>JASTWF010000236.1:0-325000 GCA_030390025.1 Squalus acanthias
GACACGATGGGCCGAAATGGCCTCCTTCCGTGCTGTAACTTTGTGATTCTATAGCATTTATTTATCAGAACATCCCAAAATGCTTCACATGCAATGAAATACTCAGAAGTGCAATCACTGTTAATCACTGTTAATAAATGCTGCACAGTACGCACAGCAAGGTCCCAAATATACCAACCACGTGAATTGGTGGTGTCGGGGCAACTCCTTGCTCATCAAATCATACCACGTAATCTTTAATGCCCATCTGAACAGGCAGATAGGACCTCGGTTATAGAATCATACAGGATAGGAGGCCATTTGGCCCATCGTGCCTGTGCTGCCTCTTTGAAAGAGCTATCCAATTAGTCCTACTCCCTTGCTCTTTCCCCATAGCCCTGCAATTTATTTCCTTTTCAAGTACACAATTCCCTTTTTAAAAATTACTGTTGAATCTACTTCCTCCACCCTTTCAGGTAGTGCACGCGCTGAGCAAAAAAGATTCTCTCCCCTCTGGTTCTTTTGCCAATTATCTTAAATCTGTATCCTCTGATGACTGACCCTCCTGCCACTGGAAACAGTTTCTCACTATCTACTCTATCAATACCCGTCATAATTTTGAACACCTCTATTAAATCTCCCCGTACCTTTTCTGCTCTAAGGAGAACAATTCCACCTTTTCTGAAGTTCCTCATCCCTAGTAAATCTTTGCACCCTCTCAAATCCTCGATAAAGTGTGGTGCCCAGAACTGGTCAATACTCCAGGTTTATTGTCTCATCCAAGGCATAGCCCCTTCAACAATGCAACATTCTCTCTCTCTCGCCATTGAAATGTCCACCTAGATTAAGTGCTCAAGTCCTGGAGTGAAACTTGAACCCACAACATTCTGGCTTGGAGGCAGGAGTGCTAACAACTGAGCCAAACTCGGAGAATCGTGGCCATTTTCCTCCTGCCCTGCCGTCCCTTCCTCCCCAGCCAGGCCTGAAGATTGGAACTCAACTGTAACGTTCCCACCTCTGTTTTGGCTGAGAGTGAACTCTACACAGACCAGGGCCTGAGCCGGACACCTTCCTGATCTGCCTAGCCCAGTAATGTATTGTGTGGTGCTGTTGGATTTGTCACCCTTTTACTGTGTTCCTGTAAAAGCAAATAGCTGGAATCAAACCAGGCTCTGTTGATAACAGGATGCTCTGTGTACATCCTGGAAAGTTGGTCAACTAATCAGTAGCTTGTTTGCATAAGGGAGGTCATTTTTAAAACTTGTGCCCCAGTAAAATATGAGTGAAACAATGCAACCGAACAGTTAGTCATAGTGAACTGGAAAGTTATTTTCATAATGTTCTCCATTAGTCCTAAATCAAACTCTTCCTTCTCTATTAAAATTGAAAAAATTGTCAAGTGCAGTGTGGTGCACATGGAGTGTTGGAATGCCTGATCCAAATTCAATCTATGCCATTTTATGGCATTATTCCATCTCACTTATTCTGCCATAAATTGCACTACCATAGTATGTAGTTTTGTAGAATGTCTGTCCATTTGGCTTCTTTGACGGTGAAACGTGTTAATTGGTGCTTGAATATGGGGCAGTTCGGTGATATTCATATGAACTGGGTGAGACGCCAAACTCATTTCACCAACAGTGAGAGGTGTTCCTGCCATTAGTGTAGACTGGATTCAAACTTGGGAGAAAGGAGTATGTTTGTTTAACCCACTCTTAGATTTTAACATTTTGAAGTTTAATAGATGTACTGATGGGCTAAATTTACACCATAATATACGTTATCAATTCCTAGATGTACTGTTTTAACTCTTCCTCCCCCAATCACCAATAGAAGAATGGAAACAGGACAGAAATGTACAAAATCCTGTCTATTTTAGTAGGGGATTATTTGCTTTTTGTTCCGACATGGTATCTGTGAGGGAAAACAATTCTTTTGTGCTCCAGTTTTCTCCCCTCCTTGTGAAAGTCCTGGTTGATGTTGGGGTACAGTTCCACAACCGCCAATGTCTTTCTGATGCCTTGCCCAAGTGCTCATTCCTCTAGCTGGAGCCCAGACCGCGTCTACTCACAGGCTGTTTGCGTCGTCACCCAAAATCCACACTTCTGGATTTACCAGCAGGAGTGGTAATGGTGGCTGATTTTTCTCCTCGCTAGACCAGGAGTACGAAGGCCAATTGTCGTGCCTCTAGTGTGAATCAGACTGAGATCAGCCAGCTCCTGCTGAAAACCACCCTGCCCCCACACCCCCGTCATTGGTCCATCCTTCAGGTGCACTGCCTTCCCTTGGCCAAATGGAAAGGGAACAGACTCTGTTAACTAATTGGATTAATCCTGACTGTTAGTGACACAGCCTTTTTGCCCCCCCCCATCTCCAATATTTTTATAACTAAAAAATGAAAGTGTTCAAAAAACACTTTTTTATTAATGCCCCTGTGATTTTTCTCCTGGGTTTGCTCACAGCAGTGTCCTGGAGATTAATCTTCAATTCCTGGATGGTTGGAAACCCTACATGCAGTGGATAATATGATTCCCCTCTGTGTCTATAAACACATTTTACGCTTACTTGATTTAATCGCTGTGGACTTTCATTTCAGCAAAACAAATGCAAGTTATTTGTTTTTAAGAACACATGTAGCCCATGAGACTGCTCAACAGATGCACTGCAGCAAATCGCCAAGGCTTCTTCGGCAGCACCTCCCAAACCCACGACCTCTTCCACCTAGAAGGACAAGGGCAGCAGGCGCGTGGCAACACCATCACCTCCAAGTTCCCCTCCAACTCCCACACCATCCTGACTTAGAAGTATATCGCTGATCCTTCATCGTCGCTGGGTCAAAATCCTGAAACTCCCTACCTAACCGCACTGTAGGAGTACCTTCACCACACGGACTGCAGCGGTTCAAGAAGGCAGCTCACCACCACCTTCTCAAGGGCAATAAATGCTGGCCTTGCCAGCACCACCCACATCCCACAAATGAATCAAATAGGCCTTCTGAGCCATGGAGGGCCCCAGCATCGATTGCCCAATCTGTGCCGAGTTAGCTGGTGACAAACCAGGCAGAAGTAGAGGCGCTACAATTCGCTGCAGTACTCCCGCGTTAGGGAAGGGAAAAAAAAATCAGCTAAGGTTTCTGTTCCTGATTGCTGTACAGCAGAGGTGCACGGATAAGACATCCCTGTGATTTCATCCTTAGACATCCTGCTGATACTCAACGGCAAAGCTCATACCTGAATAATGGCCACTTGGGCAAGGCTCCAATGTGCATGGGTCACCCTTAAGGAAGTCAATACCTTTTCAAAGCAGAATGGGGAGGGAAGAAAACTGGAGAACAAAAATACACTTCACCCCTCCCCAAATTGATCCAACAAGATTATTTTGACTATCGGTAGAAGGTTTCTGTATTTACTAGCGGATCTCCTGTGGCATTGCACGTTGTAAGTCAGAGGATATGGTGTTCTGTAACAAACAGTATTGTACCATTTAACGCTCAATGTATTGTACATAACCAGGGGAGTGATTGTCATGATGGCTTTTTCTAATAAGCATAAAGGGACTCTCGAGGGAAGCTGCCTCCTTCCAAGATAAAAACTGGTTTGTCTGTTTAAGATCACAAATTCTAAAAAATGTACAATGATTTAAATTAAACAATGTAAATAACACAGCAAAGAGAGAATTTAGTGCTAAAAATTAAATTCAGATCATTTGAATTAAGCAACTTTGAATTAAAGTAGACAATTAGAAAAGTAAAGTGCAAAACACCTGCATGTATAATAGGTTATAAAATACAAATGCACTTTAATGAGAACCCAATAGAAGTGCAAAAAAACACAAAGCAGCACACACAAAAATTGCCAACACAAACCACAGGTCTAAATATAAAACCAGAAAGGTTGGTAATATTGATTAAATATTGGGAACACTCAAAATTTGACATAAAGCATATTTATTGAGTTGGATTTTGATGAAGGGATGCCCCGGAACCATTAACCTCATTTTCTCTTTCATACACTGACTGACCTGCTGAGCATTTTCTGTTAAGTTTACATTCATGACCTTGGCTGGATAGTAAGGGATGGGTTACAATACAACCTGAATCATAGGAATTTTGGTAGAGGAAGGAGGCCATTCATCGCATTGTACCCGTGGGATGCTAGCTCCCTTGCTGGAACTACTCATACCCTTAAATATCTTTCTTCTAGCTGATGCTTCAGTGCAGTACGGAGAGAATGCTACATTTTCAGCAGTGTCGCCTTTCAGATGAGACATTAAATAGAGTCCCTGCCTTCCTGTTCAGGTGGATGTAAAAAAAATTCTCCTGTAGTCCAGGCCAACATTCATCCTTCAACCAACACCACCAAAAACAGATTATCTGGTATTTTATCCTACTTTGTGGAATTTTCCTGTGCCCAAATTGGTTACCTTGTTGGCTTGCAGCACAGTGACCACGCTTCAAAATTCACTGGCTATGAAAGTGCTTTGGGACGTTCTGGGGGACTTGAAAGGTGCCATATAAATGCAAGTTTGTTCATTCTTTTTTAAATGTTATGATCGACTCTAATCCAATAGCCACCAGTGGTAAAACATTCTACATCCTAATAACGCTTGGCGTGGAAACATATCTTTTAGCCTGCTCTTTTATGCTTGGGAGTACTGATCTCCTGGTCACTGGTTTGCTGATAAAGAAGCAATCACAAGTGCTTTTGAACAGTTTTATTTTAAGGTTTTCAAGTACAGTGGCATCACCTGGCAGCACAGTTCGCAATACTTCTGCATGGTAAAACATTGGATGATAACGTAGTAAAAGCTACAGTTGGAACGGACCTATTCAAACTCTTCACCATCATACAGGAGACCTAGATCTACAGCAGCCGTGACAAGCTAATGCCAGTGGTGTTCTCAGTCAATTTTGGTCACTTGCCAAGACATATGTGCTTAGGTAAAATTTTTAAACAATTTTGTCTATCATTCAAATGAACTCTAAATAATAAAAAGGAAGACCGTGTTCTACTGTGTCGTATTTACTCCGAGCAGAACATGTTCAGTAGCATAACAGCAGCTCCCTTCATTACAGTCGACATTAACAACTGCACTGTTAAAAAATGACTGGCACTTACAACATCATGTATTACCACTTGACTGTAGTGATACAAGTGACACTACAAACAGTTCCGAGGCTTAAACATCAGCTTTTCATTTTAAAATAAAACACTTTTTTTTTTGTTTCTTTTGTGCTAAACATTATGAGAGTGTTTTTAACAGGAAGGCTCTCCGGCACAGGTTTGAATTTTGTTCCTGATTCTGATCAACTCAAATTGTAATATCCTTCTCTTTTTCCCCCACCCACAGCAACCCCCCCCCCACACACCCCAAAAATCCCACCCATGCAGTGACAATGGTTGGTAAATAAATACTTAAAACAAGTGCAGCAAGAACCACCATTTGCATTCCTTCCCTAGAACCAATAGGTAGCAAACCAGAGTTGCGTACATGACCGGGGTGGCAATCTGAACGATACTTGTTTGCGATCGGCTTTAAGCCGCGTTGCATTTACTTCTTGCCTATTATTACTGACACATTTTATTTTTTAATATGTTGCATTTCTTGCATGCGGCAACCAATGTTTAAGCTGGGATTTCTGACCTGTTTGTATTGGCTTAGCTTAAAACATTTACAGAAGAAAGAAAAATAACTTAAAAAAATTATATTACATGCCACTTTACCACAAGTCTGTTTTTTTTTTCTAATGGGTTTTTCCTGTTGGTTCGTTCTCTCCATTAACACTGGACTAAATATCACAAAATGCTTGCAGCCTGCAGGGGTAAGTACCTCATCTAGTGGGCACACAAGCCAGTATATGTTAGTGTTACTAAACACGGACGAAAAGCACTGGGATATATATATTCATACAGAGCTCTGCTGATATATATTGTTTTAAAAACTCAGGAACATTGGGACGTGCAATTTGTCTACGCACAATAGGTTATAAATCCCTTACCAGTCTCAAAAGCAATAGAAACAAAAGCCTGTTAAAAATTACCATTCATACCACACTTTTAACATCCACTCCACTGACTCAGCTTTCATTTCCTCTCACCTCTTACTCTGTTTTATGATCAACGCTTCAAAGAAATTACAGAGACAGTGGACGTAGCCAAATACACTTGGCATATTTGAATGTATATTGCTGGACTCCTACAACACAAATGTTAACAATGAATGACAACACAATTGGAAGAGGGAAGAGTAAAGTGGGTGGGGAGGAGGGGGGCGGGGAGAAACAGCGAAAATGACCAAAACCTCTCTCATTTTGATCACGTGCGTCCCAAAACCAGTCTTTGTATCTCCTCTGTGCTCTCATTTACACGCATTCACCTTCTCACAGGCATACACCATACCCAGACAAGCAAGGCTTACATCAGAGTGAGTTTGTGTATGGACCGACTCTGCCAAGTGCTTTAGAATGTCTTCCTGTGGATTGCTCTGGCCCCATCTTCCTCGTACTCCTTCTTGGACACCCACATTTTCTTAAATGTGTCAAGTGATGCCAGAATAGAACCTCTGTAAAAATGATCAGATATTGAAAGAACACATCAACACAAAAGTATCCTTCCCTGCTTACTGATTAACCTTTCAAAATACCTTTCTGCATTACATTTTTTAAAAATGTGCATGAATTCTTTGCTCAATTTTTAATTGCTAATCTTGTAATAATAATTATTAAAAATCTTGTACTTGTGTCACTGCTACCATCATCGGACCCCTCCTCAAAAAACCCACCCTTGACCCCTCTGCCCTTGCAAACTACCACCCCATCTCCAACCTCCCTTTCCTCTCCAAAGTCCTTGAACGTGTTGTTGCCTCCCAAATTCATACCCATCTTTCCTGCAACTCCATGTTTGAATCCCTCCAATCAGATTTCCGCCCCTGCCACAGCACTGAAACGGCCCTTATCGGTCACAAATGACATCCTGCCTCATCCTTCGCGACCTGTCTGCAACACGGCTGACATCGTCCTCCAACGCCTCTCCTCTGTCGTCTAGTTGGGTGGGACTGCCCTCGCCCGGTTCCATTCTTATCTAGCCAGTCGTAGCCAGAGAGAATCACCTGCAATGGCTTCTCTTCCCGCTCCCGCATCGTTACCTCTGGAGACCCCAAGTATCTATCCTTGGTCTCCTCCAGTTTCTCATCTACATACTCCCCCCTCAGCAACATCATCCAAAAACACAACGTTAGGTTCCACATGTACGCCGACGACACCCAGCTCTACCTCACCACCATCTCTCTCGATCCCTCCACTGTCTCTAAATTGTCACGCTGCTTGTCCAACAGCCAGTCCTGATGAGCAGAAATTTCCTCCAATTAATGTTGGGAAGACCAAAGCCCTTGTCGGAGGGGAGATCGGGTCAGGTTGGTGGAAGATTGTGGTTGGGGGGGGGGGGGGGGGGGGGAGGGTGGTGAAAGCAGGAAAGCTGGTTCCAGCAGTAAGTGGAAAGGCACCTGAAAGGCACTTACCCGCTGGATCCAGCAGCCCGCACCTCCCTTTAGCTGCCGGGTTTGCCAAGGCCTGGGAAACCCAGACGGCCAGGGTGAAATTTTAAATAGAGATTAAATCTGAGGCACGCAGCCTCATTATATTTAAATGACCAACCCGCCTCCTGGGAGAGAGTTGGTTGCCCGCCCCCATCTTGCCTCCAGTAAAACCTGAAGTGGGCAGGTTGGAGGCAGGATGGGGTTGAGTTTGAGACTTTACATCCCACCCCACCCAAACCCACACATTTCTGGGGGTTAAAATTACCCCCAATATCTCTTCAAAGCAAAGCCAGAGCAGTGGGTGTGATACAGCTCGGTGTTTTCATAACAATCAAACACCCCACTGATTTTTATATAAATAACATTATGGCATGCTTTATACAGTACTAGATGACAAGATGAATTATATTTTTGGGGGCTTGTTCTGTGATGTGCGGTACGAATGAGATAAGCAAGGCAAGCGAACCGGAGCATGAAGACATGTTTGGAGATTAAGGCTATTATGAAGAAAGGAAATGGCCATTAAATGTGTTGAAGAATCTGCATACTCCTCTCCCATAAATCAGCCAACAACTGCATCGACCATGATAAATACCACAACGTTATAAAAAGATGGAGCCAACAGCCTTCATTGGCTGCACAATGAAACCCCATACTAACAAAAACTTTACTTTGCCCAAGAACACCATGCCCTCACCGGGGACCTGTCCAAACTATATTTTGCTATGACACATTTTAAGCAGGGACAGTGCATGTTATGATCCACAAATGAGCACTTACCCTATCCATGTGGAGTATAGCCTCTCCTGAGGAGCAGAGATCTGTGATGAAACGCATACGCAAAGGATAAACTATTTCATTGTACCTCACATGCTTACACAATATCTGCAAGGTTTAACTTGCAATGTTTATTTTCTGGGCAGGGGGAGGGAATCTTTCAGAAAAAATAATTTTAGCAGCAAACTGCTACAAGTCTTTTAGGGCTCTAAAACATTTCTTTATTTTTAATAATTTGCTGGAAACTATTCTAAAAATACAATCTTTAATATGGTATAAGGATACTGCACCGCCACTTACGATTCTAGAATCCTATATTCATCAGATCTTACAATACTCTGGAAATTAAATATTTAAAAGCTTAATTTAAAAGAAAGCTATATTCCTAATTTGTACATTTGCTGAATCTAAAAACGAGAACACCTGGATGTGTGTGCGCGCCCATGTCCATGAATGTGTGTTTGTATAAATGTAGGGTGTAGGGTAGTGAAGTGCTTGTATGCCAGAGAACACAAGTTCAAATCCCACCATGGCAGTTTGAATTCAGTTAAAAAAAAATTTGTACAGATCAGACATGATCTAATTGAATGGAACAGGCTCGAGGGGCTGAATTGCCTAATCCTCTTCCCATGTTCAGAAAAAAATCAAAAAAATTAGATGTGCATGCATGAGAATGTACACATGTGGAGGTATATGTGTGTTTATGATGTTGGACATCCTGGAGGGTTGTATGTTGAACTTCCTTGTATCTTGGAGCAACAGGATTTCCAATATAAACAGAATGGCTTTGAAGCAATGTTCCCTGTCATTTATTTTGTGCGAACTTTAACATAGGAAAAGCTGGTCCCGGGCTGCACGAGACCGGCAGAGAGCTACACGGCCGCACAATTTATAGGGAACATTACTTTGAAGTGTCGTGAGAGGTAAGCATGGCTTGTCTCCTGCTTTTAGTGTCAGAGTGTTAAACACAAGAAATGCTTGTGCAAGGAAATAAGTGACAGTAATGTCAGCCATGAGTGATTAAGGTATAACTTTAGTGGCTAGGGTAATAAACATAGGTAGAGGGATCCATTAACTATAATATAGAAAGATAAAGGTTAATAAAGCTTATTCTTCAAAGGGTTAAGAACAGTTATGTTAGGAAGTCTTGTTTGAGAGAAGTAGCTCTGGAGTAGACAACTACAACTGTTGATATATAAAGGAGCATGGTTTTCAACAGATCTTCAGAGGGCTCGAAAGATAAGAGAAACCAAAAGCCACTCTCGTGTCTAGTTGGGCCGATCACTCAAACCAGGCATCAATAACGTCTGTTCCGTATGCTCCACCATCAAGTGTCTCGTGCTTACTCGAAGTGTGTTGTTGTGAACCAAAGGAGGAAGGAGGTTGAATGCTAACATAAGAGTGTGAGAACATGTAACAATACCTTTATTTTTATATCTTTTGGTGCCAATTTCTTTACTTCACTCAGCAGTCGATCACCAAATCCTGTGGTTATAAAAACATAGAAATTAAAAGCAGTTGGCGAGGAAGGCAGGGGAAAAATAAAGCACTGTATCACATGCATCAGTCTTCATTAGATTTTCCAAACAGATGTTGGATTTGCACGGTGACTGGGCCGAATTAAATCTTTGTTTTGGAAATTAAATGTTGCAAATTGTGGAATTCCAAATAGATCCAGACCCGCTTCAGATCTCAGCTTGACCACAATCCACTAAACAGGTGGAAGAGATCCTAACATCTAAAAAATAAAATGGCCACTGCCCCCATAAGTGGGGCAAGTGATTTGTTTTCACTCAAATGGAAACCTGCCTCATTGTTTTAATTGTGCCAACAACCCTTAGCATTGATTCTTAAACAATTGAGATGGAATTGTTTCATCTGTGCTGGTACAGATTAGTGCTTGATGGTCCAAATGCTTTAGTTCAGGGCTGTGCTACATGCTCCACAAGATTAAAAGATCAGTGCTGCCATCTAGATCCTGCCCAAATCCTGATGATCTATAGGAAGATACTAGTTGGTACGATAACCAACTGTTGTTGAAAAGAAAGAACTTGCATTTATACAGCATCTTTCAGAATCTCAGGATGTTCCAAAGCGCTTTACAGCCAGTGAAGTACTTTTGAAGTGTAGTCATTGTTGTAATGTAGGAAACGGGCCAATTTGCACACAGCAAGGTCCCACCAATAGCAATGTGATAATGACCAGATAATCCGTTTTAGTGATGTTAGTTGAGGGATAAATGTTGGCCAGGACACCGGGGAGAACTCCCCTGCGCTTCTTCGAAATAGTGCCATGGGATCTTTTACGTCCAGCTGAGAGAGCAGACATCTCTTCTGAAAGACAGCACCTCCAACACTGCTGCACTCTCTCTGTACTGCACTGGAGTGTCAACCTAGATTATGTGTTCATTGTCTTTGGTGCAAGGTTTGAACCCACAACCTTCTGACTCAGAGTGCTGCCCACTGAGCTATGCATGGCTGACACCGGTTAACATAAAACACCTGTTCTACTCATTGGGACCTTAAACATTAACGTGAGAGAAGTGCACTTATTGGCTGTTCAGGAGTGGGAAAGCTTTTTACACTTGGCTCTCCTTACATCTCATATATTTTCAAATCTTCTGTCAGCTTGAGAATAAAACACCAAAGAAAATCTGAAAGAAACACAACATAAAGAAAGCCCTTCTGCTGCCCTCAACAGTTGGTCAGTGTGCTCCTTGTTCCAGTGGAACTTCAATGGTTCACCAGTTTCCACTAATAACCTGTGTGTGTGTGTGTGTGTGTGAGAGAGTGAGTGAGTGTGTGTGAGTATGTAAGAGTGTGAGTATGTGTGAGTGAGTGAGTGTGTGTGTGAGTATGTAAGAGTATGTGTGAGTGTGAGAGTGAGTATGTGAGAGTGAGTGTGAGTGAGTGAGTGAGTGTGAGAGAGAGAGAGTGAGTGAGTGTGAGAGTGTGAGTGTGTGTGTATGTGTGTGTGTGTGTGTGTGTGTGTGTGTGTGTGTGAGAGAGAGAGAGAGAGAGAGAGTGTGAGTGAGTAATCAATCAATGTAATCAATTCTGACTTGAACATTCAAATGGGAAAAGAAGAACAGAGTGGGAACAAACTGTCGTATCTCAAAACACACTCAAACCCGATACACGCAGGAGGATAATATTCAACCTTCTGATATGCCCATCCTAATTGGGAGAAACTGTCAAACACTTTTCAGGATTTGCTGGCAGCTTTGTAGAACATATCAAGCCTTCAAAACATTGTTTTTTTTGTTTCTCTCCTAATGGTCTACCTGGAGGGAATACGACCGTACAGAAAAATGGACATCCCTTTTCTATAAACTCTCGTTCTGCTGGTGTATGCACTAGGGGGCACTGCACCGCTGTATATCTGAGGAGCTGTTTCTCAGTATCACGGTGTCGTAAAACCCGTCATACGGCAAGCTAAACAACTGATGCATTAATTCACACGTTACATAAAGGCTCTAGTGGCACACAGTGGAAGGAATGAGGTATCACACAACAATTTTAATGGGAGAGAAGGATTTATGCAACAGAGCCACGTTTGTCCGATTTAAGGGGCACGGTCTGCTCTTACGGCATTTTCCTTTGTCTGCTACTTTACTGAAAGTATCAAAGTCAGATGATCTTTATCTGTGTGCTGAAAAGAGTCCCAGAGGAATAAAAGCAAGAAACCAAAAGTGCTCTTTCTGTTGTTGTCTAAAAGGCTACTTCAGAATCTAACAAGCATTGCTACTACTCTCGGAGAGATAGAGTGTCTCTACGAGGATTTGCTTGTTGGAAGCATTTACAATCTAAATAGAACATTTTCTCTCCCACATTGTCCTCTGCTTCCCCCTCCCACCCTGCTGTACAAAATAAACACTGCCTTCCCTTAGAACGGTTGGGTAGATTTTATTAATTTTTAGCCGGGAGTGACTCTTGGGAATTCAGGAGGGGAGGTAAGTGGGAAGGAGGTCAGTGGGCCCCAGCAGGATTTTCTGTCCATTAATTTTAATGGAACAACTGATTAACCTTTTTCCCTTTACATTACTTTTAATGAGCCACATCAGACTTTTAAAGAAATACTGTTTCCAACGATTGAAGCCCGTTAGTGGTAGATTTTCAGCTCTGAAATACAGCTCACGTCCCTCCTACAACGTGCTGTGCTTATTTCCCATCCCTGTTAATTACAGCATATCTTTTCATTTTGTTCATATTGTAATTTTTTTTTTAATGATTTCTGTAAAGACATCAGAGATGGGTTTAATTTAAGATGAATTCATTCCCAACAATGAAGTCTGCAAACAGAGATGGTGGGTGATTATGTTGAATAATTACCTCATCCTCCTCACTATTTAAATGTTTTTAAACACAGTTTTATTAAAGTAAAGTTTAATTACAACAAAGCATTTTAAAAGAGGGGTGAGCTATGAGGCAAGACTAGGGAAACTTCAACTCTACAATCTAGAAAGAAAGTGCTAAAAGGAAGACCTTACAGAGATCTACAAAATATTAAATGGTATCAATAGATAGGGTAAGCCCACAATATAAATGAGGTAGCAAATAGGTCCAGACACAAACGTTAACAAATTGCACTTGCATAATGCCTTTAATAAAACGCCTTGGGTATGGGGGGGGGGCGGGGGGAAGAATGCACATCAACCAGGATTTAGAAAAAATGTGAGGGGAAGTGACCAAAGGTGAGGTCGAAGAGACACACATAAACTTAAGTAAGTGAGAAATAGTTTTAAAACAGATGTTTGGAAGTTTTTTTTTTAAACTCAAGCTGTAATAAATATTTGGAACAATCTGCTAGGCGGGATAGTTGAGGGAAAAACATTCACAATGAAGCTGCATGATATAATGGGAGAACCAGGGTACTAGAGGGATGGGCTTCAATGGTACTAGAGGAATGGCCCTTTCTTACCCTGACTTTTCTTTCGGTGGACAGGAGAAATGCATTTGATGTGGTGTAGAGTGGATGGAAGTGGATAGCGGTATCCCACAGGGTCTTATTCTGGGACTGCTTCTTTTCACTACTGTTTGTTCAGTCGGGAGAAGTCAGGTTCAGTAAGAATGCAGGAGGACCCAAAGGCCAGAAACACCATTCCTTTTATTATTTGCATTCAGTGGACATACCAGCAGCAAGCTAAAATGACGAGTTTAAGCTCTATTTAACCTTTTAAAAGTTACTGAACTTGTAACCATCTGAAGAAAGCTTCAATAAATATGTAGACCCATTTTTTTTTAATAAACGGATGCTTTTGAGAATGGACGATTTTTAAGAATGAGGGACTGAAGGATTGTGAGATACCTGCGGTCTATTGCAGTGCTGTTGGTACAGTGATCATTTGCACTACATGCCAAATCGATCACTATTAGGTTTGTATCAGTTACACTGTGACAATATGGGACAGACTCGATGCACCAGCTGGTGTTCATCTGTCTGCCATTTTTGTATGTTCCTCATACACATTCTCTCCATCACCAAGACCACCTACTTCCACCTCTAACATTGCCCGTCTCCGCCCCGCCCCGCCCCATCTCGTCAGCTGCTGAAACCCTCAGCCATGCCTTGGTTACCTCTAGACTCGACTATTCCAACGCTCTCCTGGCTGGCCTCCTACCTTGCACCCTCCGTAAACTTGAGCTCATCCAAAATTCTGCTGCCCGCATCATAACTCGCACCAGGTTCCATTCACCCATCACCCCTGTGCTCGCTGACTTACATTGGCTCCCGGTCCAGCAACACCTTGATTTTAAAATTCTCATCCTTGTTTTCAAATCACTCCGTGGCCTTGGCCCTCTCTATCTCGGAAACCTCCTCCAACCCCACAACCCTCCGAGATCTCTGCCTTCCTCCAATTCTAACCTCTTGAGCATTCCTGATTTTCATCGCTCCAGCATTGGCTGCCGTGCATTCAGCTGCCTAGGCCCTAAGCTCTAGAATTCCCTCTCTAAATCTCTCCACCTCTCTCTCTCCTCCTTTAAGATATTTCTGGGAGACTACTTCCCTGTTGAGTCTCTTCATACACCGATACATTGATAGTCCCGGGAAGCCTGTAAGGTAAATTTGGCTTCTCACAGAGGCAGATGCCTCTGAAAGAAAATGTTGTTCGAAATATTTTAAGCACACAAAAATGTTATGATATCAATAAGTTCAATAATTTTGTGGTTTTTTTTTTTAAAGGCAGAATTTTTTGCTGGAGCTACGCATAAAAGCCAACATTCAATTGGCATTCCCACTACCATGGTACAGGAGAGAGGTTGTGATTGAAGGCCAAGAAACTGTAGGGCAAGTCACCAATAGTTGCCCTTATGCACCATGTAGCAGATGGTTCCAAGAGGCATAGGCAAAGGACTTTTAACAGGCAGTCTACTGTCCTCTTCTCTAAGCCAAGGAAAAATGCATGGCATAGCCATTGGAAAAGACGTTTCAAAAATGGGACAAAACAAATCAAACCAAGACCTCCAACTAGAGCTGCATGCCACAATCTGGCATTGTTTGCAGCAGACGCCAGTGTTACAGTCCTGCCACCAACAGGAAAATGTAAAATGATAACCTGCTTCCCATCTCTTGTGATCTGGTCTTCACAAGGTTTCAGGGCCAACGTGTTCATAATTTTGGTTATTGTGTAATTTACAGCTCAGTGGATATGGCATGTTTTTCTGATTATCAAGGCAAAGTGATGTTAGCATTGGGGAGTGGAAGACTTTTCCATGTCAGCTAAGCACTCCCATTGCGTACACTATAGCTAAATCCAGAGTAAAAGTCCTTCTCTTCTCCCCCAATAATGGGGAAACGACTTCCTCTGGCCACTATTTCCAGTGAAATCACAAATACAATCTCTTAGAATGCTTTTACGATTAAGCTGGAAATAGCAAACACAGGAAATCTTCCGGCTATGTTTACAATGTTGCTATCACGTAGCAACCAAAGGAAATTTCTCCCCCTGACCTCTGGAACCCCCAGCGGAAAAGCATTGCCTATTGTATCACTGTGACAGTTCCAATTCCTACACCGGTTATCCTTGCGCCCGTCTGACTTTGAGTTTGCCAATTTAGAGTTGCTTTGGGCTGAACTGTGGGTTATGTGGAGTTATGTTCACTGTGAATTGGGCTGAGATTGCCCAGAACCGTTACACTTTGGACTTTAAAGTAAAAAGAAATAGCCCACCAGTCTTGGATGGATCCCAACCCAGATCATAAAAGGTGGAAGAACAATGTGTCAATCCACTGTGCACATAGCTCCCTAGTCCTGAAAAATGAAAGTAAGAGATACTTGAAGCTCATTTACTATTTCATTTTCTGTAACATCAGAGTCATGTTTTCTGTAACTTTTTAAGATATTTCTAAGTTTTCAATCATCTTTCTACCATGGTATGGGAATACATGGATAGAAGTTGAGGTGCCTACAATAGTGTTTTCTTTCTATTCAGATGTATATCTGCTTTCCGTGCTAACTGGTTTTGATAGAAGGTATTTACACGTACTCACCCTGAATGAAGTAGGTGTAACAATTTGCGGTAGAAATAATGGTGAGGCGATCAGCACTCACAGTTATTAAGGAGTAAATCAGACAGCAACTTCCGGCGTCCGCACATGTGCAGTTAAACGTGGAAATCAGGAAGCTGCTGTCCGAGTTGCCCTGCTCCTCCAGAAGGTGCTCTATACTGGTACCTTGCTGAGAGACTCAGCATTCAAACAAATGGAAGGGTGTGAATTTGTGGAACTTACCCACTAAACATGCCAGAAAAAGTTTGGGCTTGTCCATTCAAGTATAAGTGAATTTTTAACGGCATGCTAAGTGTTAATTACTGCCAAACAACCTCTCTGGCCCTGAAAATTAACTTTTACAAGTGTGTAGTTTCATTCCTTCAGATTGTAAAAAATTTAAATAATTTTTGTTAACTTTTTCTTTCTGTCTCTTACGTCTCTCTCTCTTAATCCCATCATTTTGCTTTCTGTACATGATTTAATATTGAATTAACTATTCTAACTTAGACTTCCTGGTTTAGATTGCGTGTCTCAGTAAGGATTCTTCAATCTGATTGGTTAAGGAGATGCACCGTTGCTTGCCCTGTTCACACAGGTCCCAGATCTCCTGTAGAGGGCGTCGTGCTGTTTTGGCTCTCTAATAATCACAAGTTTCACTGCAAAAGCCCACAGAAAGTCTGTGGGCAAGTGCAAGTGTAATGAATGGCGAGCGAGTTCCTTCACCAATGACCGCAAAAAACAGACCAATAATGGAATGAAAGAATAAAATAACACCCAAGTGGATTTTGAAGCATGAATGATGGCACAATTAAAACAAAAGATGTTTAAAAAAGTGAATTGCCAGTTCATTTATTTTTAAAGAAAGTGCACTATTTCTTTGGGTGGGGAGATGGGTGGGGGGGCGGCGAGGGGGAAAGTAGTACTTGTTCCAGCTCCTGGTCATCTCACCCAAGAAGTCTTTCTTCATATGTGAGCCTAGACAATGAGAGCAAGCAGGCAATTTGACTGTGGGGCCATCACAGCCGCACCCAATCTCGCCGAACATTTACCAATGACAAAATTTCAGCAGAAATCACAGGATAGTGATCAGTTATGGGAACCTAGACTAACTTTTTCCCCCTCCACTGCGTAAGCATACAGAGGCCAATCGTAGCAACTCCTACAACACTGGCAGAGATCAGCTAACTCAGCATTGACCAGAAATTGAACCTGTGAGCTTCCTGGATAGTATAATTCAATTCCACGCCACCTTTACCAACTGACCCTTCACTGGAGTTCAGGTTCACAACTTCGACTTTAAAAAAAAAAATGTCTTTACCATATTCACTTTGAAGAGCAGTTGGAACTAGCTTTAAATTTCTTTTACCAATGACAGTATTTTTTCTTCTAGAAGATTTTAGATTAATGAAAAAATATTTCCTGACTCCTACCTTGAATATAACAAAAACAGCTTAATGCACTTGTCTGACATTTCTTTATCTTCTACTTTAGCAACGGTGTTAACCCATTTAAAATAAACAGATCAACACAGGTGTTAAAATATCAGATGAATGCAGTAAGTTTTCTTCCATTAATATTGTCAACAGTAATTTCTAGGCTTATATTAAGTTGTCCGTTTCTAAATTCTGATATGATGAATATCCCTGTTATGTTGCATGTTTGGATCAGTGCAGTGTGAACTTTTCCACCACATCAAATCCAAACATGTAATTAAATGTTGCTGATTTAGTCTGCCGTCAGTAGAGAGAACAGCTAAAAAACAGCAACCGTGCACCTGCAGCGAATGTGCTGTATTGAGGTGACCTTTTAAAATGGAAGCTTAAATAACTCAGGCTATCCATTGTATTTATATTTCAAAAGATAAAAAGGGGCTGAGGAGTTGGTCAGTTGTTAACATCATCAGAACTATCAGCAGCAGTCACTGACCAGCGAGAACGCTTGTATATACATTTAACTGCACATCCGTAGAACTCTGCTTCCTCCCAACCATTACTGAGGACAGTGGGCAGTATAACTGAGGGTTCCCACAGTTGTTTTCAATGTGCCCATGCTTGATGCTGTATAACTGGGGCAAAAGAGTACCAAGGATGAACACACTGAAGGAATCAAAGAAAATTGGTTAGAATACCAGATGTAGGGAGCTCGGAGTACAGTTGTCACACCTGATTGTTTTTTTTACATTGGCCATCTCACAACACTCGGGTACTAAGGAGTGCAACATGCAAGTCTCTGGCTGTGGTTTGTCACACGGTGTGCTTCTGCTTTTATGCATGCTGTTGTGGGGATTTTCCTGCCCTTTCACAATGGTTGCTGGGATTGCCTGCCTCCTAATAGTGATCCTCAGAGCAAGAGGAGAGGCAACAGCAACAAGTCCCTGCACCACTAACATACCACAACCAGCTGGGTCACGAGTGGAGGCTCAGACACAAAGCAGCAAGTCTTCCGAGGGCCATAAGTGGCACCCAGCCATATCGCTGTGCTGTTATGAACTATTGCTTGTTATTTGTGACTTTTCCCACAGTTATGGGCAGCCTTTAAAATAATAAAAACAGCAATTAAATGGTACAGTCTCTACTAACTGCAGCTGGGTGAAGACTCTCCTTCCCTGTAGAAAAGCACCTGGCCCCTATTCAGCACCTCCCCACAGTAGCATGACTGAGATCAAGAACTTGGTGAAGGGGAATCGGACTTGCATACTGGAGCTCCCCAGTGCTGCAACACTGCACTATCACTATTTATACAGCATAAAAATGCATTGTGCTTTGTTAATAAAAAAGTTTGATGAATACAGAACATGAAGCCTGCAAATGATGGTGAGAGGCTGCAGCATTTTAATATGGGGAAGTATATCAGTATAGACTACTTTTCTACAAGGCAAGGTTAATGTCACAGAGGTATGACAGAGGCAACCTCAGTGCGCAAGTCCCAAGTGGTTCAGTGAATAAATTCAACAGGATACCTTTGAATAAAGTTGATCCTCCTGACAGCACAATGTTAGAGAAAAGCGTTCGCCTCAGATCCATGTCAGACTTCTGGATTGCAAAGACTAAGACTTCATGGATTCCTTCACACTCTTCACCGATCAGGTCAGGTCGAAAGAGCAGCTCTGGAGCACGGAACCGCGCAGGGCCGATCTGCAAAGAGCAAAGAAATATGTCTGTTAACGTTCTTGGCTTACATAGGACACCAATCAGGAAAGGAATACACATCAAGGCAGATTAAGCATTTCTCTAGACATTCACTTTGGCCAGAACGCTGTTATTTATGTCTCTATTTAACATAATTGAGACATGAATGGGCTCAGAAACTGACTGCGCTGGTAGAAACACACCCGTTGTTTACATCTGGCAAGTTTTAAAGCGGGGATGTGCAAACTATGGCCAGCAGCCCCTGCCTGGCAAGCCGGCCATAGAGTCTATGCAACTCAGTTCTGTTTGCGCTTATATCTCTTACTGGTCTGTCTAGTTAGAATTTTGTGGGCCTGGGAGTTTGGAATGGAATGTTCTTAGAGCTGTAGCTTCAATGGTTGATAAATCCTAAATCAGAACACACAAATCTGTTAGTATCAGCAACTTGAGATATTTGCAAAATAATGGGAACATGGATTTAAACTTCATATTTGTCCTGCAATGCTCCGTGGCACTCAACTATGGAGCCAATGTCGATAGAAAGCTTGGACACTACTATTTCCAAGGTTCTATGATGAATGTATGCAGAGACCTGAAAGAGTAAGAAGTTTAATGCTCCAACAATCATGTACATTTATGTAAAATGACTGGTTTAGTGATGGAGGGTGAGAAGGGACAATCAGCTGGGCACTGAAAATTACCTTAGGAATAAAGAGAAAACAGACTGATTGGAGGACACACTACACTAAAACAGAGAATTACTGAGTGTTATTTGGATTCATTATTAAGTCATTCGTTTATGTCAACATTTCTACCAAATATATGACTTTTGAAGGTTGCTCTGCTTACTCAGGATGCTACTTTAGTTATCTGCACATAAAATTCCCATTACAACAGCTAGCTGTTTGTTAAATGAATCCAGTGTTCTAGCTTCAACCAAACTTCCTAGAACCATAGAAACTCAATCTATGTCAATCAAGCTGCGTCAAGAAATACTTCCTGACCTCAGTCCTAAATCTGCCCTTCCAACCTTGAAACTGTGCCCACTTATTCTGCTGGCCTGACGTATCAAAGTATCGTTCCAGGTTCACTTTCTCTACCCTATTAATTATCTTGTACACCTCTATAATCTTCCCTGGGAGATGTCTTTAGTCCAACGTGAAAGAGCCCCATTCTTCATTGCTCCTTCCCCTGATGCTGGGGGGTCAGCCTCATTGCTCCTCTGCACTGCCTTTGAGGCCTGGATGTCCTTACCTTATAGATAGATGTTTTGGGCACTAAGGGAATCAAGGGATATGGGGATGGGGGGAAAAGTGGAGTTGATGTAGAAGATCAGCCATGATCTGCAATTATATAGGGTCTTGGTGAGACCATACCCGGAGTTCGATGTACAGTTTTGGTTCCCTTACATCAGAAAGGTTATACTTGCCTTAGAGGGAGTGCAACTAAGGTTCACCAGACTGATTCCTGGGATGGGGGGATTGTCCTATGAGGAGAGATTGAGGCCTATATTCCCTAGAGTTTAGAACAATGAGAGGTGATCTCATTGAAACATATAAAATTCTTAACAGGCTTGACAGGGTAGATGCTGGGAGGATGTTTCCCCTGGCTGGGGAGTCTAGAACTAGGGGTCACAGTCTCAGAATAAGGGATCGGTCATTTAGGACTGAGATGAAGAGAAATTTATTCACTCAAAGGGTTGTGAATCTTTGGAATTCTCCACCCCAGAGGGCTGTGGATGCTCAGTTGTTGAGTATATTCAAGACAGAGATTGATTGATTTTTGGATATTAAGGGAATCTAGGGATATGGGGATAGTGCGGAAGGTGGCGTTGAGGTAGAAGATCAGCCATGATCTTATTGAATGGTGGAGCAGGCTTGAGGGGCCGTATGGCCTACTCCTGCTCCTATTTCTTAGGTTCTTATGTCATAACACAAATGTATTCCTTCTGTGGCACAGTGGGTGGAGGGATAAGGGAGGAAACGACCAACATTTTCTGTAGTGATGCCATGATTATAAACAATATTAGGTCACTCAATTCCTCCACTTCTAAAGGGTCCAGGAAAGAGCCACTTAATAAACGAACGTCTGACAGTCACAAGATCATAAGATACCATATGGATGAGGAAGGTCATTCACCTCATCGTAGCTCATCTATCCAGAAAAAAAACATACAGTCCCCCGTCACTTAATCCAACTGTTTCTTAAATTATTCCCAGGTTTCTGCCTCCATTATCCTACCTGAAAATCCATTATTCTGCCTTGTGCCAGATTGAACCTGTGCCCCCTTGTCCTTCTGCTTTGATTTAACTTGAGCAAGCAGCATTAGCAACCATGCATGAATTGATATTGGTGCCTTACTTCAATTGTGCTTCCATCAGGCAGGATGTACTGGGCTTTCTCGGTCTCCAAAGTTTCATCTTTTTGTGGATTTATTGACAGGTAACAGGCACGCTGTGAAACACAAAGACAAATTGGCAGGTCGTTTCCCAGAAATACACATTAAAAATTAAAGTAACAATTTTAAACATTGGTTCTCAAAGAAAGGACAATTATCGTGAGTCATTCTTTAACATGATGATTAAATTCAGGACTCTCCATAAGGAAATTAAGCAGGCAGCCAACTGGTGAAGCGAGGCGGCCATTTGGACTTCCTTTCTGAATTGGTACTGTCACACTACCTATTAACCAAGCATCCACACATCTTTGCAGAAATCAGAGCCATAATTTGTTATTATTTGCTACATTAAAAATACATCTATAATTTAAAAAAAGCAAAGATAATCTTTGTAGTGATTAAGGTAAACGAAAGACGTACATATATTTTTTTTACATTACAAAATGAAAACATATTCCCTGCACTTTATACAAATTAGTAGTAAAACTAATCAATTTATGTATAATAAAAATGTAAGATTCTACCTCTTTAATTGTTTTCACAATCTCAAATTCCGATGATGTATGAAAATCATATCCTTCCTTTCTAAGGAACAGACGTAAATAGCGAGACACATCGCGCCCTGCAATGTCAATCCTCATGATGGAATGTGGCATTGCAAACCCTTCATAGATAGGAACCGCATGTGTGACTCCATCGCCTGAATCTAACACTACACCTGTAGTTCTACCTGTGGCATACCTTCAGAAAAGTAGAGAAGAGAAATCCATTGGTAGGTAAACCAAGTTTGTTAAAATTTGAATATTCCAAAGACACAGTTTACCAACTCAGATAAGCAGATGAAACACATTCGCTCCCACAAGTGGGTTTTTAAAAAAAAATTCTCCTTTTTTTGGGTCCTTCAACAAACATAATCTGAGCAGTAAGAAGACCCTTCTGCCCATCCCCCTCTTGGGTTACCTCTCAGAGATATTTGGGAACAACTTGACACGCCTTCTAAACTGATTTTTCTCCTAATGGGAGGTCTCGCATTTTCTTGGCAGCGCATTTGTGACCAAATGAAGAGTGAAAGGCCCAGTGCTGGTGAATGGCAGCTTGGTTCAGTTGGGAGCACTCTCGCCTGTGCAAGAAAACTGCAGCTTCGAGCCCTACCAGGTCTTGAGCACATAATCTAGGTTGACAATCCAGTGCAGCTCTGAGGTCCTAACTCCCTGGTAGATGATAAAAGCTCGAATGGGTTGATACAATTTATCATCCTGGAAGGACGAGATCAATTGGGCTGAAAAGCCTTCTTCATCTGCCTTTATCTTGTCATGACTTGGTTGTGTAAGGAACTGTGTGCATAAGATAATATTTCAGCATTCTGTACTACCGGGTACTGGAGAAAGGTTGCACTACATTGGTTCAGCTTGACAAACGAACGTCTGAACAACACAAGTTACTCTTTGGTCCATTTGAAAAGAAGCCCTTCTGGTAGTCTGAAAATGTACATCTCTTAAAATCAATCAAATTTTAAATGTAAATATAAGTTCAAACAGATTCTAAATTTAAAAAAATGTACAATGGGGTTTAATCAAGAAAAGAACTGGAAGGGCCCAGGTTCAATCCCCAGTCTGTGTGGAGTTGGTTGGTGTCAGCTGAAAACAACAACAACTTGTATTTATATAGCGCCTTTAATGTAGTAAAATGTCCCAAGGCATTTCACAGGAGCGTTATCAAACAAAATTTTATACTGAGCCACATAAGGAGATATTAGGGCAGGTGACCAAAAGCTTGGACAAAGAGGTAGGTTTTAAGGAGCGTCTTAAAGGAGGAAAGAGAGGTAGGAGAGTCAGAGGGGTTTAGGGAGGGAATTCAAGAGCTTAGGGCCTTGGCAGCTGAAGGCACGGCTACCAATGGTGGAGCGATTAAAATCAGGGATGTTCAAGAGGCCAGAATTAGAGCAGCGCAGAGATCTCGGAGGGTTGTGGGGCTGGAGGAGGTTACAGAGATAGGGAGGGGCGAGGCCATGGAGGGATTTGAAAACAAGGATGAGAATTTTAAAATCGATGCGTTGCTTAAGCAAGAGCCAATGTACGTCAGCGAGCACAGGGGTGATGGGTGAACGGTACATGGTGAGAGTTAGGACACGGGCAGCAGAGTTTTGGATGACCTCAAGTTTACCATTGGTTAGAAAAGGAGAGGGGAAAAATAAATCAAACCAGCCAGCATTCTCTGATCTTAATCCAGCAATCCCTGCTGGTAAAGCACTTGGCTCTGACACTATCTGCAGTCAAAGAGCCTGCCAAAACTTATTATCAAGACTCATATAAATAATAATAGCCATTTGAGCAAGTACCAGAGGGTGACCTGTACTCGTGGTACAGTACCCAACAGTGAGTCAATGCCTTCAGGAGAGTAGAGGGGAGAAAATTGGCAAGAATGAGAGAGAGAAATAAAATCTGTATGCTCCAAATCAGATTAGGTTTCTCTGTTAATGTGTTTAGGAAACATACAAGGGACTTGGAGAAGCCCTGGTGGCAACTGCCAGCAGAACCAATTTAAACACCAATCATTCTTATGGGGTTCCCTCACCCTCAAACCAACAATATCCAAGAAAGAAGAATAAATTAAGGCAGTCTACAAGTTTGTAGTCTACAAGAGGGAAGAATAATGTTTCCGTCACTGTCTGCCACTCATATCTTATTGAAAGAGAAAAAGACAGAAGTGATGGGGAGGAACAAAACAAAATGGCTTGACAGACACTGGAAAAAATCCTTTGGCCAGGTGATACAATAGGCAAGGAAAGAACTCAGGTTACATTTCAGTGATTTGTGCATTTCTGAATATGAAATACTAACAGACTAAGTACTGCCTGCATTGAGATGAACAAAGCAGGGACATTGAAAGTCTCGAAGAAAACCTCGGCAGCACGTTCACGGTTTTTCCTCGGATTCAGGGGAGCCTCTGTGAGGAGTACTGGATGCTGGGAAAGAGATAATAGAAAATACATGTCATTGTCTTTTCAATTAACAGAGTAGATTCTCACCTGCTGTGTAAATATAGTATTATTCAAACTGCACTCGTTTAAAATAAAAAGTTGTTTGATGATTCCAGTAAAAAGTTGCGTTGATTTTCAACAAAGTCCATGTAATCCAATTTCCTTTCTAAAGGCAATTTCCGTAATAGGAAAATATCCCACCCAGCAAATGGCACTTGCTGGCAAAATACAGTTCACGTGATATAGTTCGCAGGGCAAGAGAAATCATGCTGACAAAGTAACTATTTAAGACACTGAACAATTACAAAAGAAAAGGTTTTGTGACTGAACAGGAAATACGGGGCATATGCACTGCCAAGCAGAAAATTACACTGCAGGTGGGCAGGGTATTTTTTGGTGGTTATGAACAGTAGATACTTCAGTGTAGGTTTAACACAGCAGTAAATGATTACCACTACTGAAATAACATTCCAATTTAGCCAATTATTAAAGGGGCAGATTAATTAACATTCATATTCGAACATGCTGAATGCCTTATGAAACCAGTGCTCTAACTCAAAGTTGAACCAGGTTTTATTACTGTGAACAGACTAAATGCAGGATTCCCAATCATAAAAAGTTCTTTATTTGAGGTACAGCTGCTGTTGGACTCTCCAATGAAAAGCAGAAAAAACAAACACTATTTTGGGTCAGTTGCAATAATTTTGCACACAAAATAAATCTCTGGAAATATACAGTGGTGTGACTAAAAATCCAGTTTTAATAAATAACTAAAAATAAGGCAATGAAGCACCGTGCAGCTCCACATCAGCACTGAGATGTAGTTTCTATCTTTTAAATTGCTGGGTTCTGGTTCTCTGGTGAATTGCTTTGACAAGATGCCAGGTGAAGGACACGTATACGCTCACAGATAAAAAAGGAAAAATCGGTGTTAAAAAAAGCCTACTCTTGCATATAAACTACCAGCCAGTTCAGAGTAACATTGGTGGATCCTTGGAAGCAGGTCACCTGCCTGCTCAACCAGGAGACCAAAGGTGAAAAATAGAGGGACCGTACTCTGTAAAGAATAGGGGCATAATCCATTATAATTGAATTTCTCCTTATTTCTGTATATATAAAAAAACTCATCTTAATTTTACAATCTAGAGTAAGTTTCATTTTGGTTAATCGTACTGAAGAATAACAGCTGTCTGCATTTGGTGAGTAATCTCTAGTTGTATTGCTTTAAAAAAAAACTAATTTGAAATAGGACAGCATGGTAATGCTGCTACACCACCGAGTGATAGGTCAAAGTTTGCATCTGATTGCCCACACAGTAAACTTTACCCCAACCATGCTTGTTGTCCCTTTGTGACAGCAAACGAGAGGCTAGATGTTCCCCACAAGGAGGCAGGAGAGCTGTAAAAAAACCCACATACATCTGAGGGTCAGTAATTCTATGCCACTTTCACAGAGCTCTTCCGAGACTCAGCAGCAGATTCCACCTGGTCCTCTTGGTTGGGAAAGTGCAAGCACTGTGAGGGAGGGCGCAGGTAACAGTAAACAAAGGCAGAGAGTGTGACTGAAAGAGAGTAAGTATGCAAGGAGCATGGGCAACAGAGTGGGACAGAAACAGGAGACAGAAGGGCTGAAATTTCATTATTTAAAAAAAAAATCAAGAGTTAGTCAAGGTTCCCAATCCCAATTGCTATCCAGCCAAGTGCGCTGGAGCACGTGCGAATTTCAAGAGAGGCGAGGACTTGGCTATGATGCACTCAAAGCTGAAAGCCCTGCCAAGACCTATTGTTTAGGCTCATATATGAAGTGTGACCACTTGGGCTAGGTGCCAATAGTCAACTAGTGCTCGTGGAACCATATCCTTCAGGAGAACAGAGCGAGAAAATGGCAGAAAAAGGGAACAAAATGTTTTGTTGTGCCATTCTCCCAAGTACAAAACCGTAACCTGAGAAAGAATCATGTATCTGTATTTATGTGCCAAACTCATTAAGCGCTTTGGGGAAAAAAAGCAAACCAAAAGAGATATTGTCTTATCATTTTTGTCTGATTTAATGCCATTTATTCTGTCAAACATTTATAACTTGTGCCAGAGATGCTGAAAGTTAAGACCTCAGAATTAAAAGTCAAAAGAATGTGTATTTCCTAGCAATGTTTACCACCTGTACAGTATGTGAGTATCACTAAAACATACAAGTATGTGAAAAACAACACTTTTTCCCCCCATTAAATTATATATAAAGTAAACATGGTAATGATACAACTATTCTAAGAGTTGAAAGATTTCATGCTGAAAATATCCACCTCACCTCTTCAGAGAAAGTCTGGAGCTGGTCTTTGGAATACACGTACTGCCAGATCCGTTCCATATCATTCCAGTCTTTCACAATTCCATGCTCCATTGGATACCTGATTGTTAACAGGCCTCTGTGTTCCTAATCAATCAAAACACAATGTGATTTTTTAAATATTTATTCATTCATGGGATATAGGCATTGCTGGCAAGACCAGCATTTATTGCCCATCCCTAATTGCCCTTCAGAAGAACCACTGTTCATTTTGTAGCGGTTTGGTACAACAGAGTGGCGGCTTGCTAGGCCATTTCAGAGGGCAGTTAAGAGTCAACCACATTGCTGTGGGTCTGGAGTCACATATAGGCCAGACCAGGTAAGGACGACAGATTTCCTTCCCTAAAGGACATTAGTGAATCAGATGGATTTTTACGGCAATCCGGTAGTTTCATTACTGATACTAGCTTTTTTTTTTTAAATTCCAGATTTATTTAATTTCAATTCCCCAGCTGCCGTGGTGGGATTTGAACTCATGTCTCCAGATCATTAGTTCAGGCCTCTGGATTACTAGTCAAGTAACATAACCAATATGCTACCGTACCCGACAATTTATTGTAGTAAAATGTCAGTTTCTCTGCTGACAATATCTAACATAAAGTGGGATAAGAGAAACTTATAATAATTACACTCATATTCCTTGCTGTGGTTCTAGTTTGTCACCTTCCTAAATTGTTTTTTCAAGTCTTCCACTGGCCATTTTAATGAGTTTCTCCAGCTTTGCTTTCATGCTTTATGACTTCACCTGAACCCTTCATTGAAACTATATCCTTGTACAGTAATTCCCCCACATGAATCTGTTTTTCTGTAAGCAATTCAATCAAGGGGTTCAGGAGTTTCATACTTATACCCACATCATAATAGTGACATGATTGGCCCAGAATTTGTGGTCAGCAGCGAAGCGACGGCGATCGCCGCTGACCTCGACGAAAGCTACCCACAAACATCTCGCAATCTCTGTGGTGAGAACTTTAGCTTTCTCAACGTTAAATTGATTGTAGCGCTGTCAAAAGGGGAACCTAGTGGAGAGAAGCAGTGATGTCATCAAGCTGTCTAAACAGTCAATCACATTGAAGAATTTTCACTGGCAGCAAACCAGGAAATAAAAAGCACTCATTCACTACACTTTTAAAAATTTTACAGAGAGCGAAATAAAGATTGGGACATATAGATGCAGTTAAGGTAGAAGCACAGATATTAAATAGAACAAACTAATTAAAAAAATTTAATTTTAAAAATCTAGACATTTTCTATCATAATGGAGAAATTTGACATTCCACAAATATAACATTTGTTTTTCAGGGCCAGAACGGCTGTTCAGCAGTCAATATGCCGTTAAAACCCCAGTTACATCTATTCCAATAAGGCGTAACTTTTTATGGGGTGTTTAACAGCAATATTACAGTGGAAAAGCTTAATTTTGTGTCAGTTCAACTGATTGCCGACTCTGGGGAGTTCCACAACGCAGCTTATGGCACAGTAGGGAATAACTGACCACAACTTCAGGATTTTCGCGTCTAGCTGCGCATGTGCTAAATCCTGAAGTTACGGTCAGTTTCAGAGGGGTAACGACGCCGAATGCTGACAGTTTGCCATCATTACCACCACAAAATCCGGGCCATGATCTTTAGAAACATAGAACTTAAAAAATAGGAGCAGGAGTAGGCCATTCGGCCCTTCGAGCCTGCTTCGCCATTCAATATGATCATGGCTGATCCTCTATCTCAATACCATATTCCCGCTCTCTCCCCATACCCCTTGACGCCTTTTGCGTCTAGATAGCTATCTATCTCCTTCTTAAATATATTCAGTGACCTGGCCTCCACAGCCTCCTGTGGTAGAGAATTCCACAGGTTCACCACCCTCTGAGTGAAGAAATTTCTCCTCATCTCAGTCCTAAATGTCCTACCCCGTATCCTGAGACTGTGACCCCTCGTTCTGGACCCCCCAGCCAGGGGAAACATCCTCCTTGCATCCAGTCTGTCTAGCCGTGTCAGAATTTTATACGTTTCAATGAGATCCCCTCTCATTCTTCTAAACTCTAGTGAATACAGGCCTAGTCGACCCAATCTCTCCTCATACGACAGTCCTGCCATCCCAGGAATCAGTCTGGTGAACCTTCGCTGCACTCCCTCTATGGCAAGTATATCATTTCTTAGGTAAGGAGACCAAAACTGCACACAGTACTCCAGGTGTGGTCTCACCAAGGCCCTGTATAACTGTAGTAAGACATCCTTGCTTCTGTACTCAAATCCTCTTGCAATGAAGGCCAACATACCATTTGCCTTCCTAACCGCTTGCTGCACCTACATGTTTGCTTTCAGTGACTGGTGTACAAGGACACCCAGGTCCCTTTGTACATCAGCATTTCCCAATCTATCACCATTTAAATAATACTCTGCCTTTCTGTTTTTCCTACCGACGTGGGTAACTTCACATTTATCTACATTATACTGCATCTGCCATGTATTTGCCCACTCAATGTTATGTAGAGGCAGCTTCAGCTTATATTCAAGCCATGCTTTACCTATATAGAATTACACGGAAACAGACCGTTTGACCCAACTAATACATGTTGGTGTTTTTCCTTGACATGAGTAGTAGCCCGAATCCCTACATGCCTACTCTGTTCCCATATCCCTTTATTTCCCTTTCCTTCATACCACCTATCTAACCAATTCTTAAATGGTGACATAGTCTCTTCAATCACTAACTCCTCTGGTTGTGCATTCCACAGCCTCAAAACCCTTTAAGTAAAAAAAGTTTCTCCTGCTCTCTGTCCCAAATCTCTTGCATTTAATCTTATATTTATGTTCCCTAACTCTAGACCACTCAATCACTGAAAACAATCTGTTCCAATCTATTCTGTCCCATCCCTCCACAATTTGAAATACTAATTTATCAAATCACACCATCATTCCCTTTGTTCTAATGAACCTGACCTGGGAATGCTTAATGGTGATGCTGGATAGGAAAAGTGTTCCTTGACACAGACGCTGAGCACCTCAGAAAGCAGAACATTCACCCAAAATTAGTGAACGTAACGTTTTTAAAACCAATTAAACTGAAAAGTACCTCAGCTTTTGGTCCGATGAAAATATCTCCCTCCAGGGCACCAGCCATAACACGTACATGCTTGGGCCTTCCCACACTGAAAGAAATATTTCAGAATTACTTGGATTGGAAAGAGTTTTGATTTTTACCTTCATAATGTTGGAGTAATACAAATAAAACAGAGTATCACGGTGTCACGTGATTACACAACAGCTCACGTCAGCTCTGTAGCAAGTATTTTATAAGATATAATCCAACTATTGTACATTTAATTTCAAATATCATACATACCTGCATTTAAGGTGGCACATAAGACAGCTTGCACCCAAAATATATTTTGAAAAATCCATGACACGCATCTAAAAAAAATCAACATTACACTGCTTCTATCCACCAAAATTCTCACCAGCTGTGGGAGCAGGGACTGCAATCGAAGGGAAAGCTGTTATTTAAACGTGTCTTTACATTCCCCACTGGAGAAGCAGAGCAAAGCAAAAATAAACAGCTATTGCTGATGGGGGTACACTGGTATAGTGTTCCTGTGGATATACAGTCTTTGGTAAAATAGTTTTTCCTAGGAGGAAAACCTGAAGGACATAATTTGCAAATACCTGACTTTTAACCCCATATGGCTGAGGTAAAATTTCTAGTCTCGTACACAAATATGTACAGTACATATCACAGAGGAAACAAGGCTGAATACTCTTTAACACCGAGAATTTACGGTGCTCCGCTTGACCAACACCAGTATATTTAGCAACATATGGTGGGAGTGCGATTATTACTAGGCTGGTGAACCAGTGAATGTATTCTGATGTCCAGTAAGTGCTTACTGTACTAAATTCTTACCAAAGGCAGCCTCCCACCCCCCCCCCCCCCCCCCCACCCCGCCTCAAATTATCTTCAATATGTGAGAGCATGGGGGAATGGGTGGGAATTTAGCAATGTCCTTTTCATTTCTCTTGCTGATAGACCAGGATTTTTTTTTAACTGAGGACCAGGTACTGGACCTTTCCTTCTGTGGTTTCTCAGCCTTGTTTGAGCTCCACAGTACAATGTTCATCTTTTTAAATCCCAATCAGAAGGCATATGACCCCACAATTACTTTCATAAAAATGCTTACTTATGAACGTACACTTTAAATTACTAAAAACTCAATAACATTACATAGAATTTACAACACAAAACAGGCCATTTGGCCCAACTAATTCATGCCGGTGTTTATGCTCCACACGAGCCTCCCTAACCCAATCAATATATATTTCTGTTCCTTTCTCCTTCATGTGTTTATCTAGCTTACCCATTAAATGCATCTATACTATTCGCCTCAACTACACTCCTTGTGGTAGTGAGTTCCACATTCTCACCGCTCTCTGGGTAAAGAAGTTTCTCCTGAATTCCTTATTGGATTTATTAATGACTCACATATTTATGACTCCCAGTTTTGGACACCCCCCACCCACCCCACAAGTAGAAACATATTCTCTACATCTACCCTATCAAACCCCTTCATAATTTTAAAAGACCTCTATTAGGTCACCCCTCAGCCTCTCTTTTCTAGAGTAAAAAGAGCCCCAACCCGTTCAGTCGTTCACGATGGTTATAACTATTTTGCCAATAGTCCGCTATGTGCTGAGTTCCCATTCTCCGCCATGCCATGAACATACTGCCGGAGGACACAGAGTTAAGGTAATTGGCAAAAGAACCAGAGGCGAAATGAGGAGAAATATGTTTATGCAGCAAGTTATGATGATCTGGAATGCACTGCGTGAAAGGGTGGTGGAAGCAGATTCAATAGTAACTTTCAAAAAGGAATTGGATAAATACTTGAAGAGGAAAAATTTGCAGGGTTATGGGGAAAAGGACTAACTGGATAGCTCTTTCAAAGAGCCGGCACAGGCACGATGGGTCGAATGGCCTCCTTCTGTGCTGTATCATTCTGTGATTCATTGTGGACGAGCTGGTGAGGAGAGCTTCCACTTTTTTTTATCTACCAAAGTCCGTGAGCCAGCACATAGTTCCTCTCTCCTTTAGAAGGAGGGAGCTGTTCGGGGAGTTCGTAGATACGGCTGTGCACGGTGGACTGTGAAAAACTCATGATAAATTTCCCCACCCAGAGACTAGAAGAGGCTTACAGTGTAGAAATTTATAGTTGCTGTTAATGAGTAATACAGTGCAAGTTAAAGGTCAATATATTGTTGATGGTGTGTCAGTTACACCTCTGTTGACATAAAGAGCAACACAGATGCTCCAGTTCCATCAATGTCAAATTTCTGGCATATAAATTCTCAAAAGAATAACTTTTTAACTTCCGGAGGGTCCAACCCCCAACTGTGTTGCTGTCTACTCCTGATAATTCAAGTTTTGAGTAATCCATTAATTCAAAATAAGCAACATATTTTGAGGATACAGTTTAAATCTCACTGCGGCAAGTTGTGAAAATGAATTTCAGAAATATGGTCATTTACAGACAGACACCAGAAAAAAACCAACCATGGCCCAGAAATTGGATTGTGCAGTGCCCAATTTCCGGGCTAAAAACAGGCACTGAAGGGTCCAATATAACATGTGGTGTGCACACGTTCATTCCGTACCAGGATAGCCCAATGCCAAATAGGCAAGAGCGCCCCGGAGTCGTCCAGGGCACAACCCCGAAACCAGAGCTCGGCCCATTTCCTCCTATGCAAATCCAGGACCTAACGCCAGGTTTCAGGATCCTTTCCCACACACGTGCCATGTATGCTGCTGACAGTTTTCTCAGGCCTAAAGCAGCCAAACCAGTGGTCCAAAAAGGTTATTACTTCTTTTTTACTTTCCCGAACGTGGAGCACACTGAAACTGCGGGGTCACTGACACCACTCCCAATCTCCTCTGCCCCGCCCCCCAGAGTCACCGCCAGCCAATTTTCATCGCAACAATCAGCGCACTGTCCCCTCCCCCCCTGGGAATGACTGGCTCCCCAGCATGCTGGTTGTGTCCTGAAGATGCAAGGGAACCAATTTTGCGTGGTCCTCTCGTGCACCAGCTTAGTCGCCACTGGGTTCGCACCCGGATTTGGTACCGAACCAATTTCTAGGCCCGTGGAATAGAAATCTAACTGGTTCATTCATGTTTAAAGGAACGGAACCTGCCACCACTACTCAGACGAGCCTGCACATGACTCCAGTCCCACACCACTTGGTTGACTCTTAATGCCCTTTCAAATGGCCGAGAAAGCCATTCTGTTGTCAGAACAACAATGTGCGAGCAATAAAGAAACGTTAGAACTTGCATTTGTTTAGCACCTTTCACATCCTCAGGACTTTCCAAAATACTTCAAAGCCAATTAATTATTTTTTGAAGTGCGGTCATCGTCCAATTTGTGCACAGCAAAGACCCACAAACAGCAATGACATAAACGGCTAGTTAATCTGCTTTGGTGATGTTGTTTGAGGAATAAGTGTTGTCCAGAACACTGGGAGAGCGCCCTGCTTTTCTTCAACTCGTGCCATGGGACCTTTTATGTCCACCTGAACAGACAGACAGGGCCTCAGTTTAGTGTCTCATCTGAAAGGCAGCACTTCAGACAGTGCAGCACTCCCTCTGCACTGCAACAACAACTTATATTTATATAGCACCTTTAACATAAAATAAAACATCCCAGGGTGCTTCACAGGAGTATTATCAAAACAAAAATGACACTGAGCCATATAAGGAGATGTTAGGGTAGATGCCCAAAAGCTTAGTTGAAGAGGTTTTAAGGAGTGTCTTAAAGGAGGAAAGAGAAGTGGAGGCGGAGAGATTTAGGGAGGGAATTCCAGCACTTAGGACCGAGGCAGCAGAAGGCACGACCACCAATGGTGGAGCATCTAAAATCGGGGTGTTCAAAAGGCCAGAATAGGCAGAGCGCAGAGGTCTAGGGGGATTATAGAGCTGGAGGAGATTAGAGATAAGGAGGGGCGAGGCCATGGAGGGATTTGAAAACAAGGATGAGAATTTTAAAATCGACGCGTTGCATAACTGAGAGCCAATGTAGGCCAGCAAGCACAGGGGAGATGGGTGAGCGGGACTAGGTGCAAGTTAGCACACGGGCGGCAGAGTGAAATGTCAGCCTAGATTACGTGCTCAGTTCCTTGGAATTTAATGCCAAGAAAAATGCTAATGATTGAATAAGTAAGTGACTTTGAATTGGGATTGTATAACAAATTCTTCATTCACATGAGAGTTCTGCTATTCCATAATGTAGTTAAAGAAGCCAGTGTATGGGCTTGTGGTATTGAAACCTATGGTAATTTGTGCTTTGTGAAATACAAAAATATTTGTTGTGGAAAATGGCTGGCTGGCTTTGTGTAGTCAGGTCTTGGATCTTAGTCATTATTCACTAACCCATTAAGTCCTTGTTTAGTTATTAAAAATGTGAACTGGTGACCAAAATAGTCATGGTACTATAACTAGCAACAATGCATATTATTATTACAGACAGAACAATTCAGGACCACATTAGATACATAGATAAGAAAGTCATTTGAACAAGAGGAAAATTCCTTTGCAAGTACTCATGTGCTGGGTCACAAATCATCCTCCAACACAAACACGCAAGGCTAAACATTCCTTCACTGTCTGTGAATGAAGTGAAAACTGCAGTTCCTCTATAAATGCCTCATATCCACGTACCCAGCATAAAGGTAGGCTTTTTCATGTGTCCGGTTTTGCAGGTGGGATCGGGTAAAACGCAATCCCACTGCGAGCATTTATAAGTGCCCCCACACAAGGAGGAGGATGTCACTGACAAGAAGTCTATCCAAACGAAATTCTCAAAGTAAATATAAAGTAATTTAAATTATAATTGTCAGATACAGTATGATGAGGCCATCAATGCCACATGGTACCAGAATTTCTTGTATATGGGTAGGGACAGATGAGAAGAGTCGTGAATAAAACACAATCATGTATTATTTCTAGCTGCAACACCACCCTGAATACTAAAATGTCTTCAAAATAAAAGCCAATAATTTATGATTCTAATGGGTAATTCTATTATTTGATGGGAGTAAATATATTTTTTTTAAATTAAAAGCCCATATTCTGGAAACGTCAGGGGAAAAAAACTTCTGGTCAGAGGCTCATGCCATAACCAAACGTACCTCACATTGCTTTCCGGATATTATTGCAACGAGCTGACTTCTCACATGTAGGGTTAATCTGTGGGTACCAATGTTCATTCTAATTCTTTTTTGGCCTGCGCGGCCCCTTTAATGGGCTGTGTGGGACATTCAAAATTCCGCGCCTGCACGGTTTTTCTATTTAAAAGCCGGCTCACCGGCTGCGCAGGATCTTCAGAGCGCTGCGCAGCCATGCAACTTAAAGAGAACGGCGGTGGGTACTACAGAAATACTTAATACATTTGTTTGCAATAGCGCAGAGAGTAATTTCAACCCCTTAGTGATTTCGGTAGCTCAACATACATAAAAATCATTCCTGCTATTTTAACACGCCTGCATCCTATAAACCGGATTTTACAATAACTGAGATTACCTGTCCAGTCAACTCTCCAATTTTAACCTGCTTTCCCGCCTCTTTTGGCTGCAGAGAATGATTTGGGGTATAGTTCCAAGGACATGAGTGACTCTGCAGTATCCCACCCAAGTGGCTGTTCCTCAGATGTCAGCCAAGACTGCGAGAGCCACTAGGTCGTTTGACAGTGGGGGACAGCAGTCAACCCTGACCCTGACCAATGGGGGACAGCACAGTCAACCCTGACCAATGGGGGACAGCACAGTCAACCCTGACCCTGGCCAATGGGGGACAGCACAGTCAACCCTGACCCTTGCATCACCCAACATCCTAACTAACATCAAATTTCAGAAGGGTTCAATGGATAATTATCAGGAGTAGGAACAATGATCAATCTTTTCCCTTTTTTGGTCCAGGGACACCATAAGAGTGGTGCTTTGGCCCATTGAGTCACTATAGGAGTTTTGAGGTGAGTATCTTTATTAACAGGAACTTAAATTGTTGCAGTACTTTTCACAAAACCAACAGCAACAGCAAATTAAATTTTAACACCAACATTTCCCATACACACGATGTAGAATCAAAGTCCATAAAGGTAACTTTTAACTGGAGTTCTTGTTGCATTTGATATTGCTACAAAGCTTAATATTGAGCTGAGAGAGAATCAGGTGATGGATTTACCAAGTTGGGCATCAGAAATGATGGGCAGAGTGTGAAAAATGTGACTAGTCCAGAACTCGCACTTCCCCGACTATTCTACAATGTTCATAAGTACAAAACCATAGGATTCCAGTATAATTTTTGTTTGCTTTTTTTAAATATAATTCGTAATAGAAAAGTACTTACTAATTAGGGAAGCAGTACTTTGGAATCTGATCACCTGCAAAACCAGCTTTGACAACACCGGAGCCCTGGAATGAAAGTATAAACACACGTGAATATGAACATCTATCCTACACACTTTGAAACTGTGGTTTTCAAATTTTCTGTGCGTGTGAGGCCCCTGCAATTACTGGCACGCTCCCAGGGACCCCCTGCAATTAATTATTGACAAGATCCCAGTGACTCCATCCTAGCTTCCAAAAGACAGTGTCAGCTTCTCAATGGAAAATAGTGTGAACATTGCACGTTTCTTTTTAATTTCTGTTGCTGCTTGCTAAATAACATGCAAGTGATTCAACAAATGCAGAAAAATATAGCATACAGAATTCTCGAGATACTGGGCTCGTGGTTTGTCAGTCTACTGGAATCTGATGATCTGGTTCTCTCACAGACCTCAGCTTGAAAAACCTGTGCTCTAACAGAATGGCAAGCATTATTTTCACTATAACAGCAAGTACCAAGAAGCAATTTTTAAAAATGTATTCATTTACGGGATGTGGGCGTCGCTGGCAAGTCCGGTATTTATTGCCCATCCCTAATCGGCCTTGAGAAGGTGGTGGTGAGCCGCCTTCTTGAACCGCTGCAGTCCGTGTGGTGAAGGTACTCCCACAGAGCTGTTAGGAAGGGAGTTCCAGGATTTTGACCCAGTGACGATGAAGGATCGGCAATATAGTTCCAAGTTAGGATGGTGCGTGACTTGGAGGGAAACTTGGAGGTGGTGGTATTCCCATGCACCTGCTGCCCTTGCCCTGCTAAATGGTAGAGGTCGCAGGTTTGGGAGGTGCTATCGAAGAAGCCTTATTAATATGCTACACTGTGTTTTCATACTTTCCAGGTTAGAGTATTATCACTGGAGATATTTAACTTATTGAGACCAATACCCTATAGGAAAAGTCACATTTAACCAATCCACTTACATGTTCTAATTTGCACTTCTTGTATGATACTCTTAATTCATCACCTCAAATTGCTCCCACCAGTCGACAAAGCTGCACCACCTGTTATCATGTCGCTTAGAAAGCTCCTTCAAATCAAGTTTAAAATATCTAAATCTACAGCTGTCCTACTGGGTGTTTTTCCAAAGTTCAAGTGGACATATTATGAAAATTTCACCCACCTAACATTAAGCATCACTGAAATCCTACTCACAACACTGATACTTTTCCTTAGGTCACAAGTAGAAAAAGAAAGACATGCATTTATAAATAAGAACATAAGAAATAGGGGCAGGAGTAGGCCATTCGGCCCCTCGAGCCTGCTCCGCCATTCAATAGATCATGGCTGATCTTCTACCTCAACTCCATTTTCCTGCACTATCCCCATATCCCTTGATTCCCTTAATATCCAAAAATCTATCGATCTCTGTCTTGAATATACTCAACGACTGAGCCTCCACAGCCCTCTGGGGTGGAGTATTCCAAAGATTCACCACCCTCTGAGTGAAGAAATTTCTCCTCATCTCAATCCTAAATGGCCGACCCCTTATTGTGAGACTGTGACTCCTGGTTCTAGACTCCCCAGCCAGGGGAAACATCCTCCCTGCATCTACCCTGTCAAGTCCTGTAAGAATGTTGTATGTTTCAATGAGATCACCTCTCAGTCTTCTAAACGCTAGAGAATATAGGCCTAGTCTACTCAATCTCTCCTCAAAGGACAATCCCCCCATCCCAGGAACCAGTCTGGTGAACCTTCGTTGCACTCCCTCTATGGCAAGTATATCCTTCCTTTGAGGATGTAACTGGTAGAATAGATAAGGGAGAACCAGTGGATGTGGTGTATTTGGACTTTCAGAAGGCTTTCGATAAGGTCCCGCATAAGAGATTAGCGTGCAAAGTTAAAGCACATTGGATTGGGGGTAAGGTACTGATTTGGATAGAGAACTGGTTGGCAGACAGGAAGCAAAGAGTTGGAATAAACGGGTCTTTTTCCGAGTGGCAGGCAGTGACTAGTGGGGTACCGCAGGGATCGGTGCTAGGACCCCAGCTATTCACAATATATATTAATGATCTAGATGAGGGAACTAGATGTAATATCTCCAAGTTTGCAGACGACACAAAGCTGGGTGGGCGTGTGTGCTGTGAGGAGGATGCAGAGAAACTCCAGTATGATTTGGACAGGTTGGGTGATTGGGCAGATGCATGGCAGATGCAGTATAATGTGGATAAATGCGAGGTTATCCACTTTGGTGGCAAAAACAGGAAGATAGATTATTATCTGAACGGCAATAGATTGGGAAAAGGGGAAGTGCAACGAGATCTGGGAGTCCTTGTGCACCAGTCGCTGAAGGTAAGCATGCAGGTGCAGCAGGCGGTTAAGAAGGCAAATGGTATGTTGGCCTTCATAGCGAGAGGATTCGAGTACAGGAGCAAGGATGTCTGGCTGCAGTTGTACAAGGCCTTGGTGAGACCACACCTTGAGTATTGTGTGCAGTTTTGGTCGCCTTATCTGAGGAAGGATGTTCTTGCCATGGAGGGAGTGCAGCGAAGATTTACCAGACTGATACCTGGGATGGCAGGAATGACGTATGAAGAGAGATTGGGTCGATTAGGCTTATATTCGCTAGAGTTTAGAAGAATGAGAGGGGATCTCATTGAAACTTATAAAATTCTAACAGGACTAGACAGACTAGATGCAGGAAGGATGTTCCCGATGGCGGGGGAGTCCAGAACGAGGGGTCACAGTCTAAGGTTAAGGGGTAAGCCATTTAGGACTGAGATGAGGAGGAATTTCTTCACCCAGAGAGTGGTGAACCTGTGGAATTCTCTACCACAGAAGGCAGTTGAGGCCAATTCATTAAATATATTCAAGAAGGAGATAGATATATTTCTTAAGGCTAAAGGGATCAAGGGATATGGGGAGAAAGCAGGGACAGGGTACTGAATTTGGATGATCAGCCATGATCTCATTAAATGGCGGAGCAGGCTCGAGGGGCCGAATGGCCTACTCCTGCTCCTATCTTCTATGCTTCCTCAGGTAAGGAGACCAAAACTGTACACAATACTCCAGGTGTGGTCTCACCAGGGCCCTATATAATTGCAGTAAGACGTCTTCACTCTTATACTCAAATCCTCTTGTAATAAAGCCCAACATACCATTTGCTTTCCTAATTGCTTGCTGTACCTGTATGTTAACTTCCAGTGATTCGTGTACAAGGACACCCAGGTGCCTCTGAACACCAACATTTCCCAATCTCTCACCATTTAAAAAATACTCTGCTTTTCTATTTTTCCTACCAAAGTGGATAACTTCACATTTCTCCACATTTTATTCCATTTGCCATGTTCTTGCCCACTCACTTAGCCTGTCTATATCCCCTTGAAGCCTCCTTGCATCCTCCTCACAACTTACATTCCCACCCAGCTTTGTATCAGCAAACCTGGATATATTACATTTGGTCCCCTCATCCAAATCATTGATGTAGATTGTGAATAGCTGAGGCCCAAGCACTGATCCTTGCGGTACCCCACTTGTTACTACCTGCCAACCTGAAAATGACCCGTTTATTCCTACTCTCTGTTTTCTGTCCGTTAACCAATCCTCAATCCATGCTAGTATATTACCCCCAATCCCATGAGCCCTAATTTTGTTTAATAACCTCTTGTGTGGCACCTTATCGAATGCCTTCTGAAAATCCAAATACACCACATCCACTGGTTCCCTTATCTATTCTGCTAGTTACAACCTCAAAAAACTCAAACAGATTTGTCAAACATGATTTCCCTTTCGTAAATCCGTGTTGACTCTGCCCAATCCTATTATTATTTTCTAAGTGCCCTGTTACCACGTCCTTAATAATAGATTCTTGCATTTTCCCTACTACTGATGTCAGGCTAACTGGTCTGTAGATCCCCGTTTTCTCTCTCCTTCCTTTCTTAAATAGTGGGGTTACATTTGCTACCTTCCAATCCGCAGGAACCGTTCTAGAATCTATGGAATATTGGAAGATGACAACCAATGCATCCACTATCTCTATAGCCACCTCTTTTAAAACCCTAGCATGTAGACCATCAGGTCCTGGGATTTATTGGCTTTCAGTCCCATTAATTTCTCCAGTACTTTTTTTTTTACTAATACTAATTTCTTTCAGTTCCTCATTCTCGCTAGACCCTTGGTTCGCCATTATTTCCGGGAAGTTTCTGCGTATTTGTTTATTTTCTCTGCCATTTCCTTATTCCCCATTATAATTTCTCCTGTCTCAGCTTGTAAGGGACCCATGTTTAGTTTCGCTAATCTTTTCCTTTTTACATACCGATAGAAGCTTTTACACTCTGTTTTTATGTCTCTCGCTAGTTTACTCTATTTTCCCTTTCTTTATCAATTTCTTGGTCCTCCTTTATACAGTGTCTTTCATGTCCACCGGATGCCCCAAAGCGCTTTACAGCCAATGAAGTACTTTTTGAAGTGTAGTCACTGTTGTAATGTAGGAAATGCGGCAGCCAATTTGTGCACAGCAAGGTCCCACAAACAGCAATGTGATAATGACTAGACAGTCTGTTTTAATGATGTTGATTGAGGGATAAATATTGGCCAAGACACCAGGGATAACTCCCCTGCTCTTCTTCGAAATAGTGCCATGGGATCTTTTACGTCCACCCGAGGGGGCAGACGTGGTCTCGGTTTAACGTCTCATCCGAAAGACAGCACCTCCGACAGTGCAGCACTCCCTCAGTACTGCACTAGAGTGTCAGCCTGGATTTTTGTGCTCAGGTCTCTGGAGTGGGACTTGAACCCACAACCTTCAAACTTAGAGGCATTTACAAGAGGAAAAAGAATAAACTGTGGAGGCCTGTAAGAGCAAGTCACTTATTCTATAAGATTCCAGAATAAACCACATGCAGGGAACATTTTGAGCTGTATAATACTGTGGAGAAGTACTGATGGCTATAGATCGATCACTGGAGGCGGTAGTGATGAAGTAATTTGATGAGAGTAGCACATTATGGAGTTTAATTTCCTTTGTGCGCTATTTTTAGCACACTAATTAACACAGGTTAACGACTGCACTAAAATAGCGCAGGCAAGGGCTCAACACAAATGTGTTAACCAGTGCACTAAAAATAGGAAATTAAACCCTACAGAGGAAATTAAACTCCAAGAAGTGGCTCTCATAAAATTAAAATGTAGTGGCTTTAGTACAATTTTTCCTAAGCCATATTCGTACACTAGCCAAATGACAGCACTACATAGGACAATTCAAAGCTAAAATACAATTTTGGGTTTCAGATGCCATGTATAAAATAGCAAATGCTTTGCCTTTGCAGTAAATGATATCATTTGTACCTTGCTCGATTGGACTGGTTTTATAACTGCATCCCACCAGCTATCTACAATTCACGTGTTTTTTTGCCTTTCATTTTGATTCAAAACCAGTATTTGTTAGTTACTCCTGCCCTTGATTGTTTAGATTCTCCTGTGGCATATTAGTCAAAAGAAGAAGGCGGCGATGATCTGCTAATAAGGCGCCAGGCTTAGGCCGTAGCCAGCTGCACAAGCTCTGCACAGCCTGACTCACTCTGCAGGGAAGTGCCTGTTCCCTCGATACTCTGGCTGAAAACAGGAGTTAACCATTATGGGATTTTTTTTTGGGCTTGTGTGTGGGAGTTGAGAATAATGCATGTTCCAACATTTATCAGTACAAGGGAGTCACCTTAATTATAATTACTTTTAAAGATGCATTACTCAACATTTGTTAGAGAAAAAAAATGGAATTTCTATTAGAAAGTTCATTATGTTTACAAGTCTACTGTTATTAAAAAGATTCTGGGAAACTTTAGAACAATAATGAGTGTTTCTGCCCTGTATCACTAGTGTTGTCACTAAGATTTCAATCAAACATGAAGTTCTCACACAGCAGCACTAAGCAATGCTTTCCACTAGAATTTCAGGAATGCACGAGTGTGAAATGTTTATATTATGTCCACTTAAACTGTGAAAAATACCCAGCAGTACAGTAGTCATACTTGTCCCTTCAAACTTGGATTGAGAGCATTTTGAGTTATATATAACATTAGGGTAAAATACTGGCGGCGCTTTGGTGGGAGCAATTTTATGTAATAATGAATGAAGAGTATTACACAAGAGGCACGTTGGCACATGAAAACATATTGGCTTAAGCATGAATTTTCCTATGGTGTAATAGTACCTAATAAACCTAGTAACACACTAATCTCTCTGCAATTGAAACTCTAATGACAATTTCTTGTTAAAGAATTGCTGTAAGCTCTTTAGAGCTACAGAAAGGCTATCTGTATAGCACAATATTTTCACAATTTTTCTTTTTTTTTTATTAGTTTATGGGATCTGGGCATTGCTGGCAAGGCCAGCATTTATTGCCCATTGAAGCATTGTTAGTGATCCACGTACATTTTTAAATTTATAGACAAATTATGAGCAAATCTCTCACATCAATGTTCACAGGTTGAGGAGGAAGTCGGAGTGTGAGGTTGGATGTCTTGGTGGCGACCAGCACCAAGGTTTAAATTGAAGTGGCGCAAGTTGTGGGGCTGAGGACTGGGGAGGCAGGTTGCTTTACAAAGACAAAAATTTAAATAAAAAGAAATTTAGGCCCAGGAGTGGAATACAGGGGAAGCCTGGGAGTGCAATGCAAGCGGGCTGGGGAAGGCATGGATTCCTTAAACTAAGTCTAAGACTTGCGCAAGCCCTGGTGTCTATACATGAGCATGTAATAAAAGGGAGGTGTAGATTTGAACAGGTAATCTCTGTGCTATTTTATTCCCATGAGCACATCATTGATTCATTTCAAAGTTCAACACTGTGCGAATATTAGCACGTTAAGTTAGCACATTCATGTGAAATTTCTTTGCCTTTTTAAAAAAAGAGGGATCAACATATTACAAGAACAAATTTCATATAAAGCATTAATTATTCATATGTTAATCACAGAATCTTAGAATATTACAGCACACAATGAAGCCATTTGACTCATCAAATGTGTGCTGGTAATTTTTTTCCCATAAGCCACCCAATCTGATCCCACTTGCCTGCTCATTCTCCGTAGTTTCAGTTCCTCTTTCTCAAGCAACTATCAAATTCCTTTTTAAAAGAAATCATGGACTCTGCTTCAACAATCATTTGGAGCAGAGAATTCCACATCCTAATCACCCTGTGTAAAGAATTTGACTCTAATCTCCCCTTTTATGATTATTTTAAATTTGGATCCTATCATTTCCATCTAGCCAATCCATGGAAACAATCTATCACTACTTCCTTTATCATAATCCTTCAAAAATATAATAAAGAATATTATATCAGGCCGAATATATAACAGGCTGAATGGACTGTTTCTTTGCTGTAAGTTCTTTGTGACTGTAAGTCTACGTAAAATCTTGAAAATCTCCATCAGGTCATTCTTAACCTTTTCCGCTCCAGTGAAAAATCCAAAATGTTTCAAGTCTCTCTTCACAACTAACCCCTGTTAATATCCTAGTAAGCCTCTGCTGCACCTTTTCCATTGCTTTTATATTCTTCCTATAATGGTGTACCCAAAACTATACACAATACTCCAACCAATGTTCCCTGTAAGCTGTGCTTTGTTCGGTGCGGCCTGTTTCTTTTAGTGCGTGGTCCTGTTAAATTTCTGCGGACGTGCGGTATTCACAACGGAAAAGCCGGTGAGCAGCCTGCGCGGGACCTTTCCCATTAGCGCGCGGCCGCAAACATTGACCCCAACTACAGCCAAATTAAGGTCTTGTACTATTTCAACAATAACTCCTTATTTTTGTACTCTATGCCTGTAGATACAAAATCAAGAATTCCGTTTTATGGCACAGTGTAATTTCAAGGCCAACAATTAAAGCAACGTTATCAAATGTTTTTCTGAGTCTGAGTGGGCACTGTGATGGCAGCTGTACCTGAGAGAATTCTTTTTGTTGCAGTGTACTGTAATTGGGAAGGTTTTTTCGATGGAAAGTGACGAGGGACAAAAATTTAAAATTGGGGAGAATGACTATTTTGGTTATGCAAAACCTATTAGGTTGTGAAAAACAGACACAGATAAGAAAGAAAATTGGCACACAGACTTGACAGTCACACCGTAGACTACAAACATGAAATTTTATTCAAAAGATTTCTTTGTAATCAGCTGCACAGTAAAATCTTGGTCGATGTTGAGCATTGCACCAAGCAGCAAGAAATGAGAAGACAGAATAAAATTACCCCCACAAAATATACAATATTTATTTTACAAAAAAACCCAGATACACAGAAGTGAATTCAAAGCTGTAATCTCATTTTGGGGTTTCAGTACTGAGGCTTTAATCTCTTATTTATTTTATCCCCAACTTTCTCCCCTTTTTCCTCTCCTGAAGGTGCTGATTCATGATATGGTATTTGTTCCACAGCTACCAGTACGCCTCGGATATTTTAACCAAACGGCCATTCTTTACAAGTAAGCCATCACAGGGAGCGCCAGGATGCTATTCGACTGTGGGAACATCACAGAGTCAAGCTGATCTTGTCTTTACCCAATGTCCACACATTCGTTATCCAGAAAGCGCCGGTAGATAGCAATCAGGAGAAGGGGAACTAGCAGTTTTCCCCTCCCTGGCTCAGTGCATTATGGCCAATTGTCAAACCTGTACTGCTTTCTGGATCAGATCAGATAACGTAGCACAGACTAGGGATCAAAACTGGTATCCTCCCAGATTGACTCAATATCACACCTGGCTGTATATTTGCCCATTAAGCGTAGCTCTGCAGAGGGAAGAGACTTAAGTTGCACCTTTCACGACCTCGGTTCACAGCCAATAAAGTACCTTTGAAGTATAGTCACTGTTGTAACGTAGGGAAACGTACCAGCCAAGTCACACAATAATTTGTTTTAGTGATGTTGGTTGAGGGATAAATGTTGGCCAGGACCCTAAGGAGAACTTCCCTGCTCTTCTTTAAATAGTGCCCTGGGATCTTTTACATCCACGCAAGAGGACAGATCGGGCCTCAGTTTAACGTCTCATCTGAAAGACAGCATCTCCTACAGTGCAGCACTCACCTCAGTACTGCGCTGAAGTCTCAGCCTGGATTATGTGCTCAAGTCCTGGAGTGGAGCTTGAACCCACGACCTTCTGACTCAGAAGCAAGAGTGCTATCACTAAGCCTAGACTGATACCTTCACTGTGAGTCAGAGGGTCATGGGTTGAAGCATTCCCACTCTTCCACTCCAGGATTTAAACACATAATCTAGGCTGCACTTCAGTGTAGTACTGTATTGCTGGAGGTATTGTCTTTTGGATGAGACATTAAACTGAGGCCCCTTCTACTGTTACGATAGACGTAGAAGATCCCATAGTACTGTCAAAAAGGAACAAGGCATTCTCCTGGTGTCCTAGCCAACAATCCTCCCTCAACCAACATCACCAAAAACAGACCACCTAAACATCAATGTTCCCCCTAAGGTGCACAGCCACAATCGCGAGGTCCTGTGCAGGCCGCTCACCAGCTGCTACCGCTGGAAGAGATGCCATGCATGTAGCCAGGCAGCAAATTTAAAGGGCCCGTGCGGAGAAAAAAAATTAGAGGGAACATTGCTGAACATCCATCTCATTTGCTGTTTGTGGGACTTCACTGATCACAAATTGGCTGCTACATTTGCTTACATAATAATGGTGACTACACTTCAAAACAAATTAATTCAATGTGAAGCGCTTTGAGACACCCCGAGGACGTCACTTGAACCCTTTGATGAGAAGGTGCCTTGTTAACATCCATACTCCAATTTTCTATATTATGAATTTGATATTTTAAATTTTTGGTGAAAGTGGTAATGAGGATAGTACTCTTTATCATTTTGTGAAAGAAATAAGAAATCCTGGATTGTCTCTAGATTTATGTTCCAGTTATCTAGTTGTTAATGAATTTAGGGGAAGGTACTGGATGACTGTTGGTCAGCTTACTGGCCATAAGGGTTCTATGCAAAATGCATTTGCACAGCCTCAATCCAGTTCTTAGTGGGCATGCATCCACAGCACAAAGCTGCCCATAAATGATCAATCCCATTCATAGAAACGATAGGTGTGAGAAGAGGGGGCAAAAATGGCAGTGGTGCAAAATGGTCTTCTGAAATTTAAGGTAAACCATATTGTTGGGGCAGTGTAAAGGGTGCTAAACCCAACCTGGGAGTGTTAATACTGACACTGGGTGATAAAACAAAGCATTATTTCAAAGAACTGTATTATCTAAATTTGCATTACCAGCAGTAGAAGTGCTGATACTGTGATTCTGCTACCAATTAAAGTATATTTTGCAATTTCAAAAAAATAATTAGCTCAAACAAAACAACATTCTTTATATGCCACCAAAACCAGTAATTTAGTGTAGGTGGGGTGCAAAGCTGCTACTGCATGCTCCTGCCAAACTATAGCCTAACTCTGTTCCCTAGGGGTTGTGTGGTGCAGTTATAGACATGATCGATTCCGTAGTGACTTAGTTATTCCAGCTGATCTGTAGGATCTACCTTAGAGTTCACTATACAAACTTTTTAAATAAATGAAACAGTACTAATCAAATGCATGAGAACATGTTCTACAGTCTTTTAAAAAACAAAACAGACGAGGGAAACAGAATGATAGAAATTTTAGTGCAGAAGGTCTGTCTTTTTATTATTCATTCTTGGGATGTGGGCGTCGCTGGCAAGGCCAGCATTTATTGCCCATCCCTAATTGCCCTCGAGAAGGTGGTGGTGAGCCGCCTTCTTGAACCGCTGCAATCCTTGTGGTGAAGGTACTCCCACAGTGCTGTTAGGGAGGGAGTTCCAGGATTTTGACCCAGCGACGATGAAGGAACGGCGATATATTTCCAAGTCAGGATGGTGTGCAACTTGGAGGGGAACCTGCAGCTGATGGTGTTCCCATGCACCTGCTGCCCTTGTCCTTCTAGGTGGTAGAAGTTGCGGGTTTGGGAGGTGCAGCCAAAGAAGCCTTGGCGAGTTGCTGCAGTGCATCTTGTAGATGGTACACACTGCAGCCACGGTGCACCGGTGGTGGCAGGCATGAATGTTTAAGGTGGTGGTTGGGATGCCAATCAAGCGAGCTGCTTTGTCCTGGATTCATTCAGCCCTTTGAGCCTGAGCTGGTGCAAGCTACCCCACCTGAGCCATCTACTCTATGTTTCTAATCTTTCTTCACACCTAAAAAAAGCTAAGAGGTACAGTGATTTCACACATTTTCTTTTTATCTTCTATGTTTAAATTCCGGTACTATCATAGTATGAAAGTCTCTTCCCTCTGCAGGTTGTAATGGTCCCATCTGAAACGAGTTTGGTCAGTATCAACTCAATTCATAATGGATGTGAGTACACAGCAGAAAACTACCTCTAATATTAGAACTGGCAATTACATGCAGAGACCACAAGGCTATTGTCAAAGGTGAGGTTAAAATAAAATCACACTGCTGCGTTATGTATTTTCCACCAACTTGCAATGGAAGTGCAAGATGCTCACAATTATTGATACAGCTGACATTCTCACCTTGATTAAAAACCTAAAATTCATATGTAGTATATGAAAATTTTGAGAACAGGAATAAATAACGCTATTTTTCAGAGGTTACTTCAAAGAACACTGATCCGAGGAAAACAATCAGAAATTTCTGAACGCAGGGATCCGAGCAATTATGTACTTTTGCACATAATTTAAGTCCAAGTCTTAACAATTGCCAGGAAATTGGACAGTATGACACAAATTCTATTCTGTCGAAAGGTCATCGACTTGAAATACGTGCCAGCCGTGGCACAGTTGGTAGCACTCTTGCCTGAGTCAGATGGTTGTGGGCTCCGGTCCCAATCCAGGGACTTGAGCACAAAAATCTCGGCTGACACTCCAGTGCAGTTCTGAGGGAGTGCTGCACTGTCGGAGGTGCCGTCTTTCAGATAAGACGTTAAACCGAGGCCTCGCCTGCTCTCTCAGGTGGACATAAAAGATCCTATAAGCACTATTTCGAAGAAGAGCAGGGGAGTTATCCCCAGTGTCCTGCCCAATATTTATCCCTCAATCAACATTGCTAAAAAAGTGATTATCTGGTCATTATCACATTGCTGTTTGTGGGAGCTTGCTGTGTGCAAATTGGCTACTGTGTTTCCTACATTACAGTGACTACACAACAACTTGTATTTATATAGCACCTTTAACGTAGTTAAACACCCCAAGGTGCTTCACAGGAGTATTAAAAGACAAAAAATTTGACACCGAGCCACATAAGGAGAAATTAGGGCAGGTGACCAAAAACTTGGTCAAAGCGGTAGGTTTTAAGGAGCATCTTGAAGGAGGAAAGAGAGGTAGCGAGGCAAAGGTTTAGGCAGAGAATTCAAGAACTTAGGGCCTAAGCAACAGAAGGCACGGCCACCAATGGTTGAGCGATTATAATCAGGGGTGCTCAAAAGTACTTCATTGGCTGTAAAGCGCTTTGGGACGTCCATTGGTCGTGAAAGGCGCTATATAAATGCAAGTCTTTCTTTCTTTAACTCTGTTTTTCTCTCCCCTGACCTGCAGAGTATTTCCAGCACTTTGTTTTTTTTTAATTTCAGGCTTTGCAGCTTCTACAGTATTTTGCATTTTTTTGATGACATAAACTCTTCTCTACTTAAAAAATGTACCACTTCGAGTGAACGATGAAGGCTGTGCTGAGCATTATCCTCCCTTTTTCTGACAAGTGCTTTTGGCTCCGCCAGCCCATCAAACCGGAAGCCGCCCTCGCAACATGGGGGAGACTGACACCCACCTGCGCCAATCAGACGAGGCGCCTCGACGTCACGGCCGACAGCCAGCCAATCGGCGTGGGGTTAGGGGGGCGGGACAGGTGCCAGCGGGAGGCGTTCGCTCGCGCGAGAGAGTAGCGGAAGCCCAAAGCGGTAGGCCTCAGGCTTTCATTCTTCCCTCCACCGCCAGATCACACGGCCGCGTAAACGCAAAGTAAAAACCTGGGGCGGCGTTTACAACCAACGCGAATTAATATTCCCACTCAAGCCGAGGTCAAAATAATAGAAAGAAAACTGAGCGCGGAATGTTAATTGAAAAAAGGCTTTAATTCCTCTTTCCGTGAATGACGGTTGGGGCGCGGCTGCTGCCATGGCAATCTGAAGAGGCGATGGACGTTATTTTATTTCTTAACTCTGAATAAATGTCTCCCGACTCCCCCCTCCCACACACGTCCTTAGTGTTTTTTTCCCCCCTCCCTTTCCTTTTCAAAGTGAAGCAGTTAGAAACGGGGGAAGCCATTGCCGGCCAGGTTACTCACGTTGTCGATAACCACCGGCTGGTTGGCGATCACATCGTACGACTCCATCCCGGACTCTGGCAGCGCCGGCGGCAGGCGCGCATGCGCCGCCCTGGACCATTACATCATCAGCCAGCCCAGCCCAGCCCAGCCCGCCTGTCTGTCACAGCCAGGAGTCAGCAAGCAAGCAAGCCAGCCTTCCCACTTGGTGCCACCAGCCTTTGCTGCAGCTCAGTTGTCAGCACCCTTGGCCTCTTGAGTTCAGAAGGTGCTGCGGGTTACATAGATACATAGATACATAGAAGATAGGAGCAGGAGTAGGCCATCCGGCCCTTCGAGCCTGCTCCGCCATTTAATGAGATCATGGCTGATCCTCCAATTCAGTATCCCGTCCCCGCCTTCTCTCCGTAACCCTTAACCCCTTTTGCCTGTAGAAATATATCTAATTCCCTCTTAAATATATTTAATGAGCTGGCGTACACTGCCCTCTGTGGCAATGAGTTCCACAGGTTCACCACCCTCTGAGTGAAGAAATTCCCCCTCATTTCTGTCCTAAATGGTTTAGCCCTTATCCTTAAATTATGTCCTCTAGTTCTGTTCTCACCCGCCAAGGGAAACATTCCTTCTGCATCTAGTCTGTCTAGACCTGTCAGAATTTTATACACTTCTATGAGGTCCCCTCTCAATCTTCTAAACTCCAGTGTGTACATCCCTAAACTACATAGTCTCTCCTCATAGGTCAATCCCGCCATTCCTGGTATCAGCCTGGTGAATCGCCGCTGCACCCCCTCCATGGCAAGAACATCTTTCCTCAGATGAGGCGACCAAAACTGTACACAGTACTCGAGGTGTGGTCTCACCAGTGCCCTGTACAGCTGCAGCAAGGTATCCCTGTTCCTGTATTCCAACCCTTTTGCTATGAAGGCCAGCATACCGTTTGCCTTCTTGACCGCCTGTTGCACCTGCATGCTCGCCTTCAGTGACTGGTGTACAAGAACACCCAGGTCTCTCTGTACTTCCCCCTCTCCCAATTTATTGCCATTTAAATAATAATTTGCCCTCCCGTTCCTGCACCCAAGGTGGATAACTTCGCACTTGTCCACATTATAGTGCATCTGCCATTTATCCGCCCAATCACCCAGTCTGTCCAAATCGCTCTGGAGCTTCCTGGTCTCCTCCTCTGAGCCCACCCCCCCTCCTAGTTTAGTGTCGTCTGCAAATTTGGAAATGCTGCATCCGACTCCCTGATCCAGGTCATTAATGTAAATTGTGAACAGCTGGGGACCCAGGACAGATCCCTGCGGTACCCCACTTGTTACTGCCTGCCATTCAGAAAATGAGCCGTTTATTCCAACTCTCTGTTTTCTATCTGACAGCCAGTTCTCTATCCACGTCAATACTTTCCCCTTTATCCCATGAGCTTCAATTTTCCCTGCTAATCTTTTATGTGGGACCTTATCGAAGGCCTTTTGGAAGTCCAGGTACACCACATCTACTGGCTCTCCCCCATCTATTTTACCAGTTACTCCCTCAAAAAATTCCAATAGATTAGTCAAGCACGATTTACCCTTTGTAAATCCATGTTGACTCTGTCCTATCCTGTCCCCATTTGCTAAGTGCTCCGCTATTTCATCCTTAATGATGGACTCCAGCATTTTGCCCACAACTGATGTAAGGCTTACAGGTCTGTAATTACCTGCTTTTTCCCTACCCCCCTTTTTGAATAGTGGGGTAACGTTAGCTACCCTCCAATCCATGGGCACTGTTCCCGAGTCTAATGAATTCTGAAAAATCATACTTAGTGCATCCGCTATCTCTAGGGCCACCTCCTTCAGCACCCTAGGATGCATGTTATCAGGCCCTTGGGGATTTGTCCGCCTTCAATCCCTTTAGCTTCCTTAACACCATATCCTTAGAGATATTGATTTGCGTCAGTTCCTCCTTTGCAAATGTCCCTATTTTTCCCGATATCCCAGGGAGGTTTTTTGTGTCTTCCTTCGTAAAGACTGACCCAAAGTATGCATTTAGTTGGTCTGCCATTTCCTTATTTCCCGTTATATATTCCCCCGTATCTGACTGCAATGGACCAACTTTGGTTTTCACCAGTCTTTTCCTCTTGATATACTTATAAAAGCTTTTGGAGTTAGTTTTTATATTTTCCGCCAGCTTGCTTTCGTAAGCTATTTTGCCCCTCTTGATTAAGCCCTTTGTCCTCCTTTGCTCTATCTTAAACTGTTCCCAATCTTCCGCTCTGGCGCTTTTTTTGGCTATTTTATACGCCCTATCTTTGGATTTTATGCTGTCTCTAATTTCCCCTGTTATCCACGGTTGAGTCACCTTTTTAGATTTCCTTTTATGCCAGATTGGTATAAACAATTTTTGCAATTTTGTCATTCTATCTTTAAATGCTTGCCATTGTTTATCTACCTCCAGTCCTCCCAGGAACGTTGTCCAATCAGACCTACTCAGTTCCCGTCTAATGGCATCATAATTCCCCTTGTTTAAATTCAGGACCTTAGTATCTGAGTCAATTTCTTCGCTCTCCATTTCGAGTGAGAAATCGATCATGTTATGATCGCTCTGACCCAAGGGTCCCCGTACAACAAGATTACTAATTAGTCCCTTCTCATTGCACAGTACCCAGTCCTTAGAGTCCCTAACTCCAGAGACGCAAAATAAAAAAAACCTCGCCTCTTGAGTCAGTGGGGTTGTGGGTTCGGGTCCCTGCGCCAGAGCACAAAAACAAAATCTAGGTTGGCACTCCCCAGTGTAGGGCAGTGCAGTGCGGAGGGTGCGTCGCACTGTCGGAGAAAGACTTGCATTTCTGCGGCACCTTTCATGACCGCCGCACGTCCCGAAGTGCTTTACAGCCAATTAAGTACTTTTTTTGAAGTGCAGTCACTGTTGTAATGTTGGAGATGCGGCAGCCAATTTGCGCACAGCAAGCTCCCACAAACAGCAATGTGATAAAGACCAGATAAACTGTTTTTTGTTATGTTGATGTGAGGGATAAATATTGGCCGGGACAACAGGGGCGAACTTCCATGCTCTTTTTAGAAATAGTGCCATGGGATCTATTACGTCCACCTGAGAGAGCAGACAGGGCCTCGGTTTAACGTCTCATTCAAAAGACGGCACCTCCGACAGTGCAGTACTCCCTCAGTACTGTACTGGAGTAGAACCCTCACCTCTGAGGTCACAAGGTTGCGGGTTAAAGTCCCTACTCCAGAGCGCAAAAATCTAGACTGACACTCTCAGTGCAGTGCGGAGGGAGCGCCGCACTGCCGGAGAAAGAAAACGAAAGACTTGCATTTCTACGGCGCTGTTGTGGGATTTCTCTCTGCCCCAGAGCGTGTACTGGTTCCAAGTGATCTTTATTCAAGCACGTGCAGGGAGAGGCCCTCTCAGTCTGAGCTGAGACGGGAGTCTAATTTTTACATTCGAGCAGTTGGCTTATATACAATCTTACATCTTGTTTCCTTCACATCTTCGGGACTTGGCCAATTAATTGTCCAAGTCATGTACACTTAATCAAATCTCCACAAAACACATCTTGTTTATCTCATTTGCCCTGTTTCCACATCTGCCATTGTTCTATCCAATTTACGTACGCTTAACCACATCTTCGCAAATCACATCTTGGCAGCCCATTGTTCAATGTATGGCCTACTTGCCTTCTTTTACTCCCCCAATCATCGTGTAATATGCTTTTTCCAACTGTCTTTGTTCTGCCAGACTTCTCCTTTATTACATCAGCCAGCTGGTCAGTTAAGCCGCTAATCTAACTTTTAACCCCTTCAGTCCCCCCTTTTGGCCCTTGGTGATAGCCCAAGATGGCCAACTAACTTCACCTGCCTGTGCTCCTCACCCCATCACTGCTGGCCAGACAGGTGGTTGGATTTGCACGGGTGTGGCTACTTAAACTACCTCTAACATTCCCTGCTTCTCTCCTAATCTATACTGTGTTTTAACAACGGTTTTAGCAATGGTTCGGTTAAGGCGTCATTTACATCGAGTACAATACTCAAACATAAGTAGGATGACAATTAGCAACTGCACCACCGCCAATACATGAGATGCAATTCTCATCCAGGGGTGTATGTCCACCCTAATACCCCAGTCCCAAAGTGTCCGCCACCATGAGGCATCTTCCAGCTTGGCCTTCACATCCTTCCCCAGTTGTTTGACCTCTTGCTCAATTCGGTGATACTGCTTAATTATCGCCCCGGTCTCTTTCCTCAGTTCCAGCAGGTGTTCTGGTAGTTTTGGGATGTCCTTCCCCTGAGGGAGTACATATTCGAGTATGCTGTCCTTTAGGTCCTCAGTTGGACTCACCCATTCCTCGCAGGGCGACCGTAGGTAGGTTATGGTTGCATGTCCGATCATTGTTGGGGCCCAGGGGCGGAAGCAGAAACTTGAGCTGGTTACTGGGCACTGGATGTTACCATACTGGTATTGAGATTCACTGGTGGTCACACAGTATTCTCCTTTTCCCCGGTGTGTTGCTCGCGTTGGCTCATTGCGGGTGCTGGAAATTTCACGGGTACAGTTTAGGGTGGTGTTGAAGCCGCACATGGCTCCTGGCACCGTCTCCACAGGATGTTGGCAGACTACGTTACTCCCCCTTTCTTTGCATCTCTCTAGCGAGATCCCCGTCAAGAAGGAACCTTTCTGGGTTGCGTAACTGGGTGCATGGTGGTACCTGAGCCAATTGCCATCTTTTATGATCCCGACATTCTCTACCTCGTAGAGGGGCTTGGATTCCCTTTCCTGCAGACTGGGTACAGCTAATACCATTCCTATCCAGGGAATTAACTGTGGATGTCCCTGCACTGTAAGCAGTGGCTATGTCATTTACCAGGTTCCTCTTGCGGCGAGATAGGCTCAACCGCACGCGTCCGCCAGAGGCCCGGAGGGCATCAGTAACTTTCATGTCGAGGAGCCAATGGTAAAACGACCTTGTACGCCACTCGCACCATTTGGGTAACCCCATCTGGCTAATATTGAGGACAATCGAAACTATCTCATGGTGTACATTCTCAAATAAGCGCCTATCAGAATCCCGGATCACGAGCCCCCCCGAGCTAGGCTGTGGACACCTCAAAGGTTCCTCCGTTGTCAAAGTGCTGAACTTCGGGGCTCCTGTTACTGGGGTGGTCGGTGTGGTTGTGGTGGTGGGAGTATCCCGGGGGGTTCAGCTTCCAACACCAATCATCAGAGTTGGTGCACTTGGAGGTTGGGCATAGTTCCCACCCTCCTTCTTCCTGCTGGGGTACCCCGGACATCTGAGTGAAATCCCTCCCACATCTTACTTGCATAGTTCTTCCCTGTACGCATGTTAATGTATCATCACTCTTCTTCCCGAAGCATACCGTGCTCATGTTTGTCCATTTAACAGCCATCCCCGTGTTACCCTAATCCCCTGTATGGTCTGGCTTGTTGTCAAATATGCTTACGTCCGTTAACCCAGAGCTACAATTTAAATACACTGTTTTATCAACCATGACAGTTAACGCCCCACGTTCCCGATTGCAACTAACGTCGCTCGAGTTCTTGTAATACAGGCCTCGTTGCTCCCTTCGGTCGACCGATGTGGCTTCTTCTGTGGTCGCCGTGGCCAGGCATATCAGTAAGGTCATCCGTATCTGAGTGCTGTAGAGGGAGATAAACAGTGGACGCCGGTCGTCACCGGTTAGTCCTTATTATTTACTGTACTTTCGAATTTGTTAAGTTGCGTCCAGTGTTTCCACCGACCTTTTCTTTTCATATTTACGCATGCGCAAGTGTCGCTGGTCATTAGGACCTCGTAGGGTCCCTGCCAGCGAGGTGCCCATCCTAGTCTGGCGGGTAAGACTCTTAGCATCACCCTGTCCCCTACTACTGGTAAATTTTGTTCTTCCTCCGTTTCCTCCAATTCCATATCCCTGACTATTTGTTGGTCCCTGACTTCCTGTCTCAGATCATGCAGTTGTTTGCATAGTTCCTTAATAAACCGCCTAATCATGTCCTGGGCTGGTCCCACGTCTTCACTACCCGTGATCGTGCCCTCGGGCAGTCTCATGGCCCGCCCAGTCATTAGTTCAAATGGGGTTAGTCCAGTTGTGCGATTGGGCGTAGCCCTCAACCTCATTAGGATGCTCGGTAGTAGGTCCGCCCATCCCCTGCCGGTCTCGGCAATGGCCTTTGCGAGTGACGCCTTTTAAGGTTCTATTCATTCTCTCTCCCATTCCCGAGCTCTGTGGGTGGTATGGTACGTGAAACCTCTGTTTTACTCCTAATAGGGCGCATGTCTGCTTGATGACTTTGCCAGTGAAGTGTGTTCCCTGATCTGAGCCTATTTGCAGTGGCACCCCCCATCGGGGTACTATCTCCTCAGCGAAAATCTTTGCGACGGTGGTAGCAGAGCAATCCCTTGTGGCGAATGCTTCTACCCAATCGTGTGAACTGGTCTAGCACCACTAGGCAATACGTTTTACCTCGGCTAGGGGGCAGAGGCCCGGTGAAGTCTATCTGGACCTGCTCCCAAGGCCCCTTAGGCCGAAGCTGGTGGGACAATCTGATCTTTACGGCCTTGCCGGTATTGTACTGGGCACAGGTAATACATCTGTGGCAATATTTTGCTACGTCCCTGCCCATCCCCGGCCACCACCAGCACCGTTCTATACTCCAGTGCATAGCATTTCTTCTGGAGTGTTGATTCCCATGATGGATTTTGAGCAGGTTTTATCGTATGCATTCAGGGGCTACTACTCATCCCTCCTTTTTCCAAATCCCGTGCTCATCCTTGTCTGCCCCGTTCCTTTTCCACCCTTCCTTCTCTGTTTCAGTCATTTCTTCATGTAATTTTTGCACATTTACTTCCTCTGGACCGATGGCACAAGCTGCCACCGGCTCCCGGGTCTCCATCTCCACAGCCCCCTTTGCTGCCTCGTCTGCCCACTGATTTCCCCTTTGGATATCATCCTGGACTTTCTGGTGTGCCTTGACCTTTATTACTGATGCCTGTCTGGGCAGCTTCGCCGCCTCGACCAATTCCCTTACTGTCTCCTCGTGTAGTATATGTCCCCCACCAGAGGTTATATATCCCCGTCTGCTCCAGGCGACCATGTAATCGTGGACCACCCCAAAAGCGTATCTGCTCTCTGTATAGATGTTCGTGGTCTGGCCTTTAGTTAATTTCAGGGCTTCAGTGAGGGCCGTTAATTCGGTGACCTGTGCGGACAGTCCCCCTGGGAGCCTCCCCTTTGCCACCGTGTCACCCTCACTATTCACCACCGCCCATCCCGTTCTCGGAACCCCGTCTGTGTACTTTCGCGATCCGTCTACGATTAGGATTAGGTCCGCGTTGTCTATGGGTTCTTCCCGGATCCCACTGAGGTCTTCGGAGTCAATGGCCTCCCTACACTCGCGCTCTTCTCCCATGTCCGAGATGCCTTCTGCGGGGTTGGGGCCCATATCTCTGACTATTTTTTACTGACTTATCCCGTGGTAATAGCATGACCTCCCAGGTAGCCTTTCGGTTATCCAAGACTGTTTTTAATCTGCCTGTGTTTAATAACTCCACCAGGGTATGTTTCATGTGTAAGATAACTTCTCCCGTCATAACTATCGGCTCACTAGTCCTCACAGCCCAGGTCGCACAATCGATTGCGGCCACACACCGGGGTATTCTGGTGACGACCGGGGATTGTTTTGTGGAGAAGTATGCCACGGGCCTCATTCGGTCTCCGTGTACCTGTGTCACTACCCCGCTATAGTGTCCATTGTCATTGTTTGTATAAATGTGGAATGGTCTCTTCATATCTGGCAACCCGAGTGCTGGGGCTGGTATGAACGCCTGTTTCAGTTATGTGTACGCCTTTTCCTGTTCCTCCCCCCATTCTATGGGATCCAGTGTCACCTTCCCGCCTTTCATTAAGTCCTGTATGGGGGCGGTCATTTGTGAGAATCCCTCTATAAAATTACGACAGTAGTTGAAGAGGCCCATGACCCTGCGCATGCCCCGCACATTCAGTGGTCGGGGCATTTTTCTAATGGCTTCCTTTCGGTCTAGGGGCACATCGTATTGTAGGCTGAGCCTGCCCATTTCCCACTTGTCTAATCTCCGTCGTAATAGGGGCCATGGCCATTACGCCCTTCGTCCCAGTTTCAGGCAGTGGTGGGGCCGATGGTCCCTCTGCGTCATATTTAAGTGGGGGCTCCCAACCCCTGTCATCGTCCTGTCTGTTGTAATCTGCGGCTTCCTTCTCCCCAGTCAACGTCGTCATTATCGTCTGTCCCTCTAAACCTTGGTCCCGGTGCCCGCACCGCACTGCACTGACCTTAACCTTTTCCTTTTCTATATAACTTTGTACATGTTTACTGAGTCCTGAGTAGCTACTAATAATTATAAGTATTCCCTTCTCTCCCTTCTCTTCCTTACCCTTACACTGGGCGCCCCACCATTCCCTTTGCCTGTCTAGACTGTCGTTCGGACTCCAGCCTTTCCTTTTCATTTTCTCGATTAGTTTCTTATTTTTTTCTGCTATAAATTTGGTTATGGACCCTTCCGGTCCCCAATCTTCCCCTCCTGTGGCCAATTTTTTTTTATTCCTCTGGCCTGCGCAAACGGTAACTCGGACCTTCCTGCTACAACGCGGTTCTGGTTACCTACAGCAGCTCGCGGTTCTACTGCGCAGAGATCACTCCAGTACTCGCTAGTCTCCTGTTCTGATTCCCTACAGTCTCACGTCAAGCCTTCTGGGGTTCCACACCTAACTATGGGTGGTAATATAAGGTACTCACCCGACTTGCGGTCCCATTATGGTTGGTCGTTCGACTGCGTCCTGGGAATCCTGCCGACTACGCCAAGTTGTTGTGGGATTTCTCTCTGCCCCAAAGCAGACGGAGACGAGCGTGTACTGGTTCCAAGCGATCTTTATTCAAGCACGTGCAGGGAGAGGCCCTCTCAGTCTGAGCTGAGACGGGAGTCTAATTTTTACATTCGAGCAGTTGGCTTATATACAATCTTACATCTTGTTTCCTTCACATCTTCGGGACTTGGCCAATTAATTGTCCAAGTCATGTACACTTAATCACATCTCCACAAAACACATCTTGTTTATCTCATTTGCCCTGTTTCCACATCTGCCATTGTTCTATCCAATTTACGTACACTTAACCACATCTTCACAAATCACATTGGCAGCCCATTGTTCAATGTATGGCCTACTTGCCTTCTTTTACTCCCCCAATCATCGTGTAATATGCTTTTTCCAACTGTCTTTGTTCTGCCAGACTTCTCCTTTATTACATCAGCCAGCTGGTCAGTTAAGCCGCTAATCTAACTTTTAACCTCTTCAGCGCCTTCATGATCGCTGCATGTCCCGAAGCACTTTATAGCCAATGAAGTACTTTTTGAACTGCAGTCACTGTTGTAATGCAGGAAACGCGGCAGCCAATTTGCACACAGCAAGATCCCACAAACAGCAACGTGATAATGACCAGATAATCTGTTTCTTGTTGTGTTGATTGAGGGATAAATATTGGCCAGGACACCGGGGATAACTTCCCTGCTCTTCTTTGAAATAATGTCATGGGATCTTTTACGTCCGCCTGAGAGAACAGACGGGGGCCTCGGTTTAACGTCTCATCTGAAGGACGGCACATCCGACAGTGCAGCACTCCCTCAGTACTGCACTGGGAGTGTCAGCCTAGATTTTGTGCTCAAGTCTCTGGAGTGGGACTTGAACCCACAACCTTCGGACTCAGAGGCGAGAGAGAGTGCTACCCACTGAGCCATGGCTGATGCCTCCAGAGATGGAGGTGCCGTCTTTCGGATGAGACGTTAAACCGAAGCCCCATCTGCTCTCTCAGGTGGACGTAAAAGATCCCATGACACTATTTTGAAGTAGAGCAGGGGAGTTCTCCCCGGTGTCCTAGCCAATATTCATCCCTCAATCAACATCACTAAAAACAGATTATCTGGTCATTATTACATTGCTGTTTGTGGGAGCTTGCTGTGTGCAAAATGTTAGCCATGTTTCCTACATTACAACAGTGAGTACACTTCAAAAAAGTACTTCATTGGCTGTAAAGTGCTTTGGGATGTGCGGTGGTCCTGAAAGGTGCTATATAAATGCAATTATTACGCTCTCTTAGACTTGAGCGCAAAAATCTAGGCTGACACTCCCAGTGCAGTGGGGAGGCAGCGCCTCACTGTCGGAGAAAGAAAAAGAAAGACTTGCATTTATATAGCGCCTTTCACGACCGCCGCACGTCCCAAAGCGCTTTGCAGCCAATGACGTACTTTTTGAAGTGTAGTCACTGTTGTAGCCAATTGGAGCTTTCAGCACAGACAAGACCGACCAAATATGGGAACGTCCTGGTCTGTATGGCTCAGTTGCAGTCTAAGCAGAAAATGTTGAGGAACTTTGAGATTGAATTAAAGTTCCAGCCACCGTCCATGTAACAAATATTAATTCTCCCCTCAGCCAAAATATGCATGGATAAGAAAGACTTGCATTTATATAGCGCCTTTCATGACCGCCGCACATCCTAAAGTGCTTTGCAGCCAATGAAGTACTTGTTTTGAAGTGTAGCCACTGTTGTAATGTAGGTTACCATTTTGCACACAGTAAGCTCCCAGAAACAGCAATGTGATAGTGACCAGATAATCTGTTTTTTTGTTATGTTGACTGAGGGATCAATATTGGCCAGGACATCGGGGATAACTCCCCTGTAGAGAAGAACATTTTTCACCCAGAGGGTGGTGGGGGTCTGGAACTCACTGCCTGAAAGGGTGGTAGAGGCAAAAACCTCATCACATTTCAAAAGTACTTGGATACGCACTTGAAGTGCTGTACCCTACAGGGCTACGGACCAAGAGCTGGAAAGTGGGATTAGGCTGGATAGCTCTTTTTCAGCCGGCAGTCACAACAGGCCAAATGGCCTATTGTGTCGTAAATTTCTATGATTCTATAAGGTTGTGAGTTCAAATCCCACTCCAGAGACTTGAGCACAAAAATCTACGTTGACACTCCAGTGCAGTACTGAGGGAGTGCTGCACTGTCGGAGGTGCCGTCTTTCGGATGAGACGTTAAACCGAGAATCCGAGGCCCCGTCTGCCCTCTCAGGTGGATGTAAAAGATCCCACGGCACTATTTTGAAGAAGAGCAGGGGAGTTATCCCTAGTGTCCTGGCTAATATTTATCCCACATCACTAAAAAAAACAGATTATCTGGTCATTATCACATTGCTGTTTGTGGGACCTTGCTGTGCGCAAATTGGCTGCCGCGTTTCCTAAATTATGACAGCATCTACACTTCAAAAAGTACCTCATTGGCTATAAAGCGGTTTGGGACGTGCGGTGGTCGTGAAAGGTGCTGTCTAAATGCCTCCCCCCTTTCCCTGCCTCTGTACTTGCTTAAAATCTGTTACATCTCTAACTTTTTTCAATTCTGATGAAAGGTCATCGACCTGAAACGTTAACTCTGTTTCTCTCTCCACAGATGCTGCCAGACCCGCTGAGTATTTCCAGCATTTTCTGTTTTTATTTAAAAGGGAATTGGATCAATACTTGAGAGGGGAATAAATGCAGGGCTATGGGGAAAAGGGAAAGGGGAGCGGGACTAATTGGATAGCTCTTTCAAAGAACGATTGGCACGATGGGCCAAATGGCCTCCTCCTGTGCTGTATCATATATGTTTTAGGGTGCTTCTCATCACGTTTTATCTTATCATGGCACATTGCCTACGCTCATAAATCTAATTCCTTTTAGTTCCGAATCTTGACAGTTCTTGCTCACCCATCCAGGGCTTTTGACGGCAAGCAATTTGTTAAAGTTTGAGCTGTTGAACCTGGGGAAAATGCAAAGAGTAGTCTTTGTGACGAGCAAGAGTGACATAGGTTTGTAAACCACTGTTTAAAAAAAAAACTAGTGAATACCTATGGTGTTGCCCAGTCAGTTGATAAATGTAAATAACTTTCTCTGCAAGACAGTGATAAAGTTGGGTCGAATTAAGAAACTCACACCCCAGTGCTGCTTATTTTTCAGAACCTGCAACTACATGGCAACTGTTTACATACCAGATTTCCATTCTAAATGTTTGCATCGGCAGTTTTAATGTTAAATGTTTACATAAAGTGTGATCAAAAATCATGACAACACAACATGTGTGCAAACAGAAGATTTTTTAAAAATAATGTATATACCTGGAGCTGTGTTTATTCTGGTGACAAATATCAAAACAGTTGGAAAATAAAAAAATGTTATTTGAAACTTTGGCACAATTTACAAGCTTTCCATTCAAGGCAAGTAACAAGAGAAATGGTAATACAGCGAAACCTGTCATATGAGTAAGGTATTCATCTGAACAATGGCACTCCTTTCAAAAAGGTGCATCCAGGGAGCACTCCTGTGAAGTTTTGCATTCCTGTGAAGTGGTTTCCTTGACTCTGGAAAGAATTGGTGAATTACATCTGGGGCTTGACAGCACATGGAGTATCGTTCAAGGAACATGTCAAGCCCAGTTTGAAAAGTCATCAGGGGATCTGTTGGCCTTCCTGGACACTTTATAAATTTACTCTGCTGCCCGTGCCCTAACTCGCACCAAGTCCCATTCTCCCATCGCCCCTGCGCTCGCTGACCTACATTGGCTCCCAGTTAAGCAATGCCTCGATTTTAAAATTCTCATCCTTGTTTTTAAATCCTTCATGGCCTCGCCCCTCCCTACCTCGAAACTCCTCCAGCCCCACAAACCCCCCGAGATATCTGCGCTCCTCTAATTCTGCCCTCTTGAGCATCCCTGATTTTAATCGCTCAACCATTGGCGGCTGTGCCTTCAGCTGCCAAGGCCCTAAGCTCTGGAATTCCCTCCGTAAACCTCTCCACCTCTCTTTCCTCCTTTAAGACGCTCCTTGAAACCTACCTCTTTGACCAAGCTGCCCTAATTTCTCCTTATGTGGCTCGGTGTCAACTTTTGTTTTATAACGCTCCTGTGAAGCGTCTTCGGACATTTTACTCCATTAAAAGCAGTATATAAATACAAGTTGTTGTTATTGTTGTACACACTTTGTTTTGAGAGTTTTGATACTCAAGCCTGAACTGTCAGTATATTAAAAGTTTGCAAGCATATATAAAGCTCTCTGCTGCACTCAAGTTGAAGTAAGCAGTGATGTTTGAACTAGATGAGAAAAAAGGCACATTTTTGAAATAAAAACTAAAAACAACCAACAGCAAAAAGTGAAAAAATAAGTTTAAAGTCACACCCAAAATGCTAATCTGAATTTATCTTTCAGGTTCATTTTGGCCCTTCATATATTTCTAGCATTTAATGTTTTTATTTTGTATATCCAGCATTCAAAATCTTTTTATTAAAACACAATAAAGTACTGATTTGTAATAAATTGTGAAATAATCAATGGCTATTGAAATAAAATAAAATCTAATAAGTAACAGGTGCTGCTGCTACCTGCGAATCAATACTTTAGTTATCAATCTGAGATCATTTTGGCTGTAATTGTAGGATGCTGACTTGAATAAGTATAAACCGGGCTCTCCCCCAAAATTCTCAGGTTTAGTTTGTTCCAATAGTGCTTCAACAACAACTTACATTTCCAGTGCTCCTCATAGAACAATACAACACAGAAGGAGGCCGTCCGGCCCATCATGCCTGTGCCGGCTCTTTGGTAGAGCTACCCAGTGAATCCCACTCCCCTGCTCTTTCCCCATAGACCTGTAATTTCTTCATGTTCAGGAAGAAGTCTCAAAGTGCTTTGCATTGAAGAGGACTGAACAGCGAGGGGGAAAAGGGAAAACTGAAGAGGGTTATGACGGGGTCAAAAAGCACGGTGGAAGAGAAGGATTTTGAGAGGCTTTCGAAAGCAGTGATGGGAGGCGGCAAGGCCGAGCGTTCCAGAGGGCAGTAGTGTAGTGGCAAATGAACAGGCGCCAAGAGTGGAGCGGAGAGAACAGAGGACAAGAAGACGCCCACTGTTAAAGGAGCAGAGGACACAGCCAGGGGCATATGGCAAGTGGAAATCTCTCTAAGGCAAGGTGGAGCAAGGCAATGGAGTGGCCTGAATGTGAGGATGAGATCTTTAAAGTCAACTCACTGGGGTATGGGGTCAACGGAGCTTGGAGAGGAGGATTTAGTGTGGGTGACGGGCTGCAGCATCTTGAATGAAGTGAAGCTTGTGGAGGCTTGAGGCAGGGGGGCTGGCAAGGCGGGCATTGGAGATGTTGAGTCTCAAGATGATTACATTATGTATTAGGGTTTTTAGCAGCAGATAGGGGAAGAGGTGGGCAATGTCAAAGAGGTAGAAGAAGGCAGTCTTGGTAATGGAATGAATGTGGGGAAGAAGTTGCACTCAGGGTCAAGCAGTACGCCAGGGTTTCACATCACCTGACTCAGCCTGACACGCCATCAGGAAGTTGATGGATTTGAGGCCAGAAGAACATTTTTTTTTAAATTCGTTTATGGGATGTGGGTGTCGCTAGCAAGGCCAGCATTTATTGCCCATCCCTAGTTGCCCTTGAGAAGGTGGTGGTGAGCCACCTTCTTGAACCGCTGCAGTCCGTGTGGTGAAGGTATTCCCACAGTGCTGTTAGGGAGGGAGTTCCAGGATTTTGACCCAGCGACGATGAAGGAACGACGATATATTTGCAAGTCGGGATGGTGTGTGACTTGGAGGGGAACTTGCAGGTGGTGGTGTTCCCGTGCACCTGCTGCCCTTGTCCTTCTAGGTGGTAGAGGTTGCGGGTTTGGGAGGTGCTGTCGAAGAAGCCTTGGCGAGTTGCTGCAGTGCATCTTGTAGATGGGACACACATAGGTGTTGGCAGCAGCCAAAAATGGTGCCTTTGATTTTGCACCGTCAATTTAGCTTTTATTATATGTCATAAATGAAAATGCTGGAAATGCACGGTGGATGTGTTTTTTTTTTCTCTTCACATTATTGTCCCGAATGGGTTTCAATCTATTTTTATGACTGCCAAATTATATGTTTAAACCAAAGAGGATTTGTTGTTTATTGTGATTCCTAATGAGTGGCACTTGACAGGTCTGCCTTAGACATGAAATTTATGATCACGAAGAGTGAAAGAGATTGTGAAGCCTTGTAGGAAAGTGCAGCTGTGCTCGTTTCTTTGAGCACCATGCCTTAAGATGGTTACGTTCCCAAACCAAACTGAGCAAGTGTCACTCCTAATGATTGAGGCTTAACAAGTCTACTTTTCAAATAGCTTTCCCAGAGAGTAAGAAGCCATTGTATTGCCAGGGCATCTGTACGTTATACACCGTTCCTTAACTGTTTATTTGTGTTATTGGACTTATAAGAAAGAACTTGCATTTATATAGTGCCTTTCACAACCTCAGGACGTCCCAAAGCTCTTCACAGCCAATGAAGTACTTTTGTAGTGTAGTTGTCGTAGAATGAGCCTTACGCGTGGTGAACTTAAAGTAAGCTTTAATCAACTAAAAAGGTGCTACATACAAAAGAGGTCTTACTCTATGCCTCTCCAGGATCCAACTGATTAGTCCAGTATTTATCCTGGACTAATCACAGGAAGTGATGCAATAAAGTTAGAGTCACAGGAAGCTGTATTGTGTTACCACATTCTCCCCCCCCAAAAGATTAGGAGGCCGGGATGAAGTTCGAGTCACAGGAAGCTGTATTGTGTTACCACATTCTCCCTCCATTTCGTAGCCGCTGGACGAGGGAGAGCCGCACCCGTTTGGGTTCTCATAGTGGTAGAGGGCCCCTAGCCCGTTTACCCGCCGCGGGCCGTGGACCAGAGTCCGAGTGATCCAGCCCGCTCTGTGAGGGGTCAGGACGATCCTGACTGTGTACTGGTGCCCGAACGGGTGTCGGGCAGGGCTGTGGCAGATCCGTTTCCGAGCGTACGGTACAGGGTGGATCGTGGCTGCGCGTGCGAGCCCCGACGGGCTCATAGTCAGTCTGCCCCAGGTCGGCACGCTGGAGTGAGGTACCAGCCGGCGTCAGATCCAGATCGTGATGAGAGGCACCTGGCGAGCCCAGGTGTCCCTCTATGTTTCGGCGGGCAGGGAGCCAGATCCCGCAATGATACGGTAGATTCCCGACCGTCAGGATACCGAATATAGGCGTAGGTAGGGTTGACGTCAGTGAGCTCAACCTCATCTACCAGGGGGTCATTCTTAGACGCCCGGACATATCTTCGGAGTAGCACTGGTCCCGGTGCAGTCAGCCACGACGGGAGAGATATCCCATAGGATGAGCGACGCTGAAATCGGAAGAACCGTTCATGAGGCGTCGTATTTGTGGCGGTCGAAAGGAGGGACCGTGTGGAGTGTAATGCGTCTGGAAGTACTGCTTCCCATTGCTGGTTGGGTAGGCCCCGAGATCTCAAAGCCAGACGTACCGCATTCCAGATGATAGCGTTAAAACGCTCGACTTGCCCATTCCCGACTGGATGATAAGGCGTCGTTTTGCTGGCAGCAATACCCCGTTCCGAGAGATAGGCCTTGAGTTCTCCTGACATAAAAGAAGGGCCCCGATCCGAATGAACATAGGATGCTATGCCACAGAAAGCAAATACCTGCTCAAGGCAGCTGATAACCGTGGTCGTCAGCATATTGGGGCAGGGAAAGGCAAACGGAAAACGGGAATACTCATCGACCATGGTCAATAGATAAGTGTTGCGAGTTGAAGAGGGCAACGGCCCCTTAAAATCGATGCTAAGCCGTTGCATTGGCTGGGTCGCATGTATGAGTATACCACCCGAGGGGCGGAAAAACCGAGGTTTCAATTCCGCACAACTCTGCAGTCCGAGCACATCTTCTTTACATCCCCGGTAGAGAATGGGAGATTTCGGGACCGCACGAAGTGTAGCATGCGAGTAACGCCCGGATGACACAACCCATCATGGATGTCTACGAGCGTAGAGGGTGCCATGGCGGAGCAGAATGCTCGTGTGAGGGTATCCGGAGCCACATTCTCCTTGCCAGGTCGATAGTGAATGGTGTAACCAAAAGAGGCCAATTCCAGCCGCCAAAGCTGTATTTTATTATTTTTAATTTTGGTCCGTTTTCGATTATCGAGCATGAAGGCGACCGATCGCTGGTCCGTGATTAAGGTAAAGTGCTGGCGAGCTAGGAGATGAGTCCACTTCCGTACTGCCTCTATGATGGCTGTAGCTTCTTTCTCGACTGGAGGATAATGTAGCTCAGCCCCTTGAAAAGTCCTGGACAAAAATGCCACCGGACGACCTTCCTGATTCAGAGTGGCCGAGATCGCCACCTCCGAGGCATCACACTCAATGACAAAAGGAAGACTCTCATCGATGGAGTGAAGAGTCGCTTTCTCCAACTGTTTTTTCAGGAGGTTAAAGGCTGCAACAGCCGCTGTGTCTAGTGGGAATGTGCTGGCCTTCAGTAGAGGTTGGATTCGGTCCGAGAAGTTAGGAATCCATTTAGCATAGTATGCAAACAGGCCGAGGGCCCGGCGCAAGGAGGCCGGATTCTTAGGTGGCGGGAGTTCTTGGAGTGGGCGAAGCCTTTCAGGGTCAGGTTTAATGATGCCATTGCCCACACAATAGCCAAGGATGTTGATGGTTGGTTGTGACTCAATGGATTTAGCCGCATTTAATGTCAAATTACGGTGCTGGAGTGCGTCCCAAAATCGTTGGAGATTGGCGTCATGTTCCCGCTGATTGCGACCTGCGACAGTAATATTGTCCAGATAAGGAAACGTATCCTTCAAGTCTTCCTGTTTAACCAGGTCATCCATTGCTCGCTGGAAGACAGCCACTCCATTAGTGACCCCAAAGGGGAGGCGACGAAATTGATACAGCCGTCCATTGGCTTCAAAGGCCGTATACTGCTTGTCTGAGACCTTCAAGGGTACCTGATGATAGGCACTTTTTAGATCATATGTTGAGAACACCGTGTACTCAGCCAATTTATTAACCATATCATCGATGCGCGGCAATGGGTATGCGTCCAAGTCCGTATATTGATTGATGGTCTGTGAATAGTCAATGCACAGCTGTTTCTTGTGAGGTTGTAGAGGGTTCTTAACAATAACGACCTGGGCGCGCCATGGCGACGAACAAGGCTCGATGATATCCTCTGCTAAAAGCCGAGAAATCTCAGCCGCAATAAAAGACTGGTCTTCCTGACTGAAACGTCGTGACCTTGTTATAATCGGTTTGCATCGAGGAGGGATACTGGAAAACAGTGAGGGTTCATCCAGTGAAGCTGCTGACAATGCACAGAAGGGTAATCGAGGTAGTATATTAGAAATAGTGAGTTCAGGTTTGGATCCGCCGAACTCAATGGTGAGCTTCTTATGCTGCTTTTGAAAATCCAGCCCTAAGATAAGATCACTACATAAGTCCTTGAGCACCAAAAGCCGGGTGGAGGGATACCTGCGACCATTAAGTGTTATTTCAACCATACAAAAGCCAGAAATTCTGGTATTAAGTGATGACTGAGCCATCGCAACTGCCTGGTCCGATGGGAAAACATGTAGCTTTAACTCTGCAACAATCTGTTCCCTAATGAAACTATCAGTGCTACCTGAGTCAATTAAGGCATCTAAAGTATGTCCATTAATTGATGCTTTTGTAGCTGCATGGAATAGGTTCTGAGGACAAGCAGCTGTAATTGGTGTCGTTGCACAAAGAGTGGCTGAAACTCTAGGTGTGTTTCTTCGAGAGGAAGCACGATAGATTTTAGCCGGAACATCTTGATAGGCCCTTACCGGGGCAGTTCGGTAGGACTTAGCTTGATAAGCCCTCGTAGAGGCTCTTGATAGGCAAACCTTTGCAAAATGACCCTTTTTGTTGCAATGACTGCAAAACGCATTGCGAGCAGGGCAGAATTTCCGAGGGTGGAACTCATCACCACAAAAGAAGCATTTCTTAGATTGCCAAGAGGCTGCCACAGTGGGGTCATCATCCTCTTCATCAGTGAAGTCATCAGATTGATCGTCAGGGATAAAGACCTCCCTAATAGAGTTCACCTGTGGCCTCTTAAATTGCCTGACTGTAGTTAAGGCAGTAGACCGAGGTCTGGGCACTGTATAAAGGTCTGCATTCCTTTTTGCCAGATCTAGAGAGCAAGCCATGTCATAAGCTCTCTGAAGCTCAAGTGTCTTACTTTCCAGTAGACGCTGGCGTATAAATGGGGAGGCAAGCCCGCAGATGAAAGCATCGCGGATCATTTCTTCACGGTACAGCTCAGCTGAGGCTGCCTGAAAGTTACAGTCCATACTAAGTCTGCGAAGCTCTTGGAGGAATTTATCAATGGATTCCTCCGGCCCTTGTTGGGCTGTAGCTAGTAGATGTCTGGCATAGACCTCATTCGGTGTCTTAGTATATAGTCTCTTAAGCGTCCGAATTGCCTCCTCGTAACTGTCCCATTTCTCCACATACTGAAATACATTCGGGGTGACACAGTTGATGAGTATCCGCAACTTTGAGTCATCATCAGCCTTACAATATTCAAGAAAATTGTCAAACGTGCGATACCAGTGTTTCCACACCTTACCGGCTGCTGGGGTGTTTGGGTCCAAGTCAAGACGCGATGGTTTAAGGATGTTTTCCATGATGGGTGATTCCCTGGATCCTTAGTTCCGAGTTCGTCCAAAAAGTTTGAGTGCGAAGTTTTCCAAAGTTGATTAAATTGTCGTAAGAATGAGCCTTATGCGTGGTGAACTTAAAGTAAGCTTTAATCAACTAAAAAGGTGCTACATACAAAAGAGGTCTTACTCTATGCCTCTCCAGGATCCAACTGATCAGTCCAGTATTTATCCTGGACTAATCACAGGAAGTGATGCAATAAAGTTAGAGTCACAGGAAGCTGTATTGTGTTACCACAGTAGTCACTGTTGAAATATATATAAATTAAAGCCATGATCCCAAGGACTCTTGATAATAATGGACAACATCATCTATAATGTGTGTATCTCAAGGTTTTTAACTTTCATAACATAAGAAATAGGTGCAGGAGTAGGCCATTTGGCCCTTTGAGCCTGCTCCACCATTCAATAAGATCATGGCTGATCTTCTACCTCATCTGCACCTTCCCACACTATCCCCATATCCCTTGATTCCCTTAATATTCAAAAATCTATTGATCACTGTCTTGAATATACTCAACGACTGAGCCTCCACTGCCCTCTGGGGTAGAGAATTCCAAAGATTCACCACCCTCTGAGTGAAGAAATTTCTCCTCATCTCAGTCCTAAATGGCCGACCCCTTATTCTGAAACTGTGACTCCTGGTTCTAGACTCCCCAGCCAGGGGAAACATCCTCCCTGCATCTACCCTGTCAAGCCCTGTAAGAATTTTGTATGTTTCAATGAGATCACCTCTCATTCTTCGAGACTCGAGAGAATATAGGTCTAGTCTACTCAATCTCTCCTCATAGGATAATCCCCCCTCCCAGGAATCAGTCTGGTGAACCTTCGTTGCACTCCCTCTAAAGCAAGTGTATCCTTCCTTAGGTAAGCAGACCAAGACTGTACACAATACTCCAGATGTGGTCTCACCATGGCCCTATATAATCACAAGCACTGGCATTTAAAAAAAAATCCAAATAGTTCTTGCGCTTTGCTGTTAATTGCAGAGCAACAACAACTGACATTTCTGTAGCACTTCTCACACACAAAATGTCTCGAAACACTTTACAAGGAAGACAGGTGGCGCCAAGCAGAAAATGGAGCAATTTAGTGAGGGCAAACGGAAAGCACAGTGGAAAAGGTAACTGTTTTGGGGGGCTTTCAAGGAAGAGAGAGAAAAAGGGGACATTTAAAAATAGAGGTGAGGTTGGAGAGTACAGTGGTGGGGTGGGGGAGGTTAGAAGAGGTGGGTTGTGATGGCGAAGAAGAGTTTGGGGTTGTCCTTCCCCGCAGGGTGACCCTGAAGCAGTAGGAGGATTTGATGTGTAGAGGGCGAGGCAGTATTCTCTGCAGTCCTATTTGAGATGAAAGTGAGAAGTCGCACAACACCAGGTTATAGTCCAACAGCTTTATTTGAAATCACAAGCTTTCAGAGCGCTGCTCCTCCGAAAGCTTGTGATTTCAAATAAAGCTGTTGGACTATAACCTGGTGTTGAGCGACTTCTCACTTTTGTCCACCCCAGTCCAACACCGGCATCTCCACATCATGGCTATTTGAGATGGTCAAGGCAAAACTAGCAGTGGACAGAACAGCCAGACACATGGAGGTAGCTGTTGTATCAGGACAGCATTGGGAATGGAAGACTATCCCAGATTTGGTGTGGACGAGAGCATCAAAGATTGATCAAAGGTTGACCAGACGGTGTTGATGTCAATGTAGATGGTTGGCTGGAGGAGAGAAGCCAGCAACTAGACAGGATGCTGGTGAGGAGTATGGGTATTTTTATTTCCAGGGTGGAGCTGTTAGAGGCAGGCAGGGAGTGTGAATGGTATAAGAAATGAAGAAGTGATTAGAAATGGTCCTATTGTGACTTTGTAGGTGGTGAGTTCTCATGTGATAGCATGGTTGACAGATGATTGTGAATATGAGTGGGAGAGTTATGTGGAGGATGGGGTTGGGGGAGAAGTCGTAGGAGATGGTGAATTCAGGTTGAATCCACCAAGGACGAGGAGTCGCTCGGTGCAAAGACTGAGTGAGTACAGGAAGCAGGATAGGCAGGTGGGGGGGCCTACTTTAAATTCAAAAGTCGCTGCACTGATGATGTCTTTGGGCCATGATTTTTGAATTTAAAGTAAGCCGTTGGCTTGAGAGTCGGCGAAGACGAAATGGCGCCAGGCGGGAATGGAGCAACCTCAGTCAGGTAAATTAACTCAGCCTAATCTTAACCCCTCCCATGCGCCATTTTCACGGCGGGGGGTGGGGGGAGGTGGAGAGGTTACAATCGAGGCCTGTGTGTTCAAATCCCACCATGCAAATTGTGAAATGAAATGTAATAAATCTGGTACTTGAAATGGTGCAAGATCATTGTTTAAAAACCCAACTGGTTCACTAATGGTCTTCAAGGAAGGGAGCCTACCTCCCCTACTTATCTGGCCTAAGCATGACTTCAATCCTACACTGCCATTGACTCTTAATGCTCTCTGAAGTGGCCAAACAAGATACTTAGGGGGAGAAATTTGGTATCGCCCCGTTTGGGGCGCAATTAACCGCAGGGCGCAAAGTTTAGCGCCTGGCGCTAATTATCGCCTCCGACTGCAAACTTGGCTTCTATCGCCCCTGGAGGTGATTGGAGCACTAAATCAGGTGCTGCACACCTCTCTTAAGGCGCTAATGCCGAGGAGTGAGGCACTACCTCAGCGCTGGCGAAGCTCATGTGATGTCAGTCAGCAATGGAACACAGACACACTGGGACCGGCCAGTTCTTAAAGGGGAGGGTCGATCTTGCTTTCCATCCACACCCTGCTCATTGCAGCCTTGAATCTTGGCCTGGAGAGACCTGTACATCAAATCTGCTGGAAAGAACAATGGAGGGGCCCAGGGACAGAGCTCCCAAAGTCTCTTCTAAATCGATGCAAGGAAGGTCAAATCAAAATGAACCTGCAAAGTGCTGCTCAGTACCCAAAACTCCTTCACACAGCGTTGAATCTCTCCAGAAGTCTCTCTCTCTCTCTCAGAATGCATGGTGCAAAAATGTCACCGACAAAAAAAGGCAGGAAGCGGTCGCCTTTAAATAGCGCTCCCCCAGTCCCTTCCCGACTGCAAAACGCTCCCCTCAACCTGTCGTTGCTAGCGGCAGGCGGTAAGGTAGGGGGCGCCACTCAATATCCGCTCCGGGGCTCTACCGGGGCGTTGCACGTTCGACTGACGTCACGATCTGCCGGCGCAGGAGATCGTGGTGGTAGTGTTTAGCACCGCCGCAAAATGTCTAGTTAATTTCGCGAGCGGCGCAAACACCGCCGCGCCCGGGCGCTAGATACTTTGCGCCCCATGCTAATGGGAGGCGCAAAGCAACCGAATTTTTCCCCCTTAGTTGTTAATAATCCCTACAAAATTAAAAAATAATGGGGAAAAAAATCAGACAGCCCTGTCGAACACCATAGTGGGAGCAGCATCACCACAAGGACTGCAGTGGTTCAAGGAGAAAGCCCACAGCCACCTTAGGGCAACTAGAGATGGGCAATAAGTGTGGCCTTGCCCACATCCTGAGAACAAATAATAAAATTTACTCAAATGGTATGTCAGTGCCTTGTAATTATCTATCGTGATAATAACTATGCTAAGCACAGATATTAATAACTGTGTCAGCCATGGCTCAGTGGGTAGCACACTTGCCTCTGAGTCAGAAGGGTGTGGGTTCACAGTCCCACTCCAGGGACTTGAGTACATAAATCTAGATTGACACTCCAGTGCAGTGCTGAGGGAATGCTGCACTGTCAGGGGTGCTGTCTTTCGGATGAGACGTTAAATCGAGGCCCCGCCTGCTCTCTCAAGTGGACGTAAAAGATCCTACGGCACTATTTCGAAGAAGAGCAGGGGAGTTATCCCCGGTGTCCTGGCCAATATTTATCCCTCAATCAACATAACAAAACAGATTGGCCCAGAAATTGATCTCGCTCTGTTCCCGCGGGGGTAAGCCTTCCCCGCGATGTCTCACCTCGCTTATGCTTTTTCAGATCCAGCTCGCACGAACTTGATGTTCCAGACATCAGCTGTGCTGGGCTTGCGTATCCCAGCGGCGTAGTGAATTCGTGCGAGCTGTGGGATCACGTGACTCAGTTAGAGCCAATGGCAGCACACCATCTTCCATTCATAAGTCTCACAGCATGGCTGTGAAATCTATGAATCTTACACCCCTCCAAAATAACAGCTAAACCTCAATTAAATTTAAAAAAAAAACCATCACATTAATAAAATAAGTATAGTTAATTAAATTAACCATTTTAAATAAAAAATTAAATTTTTGAAAAAATTTAAAATCTTTTAAAAAGTTATAAAAATAAACTTACCTGTCTTTAAAGTCTATAAAAAAGATATACCTGTAAAAAAAAATTCAAAAAAATACTTAATTCACTACTTACCTTCTTAAAAGCGGGTCTTACTCCTCCTTTTTACATTTCCAAAATCTTCCCTACTTACCTGCGCGTCCAAAGCATGAAGTGCACAGCGTGCGCGCAGCCTGTAGCGCGCACGCGATGCACCCAGGCCCCGCCCCCTTTTCAGAAGAGCAATTGCCGGTTTTCAGCGCATGCGCAGGGCATGCAGAAAACAGGCAATTGGAGTGGGAATACGCGAGAGTACGCAGTGCGTACTCTCGCGTCCCGGGATCAATTTTCAGCCCATTATCTGGTCATTATCACATTGCTGTTTATGGGAGCTTGCTGTGCGCAAATTAGCTGCCGCGTTTCCCACATTACAATAGTGACTACACTCCAAAAGTACTTCATTGGCTGTAAAGTGCTTTGAGACATCCGGTGGTCGTGAAAGGCGCTATATAAATGCAAGTCTTTCTTTTTTGAGAAAGTACAAAGGCAAGCAACAAAGATGACTTGGATGTCAACATATTTAAGTTATGAAGAAAGGTTAAGGAGGGTGAACTTGTTTTCTTTGGGAAAGAGGAGGTGATCTCATTGAATTTCGCAGGATTATAAAGAGGATTTACAAAGGTAATCCAGGCAAATTGATCACTGTGGCGAAGGGTTCAAATACCAGGTTACACAAGTTAAAAATTAGTAAGTAGGAGTAAGTAGGGGAGTCAGGTGGAACCTTTTCACTCAAAAGATAATAAAGTTGTTGAATAAGTTACTAGGAAGACTATTCAAGCAGACAGTATAAATAGATAATTGTGAATGAGGTCAGGATCATATTCAGCTGCGATGCCTTTGCAGTCGATTAGCCTGCCGATACTGCGAAGGTTCAGACATGAATATTAGCCACATGACCGAGGTAATTCAGGGCAACTGGCACCCGTGAAACTGTATTCTTGCAAGAAATAAATGACTTCAGGTGCGGAGGGGAAGGAGAGAAAAGAATTAGAGACCACTGCAGCAGAACATGGTAGGCACTGTTAATGGCCACAAGGTGGCACCGTTAACTAAAAACAAGTTGTGGTTTGCTGAAAGGTTGCTGCAGTTTAGGAATAACACGTATGTCGTACAGAGAGATTTTGCTACACTGATTGGTAGTTGCCTTTTTAAGGTCCTGTTACTGGTTTTTGTATTCAATGCTGGGATGTGGGCATCGCTGGCAAGGCCAGCATTTATTGCCCATCCCTAGTTGCCCATGAGAAGGTGGTGGTGAGCCACCTTCTTGAACCGCTGCAGTCCGTGTGGTGAAGGTACTCCCACAGAGCTGTTAGGGAGGGCGTTCCAGGATTTCGACCCAGCGACGATGGTGTGTGACTTGTTTTGCAGGTCGAATTCCACTCATGGACTTATTTTTTGGTTATGCAGTGCAAATAAAAGATGCACCTGTACTAAAGTGCCAGTCCTAAGAAAAAAATAATTTACGTTTATATAATGCCTTTTGTTTAAAATGCAGTCACTTTTGTTATGCACCCTGTGGCTGCAAACATGGCAGCCAGTTTGTGCACAGCAAGGTCCCACAAACAGCAAACGAGATAAATGACCAGTTAATCTGTTTTGCTGGTGTGAGTTGAGGGAGGAATGTTCGCCCGGACACCAGGAGAACTCATCGAAGAATCATAGAAATTTACGGCACAGAAGGAGGCCATTCGGCCCATCGTGTCCGTGCCAGCCAAAAAAGAGCTATCCCAGCCTAATCCCACTTTCCAGCACTTGATCCGTAGCCCTGTAGGTTACGGCACTTCAAGTGCATATCCAAGTACTTTTTAAATGTGATGAGGGTTTCTGCCTCTACCACCCTTTCAGGCAGTGAGTTCCAGACCCCCACCACCCTCTGGGTGAAAAAAGTTCTCCTCAACTCCCCTCTAATCCTTCTACCCATTACTTTAAATTGATGTCCTCTGGTTATTGACCTCTCTGCTAGGGGAAATAGGTCCTTCCTATCCACTCTATCTAGGCCCCTCATAATTTTATACACCTCAATTAAGTCTCCCCTCAGCCTCCTCTGTTCCAAAGAAAACAACCCCAGCCTAGCCAATTTTTCCACATAGCTAAAATGCTCTTCTTCAAATAGTACCAAAGAATCTCTAACATCCACCTGAACAGACAGATTGGGTGTTTCACCCAAAAGCCAACACTCCCTCAGTGCTGGCCTGAAGGGTCAGCCTCGAGATTATGTGAGTCTTGAACCCACAATCTCCTCACTCGGAGGCAAGACTATGATCATTGAGCTGTGGGAAACTTACGTTACTTCCTTACACAATTGCATTCACTGAAACTCTTGTCTTAATGTGTGTCTCAAAGTAGATGTGTAAGCACCACAGGCTGTCTGACTTTTACGTGAGGAAAACCGTACCATGCATCACTGTAAAGCATCAGGGAAAAACAAGCAAAGAAAGACTTGCATTTATACAGTGCCATTCAAGACATCCCAAAGCGCTTTACAGCTAATGCAATATTTTTGAAGTCCATTCACTGTTGTAATGTATTCTTTCTTTAATTCTGAAAAGTAAGGGGCTTCGTGTTGTTAGTCGCTGCAGTAGAAAAAGAGCATAACTTTTTGTTTTCAAATGATTTCTATCGATAATGAATGATGGCAGGCAATGGAGGAAATGAAACTCCCTTAAAACTATAGTGTTGAGGTCTCATGTGGTTGAACAGTGTCATAGGAGTACTGAAGCAGGATGCCGCATAGTGATGCCGGTGTAATCCCCAGTAATCATGTGATCCAGGTGCAACACCCTGTAATTTTTGTTTGGCAAGGGTGTTAAGGGTTACGGAACCAAGGCGGGTAGATGGAGTTCAGATACAGATCAGCCATGTTCTAACTGAATGGGGACCAGGCTCGAGGGGCTGAATGGCCTACTCCTGTTCCCACATTCCACAGGTGCCATGTAATGGTTGTTAAATGCCTGTTTTTGCAATTGCTGCCTCCTGCTTCACATCTTCATTTCATTGACTAACCAAATGTTATTAGACTACCCCTTGTTATTGCCTCCCTCTTCTCTTCTCATGTGATCTCCCAGATTCTTACAATTCTTTGCTGATTGCCCTAAGCCAGTCGTTCATGGGGTCCCTCCTTGGAATAACTAACAATGGTACAGTTTCTTGGAAAGCCCTCCCCTTTAGCCTACCCTGGATCTGGTATTTGCATAGCCACCAATTTCCGTGCATTACCTGGAGTGAGCATTCACAAGCATAAGTGTAAGACACACTGGAACCCCATTGAGTTGCACAGTGTAGAGTTATTTTCAAAGAGTGAGAGATATAGAAAGAAGATTCATTTTTCAAAGTTGAAGTTAGTGAAATTCAGTTGCGAGTAGTGTAACTTCCCAATGTTTTGTTTATCAGGAATTTTTTTAAATGTCATTCTTGGGATGAGGGCGTCGCTGGCGAGGCCAGTATTTATTGCCCATCTCTAGTTGCCCTTGAGAAGGTGGTGGTGAGCCGCCTTCTTGAACCGCTGCAGTCCGTGTGGTGAAGGTACTCCCACAGTGCTGTTAGGGAGGGAGTTCCAGGATTTTGACCCAGCGACGATGAAGGAACGGTGAAATATGTCCAAATCAGGATGGTGTGTGACTTGGAGGGGTACTTGGAGGTGGTGGTGTTCCCGTGCGCCTTCTGGATGGTGGAGGTCACGGCTTTGAGAGGAGCAGTCGAAGAAACCTTGACGAGTTGCTGCAGTGCATCCTGTGGATAGGAGACACTGCAGCCACGGTGCGCCGATGGTGGAGAAACTGGATGTTTAAGGTGGTGGATGGGCTGCCGATCAAGCGGACTGATTTGTCCTGGATGGAGTTGAGCTTCTTGAGTGTTGTTGCAGCTGCAACCATCCAGGCAAGTGGAGAGTGTTCCATCTCAAGTAAGTATGCCCAATATTGTACTGATTAAACGATGAGTTGTTAGTGCGGGAAGACTTAATTGCTAAAGAAACTCTTGATAAATGGGGGTAATCACGACATCTACAATATATATCCCAACAATCATTCATTTGTTCTTATATTTTACAAAAACAGAACATGCTGGAAATACACAGCAGATCAGTCAGGATGTGTAAAGAGCAAAGACAAGTTATGACATTTTAGGTGTAACCATCAGAAATGATGAATAACACTGAAGCGCACACACCCGAAACACCATAATCTCTCTTTGTCTCTTTAAAGGTGCTGACTGAACTGTTACATTTGCAGTGTTTTCCTTTTCATTTTACGAACCTGTTCTGGCCTTATGAATTTGCGATCTCACGCACTAGTGTATGAAAAAGGGAGGACTCCCCGTCAGTGCATCCGCAAGTGAGGCTTTTTGACAGTTAGGTTTTTTTTTTCCAAGAATGCATGCCTGTACTTGGCTTTATTCTTCTTGAGAGGTTGTGCTGCTTTAGGACTTTGAAAATAAAGAATTGCGGCCAAGTCCAAACTGAGTTGGCACAGGTTTAAATTATGTCCAGTTTGAGTTAAAACAACTCCATCCCATTTTGAATAATTTTATGCTTTGGTGAGTGTTCGTATCTGGATTCGGGGATGAATTCTCGGCGTGTATAGTGTCTCTCGTTGTTTTGAAACTTGTGTCTGCACAATTGATAAACTGGTCCAAGGCCATTTTGGACCACGCACGCTTCTGTGATTCATGCTGAAGAAATGAAGTGCAGTGTCTCTGCAGTCATTCTGCCCCGGCAATGTCCCACCAAACTGTGGCCATTCAAACCACTGCGAATGGACAATATTTTATTGCCCGTATTCATAAGCAAAGGATGAAATAATGAGCCGGATCTTGCTGGAAAAATAACGATGTGTTGACGACGCATGCCGTGATTAATGTGCAATCCGGCCAGCAGGTTCAGGGGATTAAGAGATACGGCGTGAGTTGCGAATCTCCAGAACTTGCTGGTCGATTTACTCCGCTCCGCCCTTAGCTTCCCCCTTATTTTTAAGAACTTGCTGGATTTTGTACATTATTTGCCCATTAAACTCGCCGCGGAAAGTTAAGTCTGGTAATTAAGAGCGTAAGTACCTTTTTAGCGACGTGATCATTGTTAATGCAATGCCAATCAGCCTCTCTGGCCCAGGAATTGAACAATTTAAATGGTGGGGTCTCATTCCTTCAGGTGGTAAATTGTTCTTTGAGATTTTTTAAATGTCAAGTTTAATTTTTTTTTAATTTTTGCTTATTTTTCCTTTGTGTCTCTTTTCTTTCTCTCTCTCTTAATCCAATCTTTCTCTCCCTCTCTTTATTTCTCTTTCTGTACCTGAATTGATTCTAATTCACCCGCCTACTCCGTCGTTCCTCTGGTTCTTTCTCAATCCTTAAATCACATAGGTTAAGGAGATAGACTGTTGGTCCCGCTGTTCACTGAGGTCCCAGATGCCCCGTTGCCCTCGGTTGTCAGCTTGCACTTCCAGCAAGTTACAGCACAAATCATTTTTTGAGCTGAAGGGTACAGAAAAAAGTCTAACATACACGGTGAGCTCCGGCCCTATGAGATGTAAGAAATGTGAGATGCCAACAAGCCCTGCTTTCAATTTTTTTGTGTGCAACTGAAACCTAACTGAAAATGTGATTTGTCTCACTGAGGCAACTGGAATTCATGTCCAGCTCACTATCTTCACTCAGCAACCTTTCTTTGTTATGTTTAGCTGTGGTGCTAGTATTGGAAATGGGAGAGGACGAACGAACTAGCGTCACTCTGTGAAAACAGTTTGTGGACAAAACACCCAGAACACAGTTCAAGGCTTCCTACTTTCCGAATTTAATGAATGCATTTTGGAATAGGGGTGGGGCGGTGGTGTTGCATAAACACTTATGATTGCCGGCAAGATTGGCCATTCACAGTCTGCCAGAAATGCTTACAGCCGTAGGCCGCAGCACCAAGCACAGCTCTGCCCCCTACCCTCACCCAGGAATGCCTAGATTCCCAGGATCCGCCTACACAAGGAATTCAAACCCCAGTGCTCTGCCATTCCCAGCCTCAACCCCAGGGACACCTGAAACCCAGCCCCAGGAATGCTTCGAACTTGGCCTCAGTACAGAAACGCCTCTAACTCCTCGTGTCAGGCCCTCGGATCTCCTTTGCTCTCTCTTTTAGAGCCAAGAATGCCTCTGTTCCGAAACTGGACCTCAGGAACACCTCTGTCTGCTGCCTCAGACCCTGGACTTTGCTGCTCCCATGCGCCAGATAATAGGAAACTTATCTTGCTCCACTCGTGATTCAACGTGCACCTCGTGTCCCACTCTAGCTCCCGGTTTTCCATCCTGCTGTGTCCCATGGTCCTTGTTGCATTCCTGATCGGTGCTCCATTCCTTATCCAACTCCTCTACCCTTCAGTCCTAGGCCCCCAGCGTACCTGTGAGCAACACTATGAGCAGATCTACTAATAGCTAATATATATTCCTGATTCTGAGTTAGGACTTGGCTGTTTGAGTGCATGTTCAGCAACGTCTCTTTGCAATGGTTCCGTACATTGGAACACCACAGTAGAATGGTGGACTGCGGTTTTGATACCCTAACTCACTGAGTTCCTAAATTGAGCTACGCTGTAGCAGTTGGCAAGTCCCCACTGAGTTGCTTTGACACACCTGCTGGGCAACTGGCCAAGAGCAACATTAGTGGCGCCTGGGAACAAGTTGCTTGTCCTGTCCTCTCAGACATAGAAGGTGAGTGGAAGTTGGAGACAAGTGAGATGAGAAAACCAGGATCAAAAAGAGAAAAGCAAAGCTTCATAAGACACAAATAAGCTGTGTGTCTTTCCAACTTCCTTTGCATAGTTTAGGTAGTTTGCTTTTAGACCATCAGTTGTAGTCTGTTGATACTTTTACAAATTAAATGAAAATGTGGACTATTTTTCACTTTCATGTCTTTTCTGTTCTGTGCCCGTTTTTCTGAAGACTGCTTGCATTTGCTTTCATCTTCACGTTACCTGATGGGCCGATATGTTTATCGAGTGAGTAGGTGAGTTATGCAAGCTCAGAATGGATAGCAACAGGGGACAGTACAGTTGGCTTAAACTCAGTTATGATCTCCCTAGGTTAGGGAGATGAAAATAAATCATCAACGTTCCACTCCTGATCAGTATTCAGCAAACTCTGCTGGCGTGTTTGTACATCAGGGTGAGGGTGGGATCGGGCTGCGACGTACCCTGTGGTCAAATAGTTTAATACTCATGTCAAGTCCACCCAAAACAATGACCACTTGGACACAATACCAGAGTGTGATTGGTACCTGTGGTAACACAATACAGCTTCCTGTGACTCGAACTTTATTGCATCACTTCCTGTGATTAGTCCAGGATAAATACTGGACTGATCAGTTGGATCCTAGAGAGGCATAGAGTAAGACCTCTTTTGTATGTAGCACCTTTTTAGTTGATTAAAGCTTACTTTAAGTTCACCACGCGTAAGGCTCATTCTTACGACAATTTAATCAACTTTGAAAAACTTCGCACTCAAACTTTTTGGACGAACTCGGAACTAAGGATCCAGGGAATCACCCATCATGGAAAACATCCTTAAACCATCGCGTCTTGACTTGGACCCAAACACCCCAGCAGCCGGTAAGGTGTGGAAACACTGGTATCGCACGTTTGACAATTTTCTTGAATATTGTAAGGCTGATGATGACTCAAAGTTGCGGATACTCATCAACTGTGTCACCCCAAATGTATTTCAGTATGTGGAGGAATGGGACAGTTACGAGGAGGCAATTCGGACGCTTAAGAGACTATATACTAAGACACCGAATGAGGTCTATGCCAGACATCTACTAGCTACAGCCCAACAAGGGCCGGAGGAATCCATTGATAAATTCCTCCGAGAGCTTCGCAGACTTAGTATGGACTGTAACTTTCAGGCGGCCTCAACTGAGCTGTACCGTGAAGAAATGATCCGTGATGCTTTCATCTGCGGGCTTGCCTCCCCATTTATACGCCAGCGTCTACTGGAAAGTAAGACACTTGAGCTTCAGAGAGCTTATGACATGGTTTGCTCTCTAGATCTGGCAAAAAGAAATGCAGACCTTTATACAGTGCCCAGACCTCGGTCTACTGCCTTAACTACAGTCAGGCAATTTAAGAGGCCACAGGTGAACTCTATTAGGGAGGACTTTATCCCTGACGATCAATCTGATGACTTCACTGATGAAGAGGATGATGACCCCACTGTGGCAGCCTCTTGGCAATCTAAGAAATGCTTCTTTTGTGGTGATGAGTTTCACCCTCGGAAATTCTGCCCTGCTCGCAATGCGTTTTGCAGTCATTGCAACAAAAAGGGTCATTTTGCAAAGGTTTGCCTATCAAGAGCCTCTACGAGGGCTTATCAAGCTAAGTCCTACCGAACTGCCCCGGTAAGGGCCTATCAAGATGTTCCGGCTAAAATCTATCGTGCTTCCTCTCGGGTTTCCTCTCGAAGAAACACACCTAGAGTTTCAGCCACTCTTTGTGCAACGACACCAATTACAGCTGCTTGTCCTCAGAACCTATTCCATGCAGCTACAAAAGCATCAATTAATGGACATACTTTAGATGCCTTAATTGACTCAGGTAGCACTGATAGTTTCATTAGGGAACAGATTGTTGCAGAGTTAAAGCTACATGTTTTCCCATCGGACCAGGCAATTGCGATGGCTCAGTCATCACTTAATACCAGAATTTCTGGCTTTTGTATGGTTGAAATAACACTTAATGGTCACAGGTATCCCTCCACCCGGCTTTTGGTGCTCAAGGACTTATGTAGTGATCTTATCTTAGGGCTGGATTTTCAAAAGCAGCATAAGAAGCTCACCATTGAGTTCGGCGGATCCAAACCTGAACTCACTATTTCTAATATACTACCTCGTTTACCGTTCTGTGCATTGTCAGCAGCTTCACTGGATGAACCCTCACTGTTTACCAGTATCCCTCCTCGATGCGCACCGATTATAACAAAGTCACGACGTTTCAGTCAGGAAGACCAGTCTTTTATTGCGGCTGAGATTTCTCGGCTTTTAGCAGAGGATATCATCGAGCCTTGTTCGTCGCCATGGCGCGCCCAGGTCGTTATTGTTAAGAACCCTCTACAACCTCACAAGAAACGGCTGTGCATTGACTATTCTCAGACCATCAATCAATATACGGACTTGGACGCATACCCATTGCCGCGCATCGATGATATGGTTAATAAACTGGCTGAGTACACGGTGTTCTCAACATATGATCTGAAAAGTGCCTATCATCAGGTACCCTTGAAGGTCTCAGACAAGCAGTATACGGCCTTTGAAGCCAATGGACGGCTGTATCAATTTCGTCGCCTCCCCTTTGGGGTCACTAATGGAGTGGCTGTCTTCCAGCAAGCAATGGATGACCTGGTCAAACAGGAAGACTTGAAGGATACGTTTCCTTATCTGGACAATATTACTGTCGCAGGTCGCAATCAGCGGGAACATGACGCCAATCTCCAACGATTTTGGGATGCACTCCAGCACCGTAATTTGACATTAAATGCGGCTAAATCCATTGAGTCACAACCAACCATCAACATCCTTGGCTATTGTGTGGGCAATGGCATCATTAAACCTGACCCTGAAAGGCTTCGCCCACTCCAAGAACTCCCGCCACCTAAGAATCCTTGCGCCGGGCCCTCGGCCTGTTTGCATACTATGCTAAATGGATTCCTAACTTCTCGGACCGAATCCAACCTCTACTGAAGGCCAGCACATTCCCACTAGACACAGCGGCTGTTGCAGCCTTTAACCTCCTGATAAAACAGTTGGAGAAAGCGGCTCTTCACTCCATCGATGAGAGTCTTCCTTTTGTTGTTGAGTGTGATGCCTCGGAGGTGGCGATCTCGGCCACTCTGAATCAGGAAGGTCGTCCGGTGGCATTTTTGTCCAGGACTTTTCAAGGGGCTGAGCTACATTATCCTCCAGTCGAGAAAGAAGCTACAGCCATCATAGAGGCAGTACGGAAGTGGAGTCATCTCCTAGCTCGCCAGCACTTTACCTTAATCACGGACCAGCGATCGGTCGCCTTCATGCTCGATAATCGAAAACGGACCAAAATTAAAAATAATAAAATCCAGCTTTGGCGGCTGGAATTGGCCTCTTTTGGTTACACCATCCACTATCGACCTGGCAAGGAGAATGTGGCTCCGGATACCCTCACACGAGCATTCTGCTCCGCCATGGCACCCTCTACGCTCGTAGACATCCATGATGGGTTGTGTCATCCGGGCGTTACTCGCATGCTACACTTCGTGCGGTCCCGAAATCTCCCATTCTCTACCGGGGATGTAAAGAAGATGTGCTCGGACTGCAGAGTCTGTGCGGAATTGAAACCTCGGTTTTTCCGCCCCTCGGGTGGTATACTCATACATGCGACCCAGCCAATGCAACGGCTTAGCATCGATTTTAAGGGGCCGTTGCCCTCTTCAACTCGCAACACTTATCTATTGACCATGGTCGATGAGTATTCCCGTTTTCCGTTTGCCTTTCCCTGCCCCAATATGCTGACGACCACGGTTATCAGCTGCCTTGAGCAGGTATTTGCTTTCTGTGGCATGGCATCCTATGTTCATTCGGATCGGGGCCCTTCTTTTATGTCAGGAGAACTCAAGGCCTATCTCTCGGAACGGGGTATTGCTGCCAGCAAAACGACGCCTTATCATCCGGTCGGGAATGGGCAAGTCGAGCGTTTTAACGCTATCATCTGGAATGCGGTACGTCTAGTTTTGAGATCTCGGGGCCTACCCAACCAGCAATGGGAAGCAGTACTTCCAGACGCATTACACTCCACACAGTCCCTCCTTTCGACCGCCACAAATACGACGCCTCATGAACGGTTCTTCCGATTTCAGCGTCGCTCATCCTATGGGATATCTCTCCCGTCGTGGCTGACTGCACCGGGACCAGTGCTACTCCGAAGATATGTCCGGGCGTCTAAGAATGACCCCCTGGTAGATGAGGTTGAGCTCACTGACGTCAACCCTACCTACGCCTATATTCGGTATCCTGACGGTCGGGAATCTACCGTGTCATTGCGGGATCTGGCTCCCTGCCCGCCGAAACATAGAGGGACACCAGGGGATGATATTGTACCAGGCACATCTCTGGGCTCGCCAGGTGCCTCTCATCACGATCTGGATCTGACGCCGGCTGGTACCTCACTCCAGCGTGCCGACCTGGGGCAGACTGACTATGAGCCCGTCGGGGCTCGCACGCGCAGCCACGATCCACCCCGTACCGTACGCTCGGAAACGGATCTGCCACAGCCCTGCCCGACACCCGTTCGGGCACCAGTACACAGTCAGGATCGTCCTGACCCCTCACAGAGCGGGCTGGATCACTCGGACTCTGGTCCACGGCCCGCGGCGGGTAAACGGGCTAGGGGCCCTCTACCGCTACAAGAACCCAAACAGGTGCGGCTCTCCCTCGTCCAGCGGCTACGAAATGGAGGGAGCATCCCGGCCTCCTAATCTTTTGGGGGGGGAGAATGTGGTAACACAATACAGCTTCCTGTGACTCGAACTTTATTGCATCACTTCCTGTGATTAGTCCAGGATAAATACTGGACTGATCAGTTGGATCCTAGAGAGGCATAGAGTAAGACCTCTTTTGTATGTAGCACCTTTTTAGTTGATTAAAGCTTACTTTAAGTTCACCACGCGTAAGGCTCATTCTTACGACAGTACCTGTGTAACCATACCTCAGTAGGGAGTCAACACCTGTAGGATAATAGATGAGGGATGATAATTGGTGAAAAAACGCATCTGTTGTTTTAGTAGGGAAACGTTACCCTTTGCCAAACACCTGGCACTAATGACATCTCATGATTTAAAATATACCTCACCATTACTATTCACCACAATACATTGCAGTCCCTTTTGCGTAAGAAATTGCAACTGCACGTGTTAAAGTAACTGAAAGTGATTAAGGTGTACTGAATTCATTATCCAGGTTTTTCAAATATTAAGCACTTGTTCTTATCCTTTTATCACAAAAAAGTTGTTGCGTTTATCAAATGCCTTATCATGTCTCCTAACATCTCAAAGTGCTTCATATACAATGAATTACTTTGAAGTGCATTGACTGTTACTATATGGCTAAACACAGCAGCCATGTTTCATCTGGCAAGATCCTACAAACAATGATGAGATGAATGGCAAGTTAATCTTTTTCTTTTTTTGGTGCTTTGATTGAGGGAGGATTGTTGGTCATGTTGAACGGTGCCATGGGTCAGAAGGTTGTGGGTTCAAGTCCCATTCCAGAGACTTGAGCACAAAAATCTTGGCTGTTACTCCCAGTGCAGTACCGAGGGAGTGCTGCAGTGTCGGAGGTGCCGTCTTTCAAATGAAATGTTAAACCAAAGCCCTGTCTGCTCTTTCACATAAAAGATCCCATGGCATTATTTGAAGAAGAGCAGGGGAGTTATTCCCAGTGTCCTGGCCAATATTTATCCCTCAACCAACATCACTAAAACAGATAATCTGGTCATTATCACATTGCTGTTTGTGGGAGCTTGCTGTGTGCAAATTGGGTGTTGCATTTTCCTACATTATAACGGTGACTACACTGTACTTCATTGGCTGTAAAGTGCTTTAGGACATCCTGAGGTTGTGAAAGGCGCTAAATAAATGCATGTCTTCCTTTTTATTAACTTCACCTTTCTCCCTGATGTTTATAATGTTGTATTATCAATTCAGTTGGTAGCACTCTTGCCTCTGAGTCAGGAGGTTGTGGGTTCAAGTCCCACTACAGAGACTTGAGCATAAAAATCTAGGCTGACACTCCCAGTGCAGTACAGAGGTCTTTCGGATGAGACGTTAAACCGAGGCCCCGTCTGCCCTCTCAGGTGGACGTAAAAGATCCCATGGCACTATTTCGAAGAAGAGCAGGGCAGTTACCCCAGTGTCCTGGCCAAAATTTATCCCTCAATCAACATCATTGCAAAAAACAGATTATCTGGTCATTACCACATTGCCGTTTGTAGGAGCTTGCTGCCGTGTTTCAATTACAACAGTGACTACACTTCAAAAAGTACTTCATTGGTTGTAAAACGTTTGGGACATCCTGAGGTCGTGAAAGGCGCTCTCTAAATGCAAATCTTTCTTTCTTCTTTTCACTAACAAAGCGTCACAAATATTACCATTTATTAACAGACTTATACCGAGTTATCACCTGCAACATTGGACAAACGATCATTATTCTACTTCGGAAGATATTGGTTAGCCACATCTTTTTGTTTTGACGACCTACGACCACCAGAATGGAAACTGTCTCCAAGGATGACCACATGCTATCCAGACTGATTAACAACTCACATCAGCAGATACACAGACTGTGTGAACTACTAGATCAATATCACGCAGAAGACAGATGCTGTCACCTCCATTCTGATTCCATGGCGACTGCAGTGGAATTGACTCTTTTGTAATGCTGTTTCGAACTCTGTTGCTGATTCAGCTCAATAATGAAACTCCAAGACTCCATATTATAGTTACTAATGAAAACATTCCAATATTGAGTTGCAGATATTCCGATCCCTACGGGTGGGTACGCGTTGTGTACTCACCCGTAGGGACATCGGAAATGCTGGTTTCAGGCATGCCAAGCGCATGTGCTGGAAACCGGCATTTCCGATCTGTCAAGAAAGTTCTTGACAGATCCTCTGGCTGCCTGGGAGCAGGGCCTCTGCGGGCGGAGAGTTCTGTTTTTTGGAGACCCTCCGCCCGCAGAAAACACTTACAATTCTTACGCCTAGTAAAAGCAAGCGTAAGGCCTGCTTTTACCAGGATAAGAGTTGAAAAAAGTTTTTTTTTTTAATTTCCACTGATTTATCATTTAAAAATACTTTAAAGAAAGGTAAGTTTATTTTTAGCCCCGTTAAAAACTTTAATTATTTTTTTCAAAAAATAAAATTTTTGTTTAAAATACTTAATTTATTGTAATTTAAAGTCATTTTAAAAATGTGATTTTTAAAAAAAATTTATTTGAAGTTTTACTATGTTTTGGGGTGATCTCCATTCATATATTTGACAGGTCTTCCTGTCAAATGTATGAAGGGAGATTCCCTTCTCTGATTGGCTCCCCATGGCCCACGTGATCCCAGGGACGCTGCGAACCGCCTGCGCCTCTGGGATACGTGGGCCCTGCGCACTGGCAGTTTGGAGAGGCCCAGCAGCGGAACTCTGCGCCTCCCGGGAGCCCTCCGGTCTTGGTGCAGATTTTTCCAGATCGTAGCCCTCCGCCCGCGGGAGGCCTGTGATCGGAATATCTGGCCTGTTATTAATTTTAGCTAATTCAATGCTAATAGCAGCTGAGATTATTGTTTATTGTATATTCATTTGAAAGACTTTCTTCCTGTTACTAATTTGGCTAATCCCAATGATTACGGTAATTGATCTTTGACGACTATTAACATGTCTGCGTGGAAATGTCTCCATTAATATAATCAGCAGAAAATTCTGGAAACACACAGCAGGTCTTCCAGCACCTCAAAGCTCTGCAGGGCAGTAGTGATAACCACCCTCCTGTATGCCTCAGAGACATGGACCATGTACAGCAGGCACCTCAATGCACTGGAGAATACCACCAACGCTGCCTCCGCAAGATCCTGCAAATCCATTGGCAGGATAGGTGCACCAACGTCAGTGTTCTCGCTCAGGCCAATATCCCCAGCATCGAAGCTTTGACCACGCACGATCAGCTCCGATGGACGGGTCACATTGTCCACATGCCCGATACGAGACTCCCAAAACAAGCGCTCTACTCGGAGCTCCAACACGGCAAGAGAGCCCCAGGTGGGCAGAGGAAACGCTTCAAGGACACTCTCAAAGCCTCCTTGAAAAAGTGCAACATCCCCACCGACACCCGGGAATCCCTGGCCCAAGACCGCACAAAGTGGAGGAGAAGCATCCGGGAAGGCGCTGAACACCTGGAGTCTCTTCCTCTTCGCCGGGAGCAAGTGGAAGCCAAGCGCAAGGAGCGCATGTCAACCCAAACACCCCACCCCCCCCGCCCCTTCAACCACCATCTGCCCCGCCTGTGACAGAGACTGTAGGTCCCACATTGGACTCATCAGTCACCTGAGAACTCATTTTTAATGTGGAAACAAGTCATCCTCGGTTCCGAGGGGCTGCCTAAGAAGAGAAGATGACTTCAAAGATAAAAGATAGGTTAACGTATCAGGTGATGCCCCTTTGCCCAGTGTCCTGGCCCAATATTTATCCTTCAACCAACATCACCAACACAGATTATCTGGTTATTATCTCATTGCTGTTTGTGGGAGCTTGCTGTGTGCAAATTGGCTGCCGCGTTTCCTACATTACAACAGTGACTACACTTCAAAAAGTACTTCATTGGCTGTAAAGCGCTTTGGGACATCCTGAGGTCACAAACAGCATTATAAAATTCAAGTTCTATCTTTTCCTGTCAGAATTGGAATAAGGTGGCCCCCTTTATAGGACGGGCTGAAAGGTGAAACATATTGGCCCAGAAATTAAAGACGGAGCCTTCCTGCGGGGGTAAGGCTTCCCCGCGATATCTCACTGCGCGCCTGCCTTTTCCTTCCGAGCTCGCACGAACTTTAGTTTCAAGACTGCAGCTGTGCAGTGTGTGCGTATCCCACAGACGCAGTTAATTCGTGCAAGCTGTGGGATCACGTGATTAAGTTTGAGCCAATGGCAGCACACCATCTTTCATTCATAGTTTTCACAGCAAGTGCTGTCAAAGCTATGAATCTATACCCCCCCAAAAGAACAGCTAAACCTCAATTAAATTTTTTTTAAAAACCATCACATTAATAAAATAAGTATAGTTAAATAAATTAACCACTTTAAACAAAAAATTACATTTTTGAAAATTTTTTAAATCTTTTTAAAAGTTATAAAAATAAACTTACCTTTCTTTAAAGTCTCTAAAAAAGATATACCTGTTGAAAAAAATTCAAAATAATACTTAATTAACTACTTACCTTGTTAAAAGAGGATCTTCCGCCTCCTTTCTTTATGTGCAAAATCTTCCATGCTTACCTGCGCGTTCAAAGCACTAAGTGCACTGCGTGTGCGCAGCCTGTAGCGCGCACGCGGTTCACCTAGGAACCGCCCCCTTTTGAAATCACCAAGAGCCGGTTTTCAGTGCATGCGCAGTGCATGCTGGAAACCGGCAATTGGAGACAGAATACGCGAGAGTACACAGTGCGTACTCTCGCATACTGATACTAATTTTTGGGCCATTGAATAATATAGAATCAGAGTCAGCCTGTGGAAGGCATCAGAAAGACAAAAGCTGAGTGAAACAGCTCTAAAATGGAAGGGAATTCAGTGGATTATGTGCAGGAGAATCAAGCGGAGAAACTCAGGAGACAGCTGTTCAAACATGTAGACATTCACACCCACATAGTTACGTGCAATCTTCAATACTTATTTCTAGTCGGTGTGTAAAACCTTCTCACAATTGTGCTCTATACTCTCAGTGTAACCAGCTGATTTCTCTGGCCTGATTTAAGGTTTCAATCTCAAGTAAATTAGCACAGTCTCTGGCTGTGTTTTTATGACTTGTTAGACCCTTTTGATGAGCATCCTTAAATTCTATTTTAACACACGTATATCCACACACATAATTTTTTTTAATTCATTCACGGGATGTGGGCGTCGCTGGCAAGGCCAGCATTTATTGCCCATCCCTAATTGCCCTTGAGAAGGTGGTGGTGAGCCGCCTTCTTGAACCGCTGCAGTCCGTGTGGTGAAGGTACTCCCACAGAGCTGTTAGGGAGGGAGTTCCAGGATTTTGACCCAGCGACGATGAAGGATCGGCGATATACTTCCAAGTCAGAATGATGTGTGACTTGGAGGGGAACTTGGAGGTGGTGGTGTTCCCATGCGCCTGCTGCCCTTGTCCTTCTAGGTGGAAGAGGTCGCGGGTTTGGGAAGAAGCCTTGGTGAGTTGCTGCAGTGCATCTTGTAGATGGTACACACTGCAGCCACGGTACGCCGGTGGTGGAGGGAGTGAATGTTTAAGGTGGTGGATGGGGTGCCAATCAAGCGGGCTGCTTTGTCCTGGATGGTGTCGAGCTTCTTGAGTGTTGTTGGAGCTGCACTCACCCTGGCAAGTGGAGAGTATTCCATCACACTCCTTACTTGTGCCTTGTAGATGGTGAAAAGACTTTGGGGAGTCAGGAGGTGAGACACTCGCTGCAGAATACCCAGTCACTGACCTGCTCTTGTTGCCACTGCATTTATGTGGCTGGTCCAGTTAAGTTTCTGGTCAATGGTGACCCCCAGGATGTTGATGGTGGGGGATTCGGCGATGGTAATGCCGTTGAATGTCAAGGGGAGGTGGTTAGACTCTCGCTGTTGGAGATAGTCATTGCCTGGCACTTCTGTGGCGCAAATGTTACCTGCCACTTACCAGCCCAAGCCTGAACGTCGTCCAGGTCTTGTTGCATGCGGGCATGGACTGCTTCATTATCTGAGGAGTTGTGAATGGCACTGAACACTGTGCAGTCATCAGCAAACATCCCCATTTCTGACCTTATGTTGGAGGGAGGTCATTGATGAAGCAGCTGAAGATGTTTGGGCCTAGGACACTGCCCTGAGGAACTCCTGCAGCGATGTCCTGGGGCTGTGATGATTGACCTTCAACCACCACAACCATCTTCCTTTGTGCTAGGTATGACTCCAGCCAGTGGAGTGTTTTCCCCCCCGATTCCCATTGACTTCAATTTTACTAGGGCTTCTTGATGCCACACTCGGTCAAATGTTGCCTTGATGTCAAGGGCAGTCACTCTCACCTCAGCTCTGGAATTCAGCTCATTTGTCCATGTTTGGACCAAGGCTGTAATGAGGTCGGGAGCTGAGTGGTCTTAGCGGAACCCAAACTGGGCATCTGTGAGCAGGTTTTTGGTGAGTAAGTGCCGCTTGATAGCACTGTCGATGACACCTTCCATCACTTTGCTGATAATTGAGAGCAGACTGATGGGGCGGTAATTGGCCAGGTTGGATTTGTCCTGCTTTTTGTGGACAGGACATACCTGGGCAGTTTTCCACATTGTCGGATAGATGCCAGTGTTGTAGCTGTACTGGAACAGCTTGGCTAGAGGCGCGGCTAGTTCTGGAGCACAAGTCTTCAGCATGATAGCCGAGATGTTGTCGGGGCCCATAGCCTTTGCTGTATCCAGTGCGCTCAGTCGTTTCTTGATATCACGTGGAGTGAATCGAATTGGCTGAAGACTGGCTTCTGTGATGGTGGAGACCTCAGGAATAGGCCGATATGGATCATCCACTCGGCACTTCTGGCTGAAGATGGTTGCAATCGCTTCAGCCTTGTCTTTTGCACTCACGTGCTGGGCTCCACCATCATTGAGGATGGGGATATTCATGGAGCCTCCTCCTCCCGTTAGTTGTTTAATGGTCCACCACCATTCACGACTGGATGCGGCAGGACTGCAGAGCTTTGATCTGATCCGTTGATTGTGGGATCGCTTAGCCCTGTCTATAGCATGCTGCTTCTGCTTTTTAGCATGCATGTAGTCCTGAGTTGCAGCTTCCCCAGCTTGGCACTTCATTTTTAGGTATGCCTGGTGCTGCTCCTGGCATGCTCTTCTACACTCCTTATTGAACCCCTGGCTTGATGGTAATGGTAGAGTGAGGGATATGCCGGGCCATGAGGTTACAGATTATGGTGGAATACAATTCAGCTGCTGCTGATGGCCCACAGCGCCTCATGGATGCCCAGTTTTGAGCTGCTAGATCTGTTCTGAATCTATCCCATTTAGCACGGTGGTAGTGCCACACAGCACGATGGAGGGTGTCCTCAGTGTGAAGACGGGACTTCGTATCCACAATGACAGTGCGGTGGTCACTGCTACAATACTGTCATGGACAGATGTATCTGTGACAGGTAGATTGGTGAGGACGAGGTCAAGTAGGATTTTCCCTCGTGTTGGTTCTCTCACCACCTGTTGCAGGCTCAGACTGGCAGTTATGTCCTTCAGGACTCAGCCAGCTCGGTCAATAGTGGTGCTACCAAGCCACTCTTGGTGATGGACATTGAAGTCCCCCACTCAGAGTATATTCTGTGCCCTTGCTACTCTCAGTGCTTCTTCCAAGTGGTGTTCAACATGGAGGAGTACTGATTCATCAGCTGAGGGAGGGCGGTTGTACGTTCCTTTGTTTGATCATGTTGATGAAAGTAGGCATGAGTATAAAATAGTAAATTTAAATGAGCAAACTGAGGAGGCTGGGTTATTTGTTCTGATTGCACCTTTGAGATATTGCTGGACATTTTGAAAATATCATACCTACTCCAAAGCTAAACAGCTCGCCCACTGGGAATCCCAGAACAGCCATCTTTGGGGATCTATACATAATTGAAAGGCCTTTATAGATAAATCTTGGCCTTGTGTGTATATAACCATTTCAGAATATAATAAGGTATTGTATTTGTCAGAAATAAGAAAAAAACAAAAATAATTCAAGATAAGACTTGTGATGGGCATGAACACCAAGTCTGCTAAATTTCTAAGCCCAGAAGCAATTCTGATCTGGAACACAGTAAAATACATAATTATGCTCGGAGCAAAGTTTCCATCCTGCATCAAATAGAGAAAGTTTCAATGGCCCGTATTTTCTGATCGGAGGCTTCCTGCGTCCGGAGGCCTCCGATCTGGAAAAATCTACGAACTTACCTGAGGGCTCCCGAGGTGTGTATACTTCCGATCCTGGGCCTCTCCAAACTCGAAATGCGCAGGGCCACGCATCCCAGAGGCGCATGCGGTTCGCAAGCGTCCCTGGGATCATGTGGGCCATGGGGAGCCAATAAGAGAAGGGAATCTCCAATCATACGCTTGACAGATAGACCTGTCAAATATATGAATGGAGATTACCCCAAAAACACAGTAAAACATTAAATCAATTTTAAAAAAAATCACTTTTTAAAAATGAGTTGAAATTACAATATATTAAATATTTAAAACAAAAATTTAATTTTTTGAAAAAAATAATTAAAGGGCCAAAAATTGATCCCGCTGCGCGAGAGTATGCACTGCGTACTCTCGCGTATTCTCTCTCCAATTGCCGGTTTTCTGCATGCCCTGCGCATGCGCTGAAAACCGGCACTTCGTCTTTGGAAAAGGGGGCGGTTCCTCGGTGCATCGCGTGCGCGCTACAGGCTGCGCGCACGCTGTGCACTTCGTGCTTTGGACGCGCAGGTAAGGACGGAAGATTTTAGAAATGGAAAAAGGAGGAGTAAGACCCACTTTTAACAAGGTAAGTAGTGAATTAAGTATTTTTTTGAATTTTTTTTAACAGGTATATCTTTTTTAGAGACTTTAAAGACAGGTAAGTTTATTTTTATAACTTTTTAAAAGATTTTAAATTTTTTCAAAAATTTAATTTTTTATTTAAAATGGTTAATTTATTTAACTATACTTATTTTATTAATGTGATGGTTTTTTAAAAAAATTTAATTGAGGTTTAGCTGTTATTTTGGGGGGTGTAAAATTCATAGCTTTCACAGCACGTATGTGAAACTTATGAATGGAAGATGGTGTGCTGCCATTGGCTCTAACTGAGTCACGTGATCCCACAGCTCGCACGAATTCACTACGCCGGTGGGATACGCAAGCACTGCCCAGCTGATGTCTAGAACATCAAGTTCGTGCGAGCTGGATCTGAAAAAGCCAATGCGGAGTGAGAGATCGCGCCTGCTCCTTACCCCCGCGGGAACAGAGCGAGATCAATTTCTGGGCCAAAGTGTTTTACGGGGCTAAAAATAAACTTACCTTTTTTAAAAGTATTTTTAAATGATAAATGAGTGAAAACATTTTTTTTTACTTTTTTCAACTCTTATGCTGGTAAGAGCAGGCCTTACGGCTGCTTTTACCAGGCGTAAGATTTCTAAGGGTTTTCTGCAGGCGGAGGTTCTCCAGAAAGTGGAACTATCTGCCCGCAGAGGCCCTTCTCCAGGGCATGCGCTTGGCATGCCTGAAACCGGCATTTCCGATGTCCCTACGGGTGCGTACACAGCTCGTACACACCGGTAGGCATCGGAATATACGGACCATTATTTTTTTGAAGAAATAGAGTTAAGATGGAAGCCGTCTTTCCTTGCTAAATTACAAGATGGAAGCCGGAGCCCAGCTGTCTGCTAGAACACAGGCAAGTACTTTGGTCTGTAGACTAGCCAGGAAGTGGATGCTTTGTCCTTTGGGTGCTAATCTTCAAAGCATTAATTGGATATGTGAAGCTTGGTCGAGGCGTGAATACTTCAAGTGATTTTATGCATAGGATGCAAAATTGTATCTTTGAACTTGATCTGTGAGCAGCTCATTATTCAGAGGCGCTCTGGTCTGAAATGCGCTGCCAACTTACCTCAACATCTTTCGTTCAGTTTGGCTGAGCTTCTAAAATGGACATTTGGACTCAATAGGAATTGTATCATCCATGTACAAACATCACATTAAGAGGTCGACATAAGACTGTTTCCTCTGAAAGTTTTCCAGATTATCAGACTGTTTAAAGAAATGCATTCTGAAAAAGATTTTAAGCACATAATTGTTTTTTGCAGTACCTATGCCATCAGTAACGTACGTTGTCTTTATGCTTCTGTGTAATTATTTTATTTGTAAATAAATGAGATTATTAGTTTTAGCCTGAATATAATGGTCTGGCAATGTGGTGCCTACTACCTTTCAGAGTAGACAGCAGCATTGCAGCCATCCCACATGGTCTCCAGTGCATTATATGATAATTAAAGGCTAATTGTTGGTGCTGTGTCATGCTGTCCCATTCACTCCATGAATAAAGTTGCAGGTTTTGGTTACTAAGTCTGCTTACGGAAATACTTTTCTATCATGGACGTAAATAAAAAAGTACAAAAAGAAGATACTGCAGATGCTGGAAATCTGAAATAAAAACAGAAAATGCTGGAGATACTCAGCAGGTCAGGCAGCATCTGTGAAGAGAGAAACAGAGTTAACGTTTCAGGTCGATGACCTTTCGTCAGAACTGGAAAAAAGCAGGAAATGGAACAGATTTTTAAGCAAGTGTAGGAGCTGGAAAAGCGGGGAGGGGATGAAAGAACAAAAGGGAAGGTCTGTGATAGGATAGAAGGCAGGAGAGATTAAGAGACATTAAGAGATATTCAAGACAAAAGGAGATGGTAATGGGACAGGTTAAGAAACAAAAGATGGCTCTCGATGAAGTGTAAATTGCGCTGGCAGAATGAAAGACAGCTGCCATGTGGGAGAGAAGAAAAGAAAACATAAACAAAAAAAAAAGTGTGGAAAAACATATATATATGATAGGGGCCGAGGTTATGATCCGAAATTGTTGAACTCTATGTTGAGTCCAGAAGGCTGTCAAGTGCCTAATTGAAAGATGAGGTGCTGTTCCTCGAGCTTACGTTGAGCTTCAGTGGAACAATGTAAGAGGCCGAGGGAAATAAAAAGTGTTGGGAGGAAGCCTAATTGTAATAGTCATCTGAACAAAAAGTATGCAATTTATATTAATTATTACTGAGTGATTAAGGGGATATCGATATAAAATGGTTTTACTTCTGAATTTTCTATTCAGTTTGTATAAATATTTATTGTATTAGTTATAAATGGTCAATTTAACAGTGATATCAATAGATGCTGCCATCCTACAAGGTTGACCTTGGTCTTCTGACAACGTAGGTATCAAATGCAAACACAAGTGGTGGTGATTAATGCACTTGATGATATTGCTTCATTCAGACTTGGCTTCCAGGAACCCTCCCTACCTAAAAAGTGACAATGATGGCTGAGTGCAGAAATGTCACCACCAGTTAATAGGTTTTAAAAAAAAACTTGCCTTTTCAAAATTAATATATTGTAAAGTTTGATCCTGGTGTATCAATTTAAAAACAAAATTTGCAACCATATTCATTACCCTACAGGGACCCAAGTCTCCTTTAATTATAAATTAATTTTCTCTCTGCCATCTGCATAATTTTTGGTGTAGTCTTATTGTGCAAGCCAATAACTAGCATTCAGGTAGTAGAATTATTCCACAATTTTTTTTCCTATTTTTGGAATTTGATTCTGAAGAAAGTATATTCACATTTTATGAAGCCACTACACATGCGGGTGTTTATTCACACATATACACTTTATGAGACCACAATATTTCAACATATATTGCCACCACTTATGACGTTTCCTTTTGCAAATGACAGTTCTATTCTTTTCTTTGATGTAATGTTTTGCTGACTGACCTGTTTGGACACCATCCACACCTTTGATTGCCGTGATTATCTCTCTGCCGAGGTGTGATAAAGGGCAGTTGGAAAGATTAACTGTAATCATCTGGCAGTGTTCTCTGACTATTTATGCTGTGACTATATGCATCTCTTCACTTCACCTGACGAAGGAGCAGCGCTCCAAAAGCTTGTGATTTCAAATAAAGCTGTTGGACTATAACCTGGTGTTGTGCGACTTCTCACATTTGTCCACCCCAGTCCAACATCGGCATCTCCACATCAGTTCTATACCCAGTTAACTTGCTGGAACTCAAACCTCCCATCCTTCTTTTTCCCAACTGTTCCTAAATATACATAAACATTTTTTTTGATTGCTATATTCACAGGATCCAACCAAGGAGGGAAATATTGCATGACGGGATAGACATTGGCCCAGAAATTAAACAGTGAGGGTTCCCGCGGGGGTAAGGATTCCCCGCGATATCGCACTCCGCGCCTACCTTTTTGCTCCGGGCCCACACGAACTTTCGTTTCAAAGGCTCTCTCTCTTGGAACCGTGCATTGCGTGACCCAGAGACGCAATTAGTTCGTGCGAGCTCTGGGATCACGTGATTCAGTTAGAGCCAATGGCAGCACACCATCTTTCATTCATAGTTTTCGCGGCAAGAGCTGTCAAAGCTATGAATACTACAAACCCCCAAAAGAACAGCTAAACCTCAATTAAATTTAAAAAAAGCCATCACATTAATAAAATAAGTATAGTTAAATAAATTAACCACTTTAAACAAAAAATTAAATTTTTGAAAAAATTTAAAATCTTTTTAAAAGTTATAAAAATAAACTTACCTTTCTTTAAAGTCTCTAAAAAAGATAAACCTGTTGAAAAAAAATTAAAATAACACTTAATTAACTACTTACCTTGTTAAAAGGGGGTCCTACGCCTGCTTTCTTTGTGTGTAAAATCTTCACCACTTACCTGCGCGTTCAAAGCTGAAAAAAAAACGAAGTGCACTGCGTGCGCACAACCTGTAGCGCGCACGCGGTTCACTTAGGAACCGCCCCCTTTTCAATTCACGAAGTGCCGGTTTCCCGCACATGCGCAGTGCATGCAGGAAACCGGCAATTCGGGATCTAATACGCGAGAGTACACAGTGCGTACTCTCGCGTATTAGGTTTAATTTTCGGGCCAATATAAGCTTCCATTTCAATTACAACTTTTAAAATCACAAACTTATAAAAAGAATGTTATTCCAGTAGCACCTTTAAGTTAAAATCTTTTACAATTTCCTAAACAAACCACATTATATTTAATACAATATCAAAATACTGCGGATGCTGGAAATCTGAAATAACAGAAAATGCTGGGAACACTCAGCAGGCCAGGCAGCATCCGTGGAGAGAGAAACAGAGTCAACGTTTCAGGTCTGGGACCCTTCATCAGAACTGAAAAAAGCTGGAGATGTAACAGATTTTAAGCAGAGACAGGGAGGGGATGGGGTGGGGTGGGGGGCGGTGGGTAGGAATTGAAGGAATATTCTGTGCTAAGGTAAGAGGCAGGAAAGATAAAATGTTGCAAATGAGGATGGCAAAATCATACAGCATGAAAAATAGGAGCAGGGGTTATAGTCTGAAATTGTTGAACTCAATGTTGAGTCCAGAAGGCTGTAAAGTGCCTAATCGAAAGATGAGGTGCTGTTCCTCGAGCTTACATTGAGTTTCGTTGGAACAGTGTAAGAGGCCAAGGACAGAGAGATCAGAGTGGGAGTGAAGCGGAAAATTAAAGTGACAGGCAACCGGAAAAATCAGGGTCACCCTTACGGACTGAACGGAGATGTTCCGCAAAGCGGTCGCCCAATCTGCGTTTGGTCTCCCCAGTGTAGAGGAGACCGCATCGTGAGCAGCGAATACAGTATACTAGATTGCAAGAAGTACAAGTAAATCGCTGTTTCACCTGGAAGGGGTGTTTGGGGCCCTGGACAGTGGGAAGGGAAGAGGTAAAAGGGCAGGTGTTGCATCTCCTGCGCTTGCACGGGAAGGTGCCGGGCGAAGGGAAAGGGCTGTTAGGGGTGATTGAGGAGTGAACCAGGGTGTCGCGGAGGGAGCGGTCCCTTCGGAATGCTGAAAGGGGAGGTGAGGGGAAGATGCGTTTGGTGGTGGGATCACGTTGGAGGTGGCGGAAATGGCAGAGGATGATCCGTTGAATGTGGAGGCTGGTGGGGTGAAAGGTGAGGACAAGGGGAACCCTATCATGGTTCTGGGAGGGAGGGGAAGGGGTGAGAGCAGAAGTATGGGAAATGGAATGGACACGGTCAAGGGCCGTGTCAACCACAGTAGAGGGGAATCCTCGGTTGAGGAAAAAGGAATACATGGCGAAAGCACTGGTATGGAAGGTGGCATCGTCAGAACAGACGCGGCGGAGACGGAGAAACTGGGAGAATGGAATAGAGTGCTTACATGAAGCGGGGTGGGAGGAGTGTAGTCCAGGTAGCTGTGGGAGTCAGTGGGCTTGTAGTGGATGTTTGTCGATAGCCTATTGCCAGAAATGGAGACAGAGAAGTCAAGGAAGGGAAGAAAAGAGTCAGAGATGGACCATGTGAAGGTGAGGGAAGGGTGGAATTTGGAAGTAAAGTGAATGAACTTTTCTAGTTCAGGGCGAGAGCAGGAAACGGCACCGATACAGTCATCGATGTATTGGAAAAAGAGGTGAGGGAGGGGACCTGAGTAGGACTGGAACAAAGAATGTTCCACATATCCCATGAAAAGGCAGGCATAGCTAGGGGCCATGCGGGTTCATCTCCAGTTTTTTCCAGTTCTGATGAAGGGTCCCAGACCTGAAACGTTAACTCTGTTTCTCTCTCCACAGATGCTGCCTGGCCTGCTGAGTGTTTGCAGCATTTTCTGTTGTTATTTCACATTATATTTAAGTTGTTTTAACTTGGAGGGTTGATTGGATGGGAAGCTTTGTGGCTTCTTATCCAAAGTATCAGTTCTGAGGAGTCTGTATGTATGTATTTGTAATTTTAAAAAAAAGTTTAACATTTACGTGTCAGCTGTGACTCAGTGGGTAGCACCCTCGCCTCTGAGTCAGGAGGTTGTGGGTTCATAGTCCCACTCCAGAGACTTGAGCACAAAAATCTAGGCCGACGCTCCAGTGCAGTGCTGAGGGAGTGCTGCAATGTCGGAGGTGCCGTCTTTTGGATGAGATGTTAAACCGAGGCCCCGTCTGCTCTCTCGGGTGGATGTAAAAGATCCCAAGGCGCTATTAAAAGAATCGGAGAATTCTCCCCGGTGTCCTGGGGCCAATATTTATCCCTCAATCAACATCACTGAAAAACAAATTATCTGGTCATTATCACGTTTCTGTTTGTGGAAGCTTGCTGTGCGCAAATTGGCTGCCGCGTTTCCTACACTACAACAGTGACTACGCTTCAAAAAGTACTTCATTGGCTGTAAAGCGCTTTGGGACATCCGGTGGTTGTGAAAGGCGCTATAGAAATGCAAGTCTTTCTTTTCTTTATTTAGGGCCGAATAGGTGATGCAGGGGGGTTAGCATACTGCTTTCACCTCAGCTGAATTTGAATACAGTCCATGCTGATTTTGCTTTTGACCATCTGTAGAAACCGATTACCATGTCTGATTCTCAAGTTACTGAGAAATTCACATAAATAGGGTTTCTTTGCCCAACATGGAGTACACACTATTTTCTCACTTACCCAAAGCCAGAGAGCTGAGGCACAGGTTGACCAGAGCCAAGACTTGGGGCTCCCAAGTGTGTGCAAAGATACTGTTGTTGAGCCAATTAAAACTGCAGCTTAGCAGCACAGAGCACTAATAAGTTTCCTATTGCTTGTCTAACCAAGTGAGAAGATTCCCAGCTCCCAGTAACAGGTTCCATTAACAAACCAGGCTGGCTGGTCAATCATTAGTACTGTCCTGGAGTGCTTCCTTGGCTGCAGTATTGGATTACTGAGTCTCCCACAGAAGGTATTCTCGGTTCTGAACTTCCATTGCCAGGTGTGCCATCGTGGAGCCACCTTGACCCCAAAGAGACCTACTTGGCTCCCCCAGCCTCAAATAGGATAGTTACGAGTTGATCTGCCCATATGCATGGTTAGAAAGCATCCTCTATATGCTGGCAAAACGAACAGCCTGAACCCCATTCATAGTGAGTATGGGTCCACAGCACAATACTACTCCTAATTTCATACCAATCTCACTCAGAGGGACAATAGGACTGCTTGTGTGGGAGAAAAAAGAAAGACTTGCATGTATTTGCGCCTTTCACGAGCTCAGGATCGTTTTACAGACAATGAAGTACTTTTGAAGTGTAGTCACTGTTGTAATGTAGGAAACATAGCAGCCAATCTGCACACAGCAAGCTCCCACAAACAGCAATGTGATAATGACCAGATAATCTGTTTTAGTGATGTTGATTGTGGGATAAATATTGGCCCAAGACACCGGGGAGAACTCACCCGCTCTTTCTTTGAAATAGTGCCATGGGATCTTTTACATCCACCCGAGAGAGCAGGCAGGGTCTCAGTTTAATGTCTCATCTGAAAGGTGGCACCTCCGAAAGTGCAACACTCCCTCAGTATTGCCCTGGAGTGTCGAGCCTAGATTTTTGTGCTGAAGTCTGATGGAGTCAGTACTTGAACCCGCAATCTTCTAGACTCGGGAGGGCAAGAGTGCTGCCCACTGAGCCACGGCTAACACTGTGGGAAGTAGGACTCTATTGCAGTAGTGAGTGCCCTTCTGCGGTTGAGTTTAAGACAGTTTGTAACAGACAGAGCAGAGGTAGCTTTACTTTACATTTATTCGTGTGGTCCTTAATTTGAGAGTGCATACTGTTGACACTAGGCCCAGTAGTGATAACATTCGTCACCTTGACAAACACCAATTTAAAAAAAAAGTGGAGGGATTTAAAATGGTGGATAGAGCACCTGCAGTACATTAAAATGATGAATGCTTTGCCCTCTGGACCCAAATATATAATAATTGAACATTCTAAAGAATGTTACCACCCTAAAGAAATGCTTCAGATAAAATACTGCAACATGTTTGCTTATATCTGAAGTTGAAGTAATGATCTAAGTTACATTTTGATCTCTCTGTTGCTGACGACTGTTGGATTAAGGTCGCACACATGTCAGTTGGCCTCTTGAACATTGCCGAAGTAACCGTTTTTTCATGGGCAAGCCTTAATAGCAAGTGTTGGCAGAGTATTTGACCGGAAGAGGCAGCAGGGATCACAGCCCAAGCTCGATTGTGTTCTGACCCACTGAACCACACCATAAGTCACTGGATTGTGATTAGGAACAGGATCAGGATCCCCTACCTTAGTTTTCCGCTCCTGAAGGAGGGGAAGGGGAGGTGCTGCGGCCAATCGTAGTGCCCCTTCCAGTACCCAGCTGAGATCAGCTAACGCAGCATCCAACCTGGGACCTTCCTACTCTATTGTATCACAGTTATTATGTTTACTCCTACAAAGCCCCCCTTTTTTTTGCATAACAACAGTCATTGCACGTCAAAGTAATTAATTCTAGCTAAAACCAATGAGATGTTTCAGATCGACTTGATAAGGCGCTGAATGTATGCAAGCAATGTTTCCTTTAAGCTGCGCAGCCGCGCAGCTCTCTGGACCTCCCGCACAGCAGGCTCGCCGGCTTTTCAATGTATTTTGAATGGGCCGCGCACCCAAAAACATTGTATGCAAGCCTTTTAAATGTGTAGGCACTGCTATATAGGCCCACTTTCATTGTTCACCTCGCGTACAGACTTTTAGTGGGCTTGTCAGCGGAAACTTCCAATCGTCATCCGCCGTTTGTTTGAATTTGGCACCCTCTGCAGGGAATCTGTGGCGTCTGTGAGCAGGACAAGCAGCAGGGAGTCTTCTCAACCAATCGGATTAAAGAATTCTCACAGAGACACACAGACAGCAAAGCAGGAAATAAAAAACAGGAATTATAAATTACATTTAAATCATTGTACAGGCAGCAAAATAAAGATTGGGACATACACATGGCATTAAAGGAGAAACATTAAATAGAAAAACAGAAAAACTTTTAAAAAATGATTTACATTTAAAAAAAACTGCAACATTAATTTCTTCTGAGGGAATGAGACTCCACACTTGAGAAATTACATTTTCAGGATGAGAGAGGTTGTTCAGCAGTAATTCTCACTTACTATGCTGTTAAAAACTCAGTTACTCCTGATTCTACAAGCGCTAACTTTTCCATCTGTCTTTAGAGCGAGAATAGTTGGCAATTAGCCGAAGTTCATGCCATAACATTAATCTCTGTGCAGATTCCTTCGTCGAGGATTGCAACAGTGTAGCCTGAGGAGGAGCAGCGTATCAACAATTGCAACGTCCGGATTGCCGCCTTTAGCTGCGCATGTGCGGATGCCAGAAGCTGCTGTCAGTTTTAAAATCCGGGCTGAAAGTGGAAACGGGCTTGTCTCTTTAAACTCTCAGGTATATATGGATGGGGTTAATTGCACTAGGCACTGGCGGGGGTCAGTTTGGAGACGAGTGACCTGCAGGTTCCGCAACTTAGCGACCACGCAAGAAACAGCGGCTGAGTGGGAGTTGACGTGAGGGGTAGAACCAGAGAGCGTTAGGAGAAGAGTGAGGGGGAGAACCAGAGAGCGTTAGGAATAGTGCAAGGGGGAGAACTAAAAGCAAAAGAAAGACATGCATTTCTACAGTGCCTTTCATGACCAATGGACTTCCCAAAGCGCTTTACAGCCAATGAAGTACTGTTGTAATGCAGCAGCCAATTTGCACACAGCAAGCTCCCACAAAATAGAAATGTGATAATGATCAGATAATCTGTTTTTTAGGGATAAATATTACCAGATAATCTTTTTTAGTGATATTGATTGAAGGATAAATATTGGCCAGGACACTAATGACTCTTCTCTGAAATAGTGCCATGGGATCTTTTATGTGCATCTGAGGGGGTAGACGGGACCTCGGTTAAATGTGTCGATGACAGCACTGCACTGGAGTGTCAGCCAAGATTTTTGTTCTGAGGTCTCTGGAGTGGGACTCGAACTCCCAACCTTCTGACCCTAGAGGTGGGAGAGCTACTCACTGAGCCACTGCGAGCCTGATTGGAGAGCGTTGAGAGCGAATCAGAGCGAGCGGGGGACCGGGGGGCCGGCAGCGAATCAGAGCGAGCGGCAGCACAGGGGCCGGCAGCGAATCAGAGCGAGCGTCAGCCCGGTGGACTTCAGCGAATCAGAGCGAGTGTCAGCCCGGAGGGAGGGGGCCGGCAGCGAATCAGAGCGAGCGGAAGCCCCGGGGGGGCCGGCAGCGAATCAGAGAGAGCGGCGAATCAGAGCGAGCGTCAGCCCGGAGGGAGGAGGCTAGCAGCGAATCAGGGCGAGCGGCAGCCCGCCAGCAGCGAATCAGAGCGAGCAGCAGCCCAGAGGGGGGGAGGACCGGCAGCGAATCAGAGCGAGCGGCAGCCCGGGGGGGGCCGGCAGCGAATCAGAGCGAACCAAACAGCAGCGGGTGGGCGGGAGCTCGAGAGGAGCCGAAAGACAAGAACAACCTGACGCCTCGCTTGGCCTGCGCTGAGCTGAGAAGACGCTTGAGTTTTAACGGGGCAGGGAGAAGTCACCAGCCGGAGAGACACTCGGCACATAGTCAGCCAAAGCGGCAGGACAAGTCGATAGCCGGCGGCCTGTGCCTGTGCCCGTGCCCCCGGAGCGATGGAGGAGTTGAGGCCTAGCGGCTCGGGTATCGCCGCGCTGCTGCCCCCGGGTCTGCGCGCCATCTACCAGGAGTGCAGGAGGCTTTACTCGGACCAGCCCAATCCACTCCAAGTCACCGCCATAGTCAAGTACTGGTACGTTACCCTCGACATCAACATCTCTTCCACTTCGGGTCGAGCCCGCTTCTCCGAGGCCCCACATCCGAGAAGCATTAAGTTACTTCAAATCAAGGCAACGCAACGGTTTTGATTTGAGGAATTTAAATGCAGACTTTTTTTATGGCTTGCAAAGTCGTTCTTTACCATAGGATTTTTTCAATTATTCCTTTTTGTAGTGCACAGATTTCTTTCAATTATTCCTTTTTTTTTAAGTGCACAGATTTCTTTGTTGAAAAGTTTATCGTTGCTTCTAAAAGTTTCCAGCTTTTAGTTAGTTTCTGAACGCATCAGCAGTCTGATTTTGGGGGGGCGGGAATTCATGATGTTTACCTTTTTTTTTTAGTTTCAATTATTTACATCTAGACGAAAGTTCCTACAACCATCAATTTGAAAGGACGTGGATCTTTGCCATTGCCACGGGGCTTTAAATCAAACACGTACTTCTATTTGTTTAAGTAAACTGTTGTAATGTTACATAAGTATCTGAAACATAGTATAAAATTTGATTTAAAAAAAAAAAATTATTTGGAAGAACTTTCGTTTGCACCATTTGAATTTATTTCAACGTGAAGTAATCTTGTAAAGTAATAGTGTCCTAATAACCAAAAGGACTATGGGATTTTCTAGTCCATTTTTCGATAACAATAACCGTGCTTTCAATGAGTGGATAAACTGACTTTTCTGTGTTGTGTTTAATTTTTTTACTTCCTTTAACCACCATCATAATTGTAACAAAAATAAGTAATTTGTAAATTAGTAGTTGTTTAAATGTGGATAATTGCTAGTGATTAAAAACAATCCTCTTCTAAAGAAGTTAGTCCCAGTTTGAGAACTTTCAGTCAAAACTGGTAAAACTATTAGTGATCTTTGCTGTAATTTTATGTTTTTAAATGGCAGATTCATATATACAAAATTTAACTTGCTTGAATTAAGATTATTGGGCAATGTGCCTATTTACCAGATGTGGTAGTAATTTGGTCATTTTTAATTCTATTGGATTCAGTTGTAATCTGTAATCCATTCACAAAGGGTTAAGGATAAATTGAGGTTTCATAAAATTGGATTTGAATTCTAAACTGCCATGTATTTTCACTGACACTGCAGCTGTATAGATGTTATTTTAACACCAATTTATACAACATTATTAGAAAATAGCATACCCATATAGTATATTATACTGCACTTTTGAAGTTGACAGGGAAAGGTTCTGATGCAATTGAGTGGGTTGACTTTTAGTGTAGGGGATCACTTCTGGCTTTCGGTTTGGGACACATCTCCCTATGCAGGTCAACAAAGGCATGTGATGATAGATCTGGATCTCTTGAGGCATTCCATTTTGAATTTCATTGTTCTCATATATAAGACTTTCTATGCAGCACATTTCTTACTCCTGTAGTTTTGGGTAGTCTTGCCTTTTATAGACGAGCGTGAATACAACCAAAAAAGGTTGGGAGATTTTGATTATTTTGGAAACATGCTGTTTTCACAATGTTATTATTGAATGTATGCAAGAAAAATTGTGATGGAAGGTTCTAACCTAGTAACTTTTTTTACATGTTTTTGCATCAATTCTTTCCTATCTGATTTTCCTCTTGCTGCTAGTGTCTGCTTTGTCTTTATCTTTAATGCTCTGTTTCCTTTTTCTCTTGCCTCAAGGCCTAGAATGAGCACCTAGCTGCCAGACACCAAGGCCTTCCAGGTAGGGTAGCATAGATGAAAACCTTTCTCATTCAAGAGATAGTTAGATGACATTATGGGGCATTGTAAGTTTTTCTGGATGGATGAGCTAAGATGGGCTGAATGACCTTCCTTGTCTTATTCTTCTGTGTTGGGTGTGCAATCTGTATGCGGCTACAAGCTGCTGGAGTTTTTGAGCAGAAATGAGAAAGATCATGAATTTCCGTAGAAGTTTTGCTGTTTATGTATGGAGAGGCCTTAGAAAGGCCACACCAAAAAATGTGTTGCAATATCCAATTAACTACCTCGTTTTAAAAGGGAGAGTAATGGAAAGTGCAAGTTTGCCAGTCTGGTGAGCCATTTCTTAAGGGAGGGGAATGGGTGGTAAGAAAGAGGTTATTAAAGGCCAGTAACACCAAAACTGCATTGCTAGCTTTCATGGACAACGGATAGGTTAACTTACACGCAGCCACACTGCAAAATGGCAACCTGATACGAGGTGTTGTTGGCGCATCCTGATCTAATGCTGCCAGCAAAGTTTGTGGCAAGGAGTAAAATCCATGTTCATTGGGGGTTTCACTTCTTTCAGTGATGAGAGCTTTGGATCACTTCTATGACAGGTTTGCCATCGATGCCCTTGCTGTTGTGAGGCATCCTGTATTATAAATAGACAGTGAAAGAAACTTGAATTACAGGTGTGAGGCTGGCAGCAACTATTAACAAATGCATTGCAGGGTCGAGCACTGATCTGTGCTGATCAGGAAAGTTCCAGCTTCAACTGTTTAGTCTTAGCTGAGTTCGGTGATCTCATTCAGAGTGTTGGTGGGGCTACAAAATTGGCCTCAGCAACCCAAAACTATGGAGAAGTGGGAAAGAAACAGCTGGAGTTGCTGTTCGGTAGTAGTTTAGTCTAGGGAAATTTGGACATTGGGTAAATAGCTGCTGTCCAGCCTTGCACGTGAAAATTGAGGTACATGAGAGCTGTTGATGACTGTGCCCCAGTGTGAATTATCTTCAAATAAGAGAACTAAAAGAAGAAAAATTGGAGGGCAGGACAACAAACGGAGAAGTTTTATGCATTCCCAAATTCTCCAGATTTGCAGTGCTTGTGTGTGGCACAGGGGAATTGAATAAACTACATTTAGCTTCAACTTCTGACTCCTGTTATGAACATGATCTAAACTAATTGAGAAGTTGATTTTATGTCACTGTTAAAGTGCACATTTTGTCACTACAACACAAAATTCACTTTACACCAACGCAATGAGTGCTGGAACTCATTTTGTGCTAGTGTACTCTTCTGGTTTTGGGTGGTTAAACAAATAGACTGTAACTGAAATAACTTTAAATAAAACTTAACAAATTAAATTAAAATTTCGTTGGCCGGGGTGATGATGCACGCCAGTCCCCGCGGCGCCCATCGGTCGCGGAAGGCCTCGAGTGTGCCGGCGGACACCGCGTGCTCTATCTCCAGGGCCACCCGGGCGCGAACATGGCCGCGGAAGAGAGGCAGAGTGCTGGAGTAAAGTGAATTTCGTGTTGCACTGACAAAGTGTGCACTTTGGAGTGGCTTTTCCAGTGGTGTTAGACCATCTAGAGACGCATTACCTGAATTCTTTTGTAAAACTTGACTCTGTAATGAAATGCGAAATGTACAACTTGAGGAGAAGTTGTTAGTTCAAATCTAATCAAATTTAGCCTATTGAACATGTCTTCCATACGACCCCCACCCCCATTCTGTTCTCCAGAGAGTTAAGTGCCAGGGTACACTATCTTTCCTCAACTCTGCATTCTCAACTTCAGGAATCAGTCTCCTAGTCCTCGTTGGGACTCCCTCCAATAATTCTACATCTTTCCAGTAATATGGAAATTAGAATCATAGAATGGTTACAGCACAGAAGGAGGCCATTTGCCCCATCAAGCCGGTGCTCTGCAAGAGCACTTCAGCTAGTCCCACTCCCCTGCCCTTTCCCTGTAGCCCTGCAATTTTTTTTCCTTTTAATGTACTTATCCAATTCCCTTTTGAAAGCCATGATTGAATCTGCCTCCACCACCTTTTCAGGCAGTGAATTCCAGATCCTAGCCACTCATTGCATAAAGTTTTTCCTCCTGTCTCCTTTGGTGCTTCTGCCAATCACCATAAATCTGTGTTCTCTGGTTCTCGACCCTTCCGCCAATGGGAGCAGTTTCTCTCTATCTACTCTAGCTAAAATTCTCATCCTTGTTTTCAAATCCCTCCATGGTCTCGCCCTCCCAATCTCTAATCTCCAGCCCCACAACCCTCTGATATATCAGCGCTCCTAATTCTGGCTTCTTGAGCATCACTGATTATAATCGCTCCACCATTGGTGGCCGTGCCTTCAGCTGCCTAGGCCCTAAGCTCTGGAATTCCCTCCCTAAACCTCTCCGACGCTCTACCTCTTCTCCTTTTTAAGACGCTCCTTAAAACCTATTTCTTTGACAAAGCTTTTGGTTATCTGCCCTAATATCTCCTTGTGTGGCTCGGTGTCAAATTTTGTTTTATAACGCTCCTGTGAAGCGTCATGGGACGTTTTACTATGTTAAAGGCGCTATATAAGTTGTTTCACAAAAATTTGAAATCATCATAAAGTATCTAGAGGATACAATACAATCACAACGAAACTCAAGGAAAGCCATGATGCATGGTTAGGAGGAGGCAGTTTGAACTATCGTTAATGTCCAAGTGTTTAAAAATTTTTTTTTTAGATTTTCTTAATTGAGGAATCGGGGTATGGCCATAGTGCAGAACACCATCAAGGTTAAAAAGAGTAAAAGGTGAGGTAACTTGGGAAATAGTGATCAGCTTATGTTTTAAAAGGCTAAAGATTGTAAGAGGAACGATGGTCTGAGGGACGTGAGGAGTTTCACAGTTTTGATGTCTTTGAGAAGAATGAGTGAGTAGAAGACTGTGATGAGTAATATCAACACCGTGATGATTTAGGGAGAAGGAAGAGCATGATTGATGCTTAGAATGAATGAGAAAGGAAAGCTCAGAGGACTACTAACTATATAATGAAGATTTTAAAGTTCAGTATTCATGTTGCTGATTTGTACTAGTGGGAAGTGGTGTTCTACAAGGATCGGCGCTGTTCACCATTTACATAAACAATTTGGACTCTGGAATCCGAAGTAAAATTTCAAAATTTGCAGTTGACACCAAATTGGGGGGTATAGTTAATACTAAGGAAGACTGCGACAAAATACAAGAACGCAAGTTGCAGAATGGGTGTGCAATTGGCAAATTAATTTAAATATAGATAAGTATGAGGTGGTTCATTTTGGTAGGAAGAATAAGGAGGCCACATACTCCTTGGAAAATACCAGTCTATATGGGGTAGAGGAGCAAAGGGATCTAGGGGTACAGATAGCAAATCACTAAAAGCAGTGACGCAGGTTAATAAGGCCATTAAAAAAGCAAACAAAACACGGGTTAATTTCTAGAGGGTTAGAATTGAAAAGCAGGGAAGTTGTCAAACCTGTAGAACCTTGGTTAGACCACACTTGGAGTACGGTGCGCAATTCTGGTCTCCACATTATGAAAAGGATATAGAGGCACTGGAGAAGTTGCAAAAAAGATTTGCAAGGATAATGGGAGAACTGAGAGGTTATAACTGTCAGGAAAGATTGAACAGGCTGGATCCTTTTTTCTCTAGAAAAGAGAAGACTGATGAAGATGACCCGATAGCGGTCTTCAAGATTATGAAAGCGTTTGATAGGGTAGACATAGATGAAGTTTCCACTTGTGGGGGAGATCAGAACTGGGAGCCATAAATATAAGATAGTCACTAATAAATCCAATAGGGAATTCAGGAGAAACCACTTTACCCAGAGGGTGGTTAGAATGTGGGACTCGCTACCACAAGGAGTAGTTGAGACGAATAGCATAGATGCATTTAAAGGGAAGCGATATAAACACAAGGGAGAAAGGAATAAGAGGTTATGCTGATGGGGTTAAATAAGGGGGCGGGAGGAAGCTCATGTGGAGCATAAACACTGGCGAGGGCCAGTTGGGCCGAATGGCCTGTTTCTGTGCCATACATTCTTTGTAATTCTAAGTCTTCACAGTCGTCTAGCCTTTAACTTTTCTTAGTTGGGTTAGAGAGGTGATTTGGTAAGGAGGAAGGGGAGCATCACAAACCTGCCATGAGTGAACACTAGGATGAAGGGCCCAGGAGGTCGTTGCTCCCTAAATCTTGCATGCAGGCAGGAAAGCCAGAGCTGGCAGCTGTTCAAGGGCAATTAAAAATAAAAACGTAATTACTATTTGTGCAATTTGTCTGTTGAGTAAATGTTGCGAAACACAGCAGCGAGACCCAGAACCAAATCTTGTGCATTGAAGTTCGAACAAAAAGTGGTAATTTTCAGATTAAAGTCAAAATAGTTAAAAAAAAGAAATAAATAATGTAGACACATGGCTGATGATGGGGTGGGGGAGACAAGAACCAGTAGAACAATTGAACAATTAATAGCTAGATTGGTTCAGATCTACATTTGTGTCGATCTTAATGTTTGATATTGGTATGTTGTGCCACCTTTAATGCAGAGTATAGTTTATTTGCTTTTATCTCGTCTTGGAGCAAGGGAAAAACTTTCAATTCATTGTATGGTCTTAATTTATGAATGCTATACTTTAGTTTTGTAACTTATTTATGTGCATTATTAGAACTAAGTCTTTAGCTATAAATCACTCATTTTACCTTGTTATAGATGAAACACGTGGTAGTGTCTGCTTCATTAATCTCAGGCTACTTGATTTGTATGAGTGCTTTCTGCAGAGCACCGAATACATGTCTTCAATTAAGACTGTTTATTTTTCTATGCAATTTTTAAGCAATTAAAATCTTACTAGTATTTCTGTCATAATTCTGGGCACTTGATAAAACTGGTTATTGTGGTTCCAAAGATAGTTGTGCAATCAGTGAAGTATCTAACTCAAATTAAATTTGCAAGCACGGATTTCAAATTCGCAAGCACAGATTTCTGAGATTTTTAGATGCAAGTTTTGCGGTTTGATATTTTATTAAAACTGTAATTTACATCTCCTGCTCACTATTGGCCTTTACAGATTCCATCAGTACTAATGAAAACCAAAGTGATGCGGCATTTACGTTGAATTTTTTTTTTTAGTTTTGGCATAAACCAATCAACATGTGTGGCCATGTCCAGGAATGGATTGATTCAGAGTAGTAGCTCTGTGGATTCTGTCATTCTAGCCTCATTGAGAAACTAGCATTGTACGGTGCTTGTGATTAATTTTGTGTACGTGTCTGTAATACAATATCAAACCAAGATAAATGCATGCTGATCCAATTCTCCACTTGTTCAAGAATCTCTGATTTCCATTATTTAATGGAAAAAGTGATTTTTCTTTTCTTGCTGATAACACCATCCTCTCTGTGCGGTTAACTCCATAACGTGACCATTGACTCATTGGCAAGAGTGTTCTCCAAAGACTATATCTGTATTTTACATTATGTTCCTGACGTTGATGCAATTAAAGCTGTGCAAACCATTAGATCAGATGAAGATTGTCTGTTCTACATCAGATTCCAGGTTTTACTGCTTTTATTCAACAATCTATAACATTTGAGGGATGTAGTTAGACTATTAGTGCTCCACAACAGGGATGTCCTACAAGTTGGAGCAGTGGACTGGATGTGTCTTCCACAACTAGTAAGTGGACGATGTGGGACTGATTTTGGTTCCAAGCACAGAATGAAATTGAGGCTCCCACTTCCATGGTCAACTGTATTCATGTTAAAGTCCACTTCAGTCATAGCTCACGACACCAAAGCAAACATTTTATGGGGTGTAGTTAGTGAAGGAGGGAGGGTTCCTGTGCAAGATTGGTACATGATGATTGGGCTTACGAATAATGCAATACCAAGTCATAATGTTTAATTGTAGTCTACTTTTGTAGAATTTGTAAAATTGCCAAGAAGCTACTTTTCCTATACATTTTTGTGTTAGTTTTTGTGTTCTGTTGTTTTAAGACTTTCAATCGGTAAAATGAAGAAAAGTTTACTTTTTTTGGTATTATGTTTGTATAATCAAGTTATTTCGTTGTAAAGTTAGCAAAATGAACGTAGGAAGTACTCTCTGCTGTTTTGGAGCAGATCCATATTTTAACCAAGCTCGATTGGGGAAAACAGGCCAATGCCATATCTCATCATGGCAGCGTGCAATCCTGCTTCATTGCAGCCTATTGCCCCACATTCTCCATCATGGGGAAAGAAATAGCACCCTTCTACATATTTATTCAGTTGTAATACAAACAAATGGCCATAAGGGGTCACATAGCTCAGAAAACACCTGCCTGCCCTCTCCTGTATTGGCGTTTGTGAATGAAGACTGAAATAATTCAGGAGCCAATCTGATGTCCAGCATGAGTCTGCTCTTGTATCCAAGTGGAGAAGCAGCAGTGGGACTTTGCGTGTGTAGAAAAACAGTGGGACTGATTAGAAGAATTGAAATCTTGAATATGTCACTACCTCTATCTCTGCCCAATTCAAAACTGCCGCCTCACTAGCTGGTGTGCGTAACGGGCAATGAGAGTGTGGTGGTGGTGGGGGGGGTCAGGGGCGGGGGAGCAATTTGTTTGGCGCGAGGACCTGCAGGCTGCTTTGTCTAAGGCAACAGCAGTCCAGCTGAAATGGCCAAGTGGAGTGAATTTGACCTGCGGGCTGCTGCTGCACCTGAACATTCTGCAATAATCAAAAAATTCAATGTTGAAAAACAATGTCAAAGTTCTGCAATAGTTTTTCTGCTTCTGGAATACTCTTCCACACAGCCTCATCATCTGAAACTCTACCACTTGCATTTTGAAGTTCTTATTTAACTACGGTTGTTGAAGCATCAGCGGCATGTGTCCAAACTAAGGCTTGTGATTCCCTTGTGCTCTGGCCTATGTAGCCCAGGGAGCTCATTTGTTATTTGAACTTATTTCTTGATTACTGGTTTGTCTTGTTGGAATGTTGTGGGCCTGGAGGATTGGAAAGGGCAGCTGTTAATGCAATTGTCTCATTAGTGGAGCATATCCTAAATCAGAACACCAAAATCTGTTACCTGCAGTTAAATACATATATAAATTAGTGGGATATTTTACGTGGCCTGAGAGGTTCTGTAGTAGGCATGTAAGTGACCCATGAAAGCGAAAAGCTTTAACACATCTTCGTCACCCCCCATATCTGCGGGATATTTCTGGTATGGCTTTTGGTGTCTTTATGGCATTTCTTTGTGCTTCTGGATTGACAATTTATCTAGGTTAAACTGATGTTATTACAGTTGCTTCTTGCTGTAACCTATATGTTATAGCTATTGTATACAAAAAAAATTCGATCAAAATAAGTACTTCTGGGGCAGATTTTTTTCTCCTCTTCCTTTCCCCAGCATTATGAATTTACAGTGTTGGGTGCAAATCTTACTGAATAATTAATCTATATTATATAGACTAATTGAAACTATTACATAATGTGTTATTGACAATGGGGATATTGTGATTTTGTTAAGCTTTGACCTTCATAAAATTTGCCTGAATAGGCATAACCTCAGCATAAATGACTTTCTACTCACCCCCCCCCCCCCCCCCCCCCAAGCCAGTCTCTCTCTCTTTGGTTCTCTCCCCCCGCCCCCCCAAACTTCCCAACCACATCAGCAATCAGTCAACATTTAAACTTGAAAATTGTGTCTACTGCTACAAAAAACATTCTCATGTGTCTTTTTTTTCTCTGCAGGTTGGGCGGACCAGACCCACTGGACTACATCAGTATGTACAGAAATCCAGGCAGCCTAACACAGGACGTTCCAGAGCACTGGCATTATATCAGCTTTGGTTTGAGTGACTTGTATGGTGACAATAGAGTCCACGAGTAAGTACCATAAAAGAAAAATCGCAAATACTGGAAATCTAAAATAAAGGGAAAATTATTGAGGGTCCGATCCAAAACATTAGCTCATTTTGCAGCTGCTGACTAACCTGTTGTCCCGTTCCAGTATTTGCTATTCTTGTTTAAGTGCCATGATGGGTTAGAAATAGGGAAATTTTGCAACTGCTTCTTTATTTGGAAAAAAATCCTGCATACATATTTTAAAGATGGTCAGTAACACAAATGTGTTTTTGACACAGAAACTAATTTGATATTGATGCGTATGCAGCTATGAAAGATCCTAAAAGTGATTAAGCATATTGGCATATTTGGTTGTTCTCTCAAAAGTTGCTCCAGTGAAAAGACTTCAAATCTGATTTGTACGTTGCTGATTTATGAGGAAGTCGCAACCGAAATGTAACCTGAGCATTAGCTCCTCGTGTCTGAGGTGACTTATGGGATGGGCTGCCACCAAGCACAGTGAATGTGACCTCCTAGAGGGGCTCAAAAACAAATGGATCAAGTCCTAGTGTAACTCGGACTTGACATACTGGATAGACACCATGGTAGGAGGAAGATGAAAACTGTCTGAGTATAGATTCACTCGGAGGGCGGTGAACCTGTGGAATTCTCTACCACAGAAGGCTGTGGAGGCCAAGTCACTGAATATATTTAAGAAGGACATAGATTTCTAGACACAAAAGGCATCAAGGGGTATGGGGAGAGCAGGAATATGGTATTGAGATAGAGGATCAGCTGTGATCATATTGAATGGTGGAGCAGGCTACTCCTGCTCCTATTTTTCCATGTTTCTATCACGCATGAAGTTGAAAACGTGCTCAGATAAAGGGCCTCCTTTTTGTCTGTACATTCTTATATTGGCTCCTCTGGCCTAATGAAATGTGTTGTGATACCGGAAGGAGAAATTAGAAGTCACTGTTGGATGATTTTTAGTTTGTCTTTCCTAGCTTCCCCCCCCCCCCACACATACCCCCAAAAACTCTGCTTAGATGAGGTCAGAAACTTACTTTTAATTTTTTTTTTCTCTGCCAAACCGACAAGTATTCCGGTTATCAAAATATACTAAATTCCCTAGTGTGTGTGATACAGCTTCAGCTGTCTTATTGCCTTGTGCCTGTTTGGTTTTTGAAACTCATTTCTGATAACCCCATTAAGATTCCTTTTTGAGCTAGAGAGATTTGCAATTAGGTGTCGTCATAAATGTAAAATCTTTAACGGTATAACGACGGCTATATGTATTCAGTTGTGTTTCTGCAAATTTTGGTACAATCCATACGGCTATGAGTGAGATCATTGACTTTTCTACTTGTGTTGGTAATTCATGGCCGCCCTGAATTGCAACACTTTTAACAATTTGATCATTTTCTTCTCTCCAGAAGAGGCTGATTCTTGCTGAAATCTAGTTCCATGACTGTTATAGGTCTTTGGGTACCCACATAACTATTTTTCATGAGTGAGTCTAGACAGTGACTGTTGGAAAGCTGTTTCACTGCAAAGGGCGTTATGGCTGACCCTGATTCTATCCCAATCTGACGATCACGTGCACGCATTTTCCAAGAGGAGTCACAGGTTAGCAGTCCGGAATGGGAAATCTTTTTTTAATCCCCTGTCCCCTCCAATTCCCTTTCTTAAGGGGCACTGAAGCAAATACAGGGTTCCCAATTGAAATCAGCAAAGCAGGGAAAGTTAGAAGTATTAATAACTATGATGTGATATAATATAATAACTATAACAGACATGTCTTCAGTTTGGGCAGGGAACTTAATATTCCTACCTATAACATTTTCAGGAGAGGTAGGTAGGTAGATAGGGAAAGCAAAGTGGGATGGTGTGGTAGTAGTGGTATAGGATTCGATCAAAGGGATAGAACATAAGGATGTCCTAGGGTTGTGTTAAAACTGAATCCATACAGAATCATAGATTTGTATAGCACAGAAAGAGGCCATTCTGCCCATTGTGCCTGTGCCAGCTCTTTGAAAGAGCTATCCATAGCCCTGCAAATATTTCCTTTCAAGTATTTATCCAATTCTCTTTTAAAAGTTACTATTGAATCTGCTTCTACCACCCTTTCAGGCAGTGCATTTCAGATCATAACAACTCACGGCATAAAAAATAATTCTTCTCTCCCCTCTGGTTCTTTTGCTAATTACCTTAAATCTGTGTTCACTGGTTACTGACTCTCCTGCCAGTGGAACCTGTTTCTCCTTGTTTACTGTCAAAAAATCTGTCATAATTTTGAACACCTCTATTAAATCTCCCATTAACCATCTCTGCTCTAAGGAGAACAATCCCAGCTTCTCTAGTCTCTCCAGATAACTGAAGTCCCTCATCCCTGGTAATCATTCTACTAAATCTCCTCTGCACCCTCTCCAAGACCTTGACATGGAATGGGTTTCAGTTGAGAAAAAGGAAGGTAAATAGTTTTTGGTGAGTATTATAGGCTGCCAAACACTGGAGATGAAGTAGAGGTGGAGATCTGCAGATAGTTGAGAGATATGGAAGAAGACCAGCGCAACTTTAATTATCCCAAGATCGACTGGAGTAAAGATAATGCAATAAAAACACAAAATGCTGGAAATACTCAGGTCAGGAAGCATCTGTGGAGAGAGAAACAGATGTCGAAAGGTCATCGACCTGAAATGTTAACACTCTTTCTCTCTCCACAGATGCTGCCTGACTTGCTGAATATTTCCAGCATTTTTTGTTTTTATTTCAAATTTCCAGCATCTGCAGTATTTTGCTTTTCTAAAGGTGATATTGCATATGGTCAAAGTAAGGAATGTTTTTTTAATAGCTTCCCAGATCAGTATGTTTCTAGCTCAACAAGGAAAGGAACATTGCTTGATTTAGTTCTGAGAAACGAAGTGGGGCAAATAATTGATGAGAGGAGGAGAACTGGGGAATATTGACCACAATGTAAGTTCATTATAAGAATAGAAAAGGATAATGAAGAGTTAAAAGGTCACTGCGCCATCAGTGTTTGCTAGAGTTGGACTGTGCACTTTAGATGCTAAAGTCTGCTTTTTGATGCCAGTTTCAGACCCACCGTGTGGCTCAGCACGTTTAAGTACATAAATTTGGTTCTGCTGCTCTCTTGTGTTTTAGGGGGCGATGGGGGAAGGCTAAATCAAGTGCTTGATTTAGATGCTACTTAGCAGTGCATGTGTTTAACTTAGTAGAAAATGAGATTTTATAAAAAATTATCAGGCTAGATGAAGTAACTTTGTATTTAATGAAATGCTGCTGTTGGTGATCTGCCATTTCCTATGTCTCTGTAGTGCAACTATGTGATTACTGAAAGCAGCAATTAGTTGGGACAGGGAGTAATGCAGAGGTGACCTTATTTCCTTCGTAACCCATCCTTCTGAATCCAAATGTAGTGATTCTTGCGAGATCCCAGTTTACAATATTGATGTTGCGTGATCAGATTTAATTTGTGATCTGAGTCAAAATCCGTACTTAATGAGTTTTGTGCCATTAAACCAAAGAACAAATTTGAGCCAAATAAAAAATGTGGAGTATTGGTTGGGGCTGCCATGATGTATGCAAAATGGCTAAGATTCAGTGGTGCCTAAACACTGGCCAAAAGCTGGCCTAATTTTGTTCCCCACAATCTGTTCATAACAGACAAAGCATCCAAGTTATAATATGAAGACGAGCAAATTCTTCATGGCTTTGTAGCTGCAGAGTAGGTTAATTGAAGTCACTTCAGTTCTGATTACAGTATAAAATTGCAATGACCTGCCAACCATTCATTTAACTGCATAGTTGTAATGCTGTTTGGGAGAGGTCTTTTGTGATTGTCCTATTGATCCAGACTCTGGGGGTGGGCTGTATGACAGTCCTATTTTGCATTAAACGATTGTAAGAAACCATTGAACAGAATATAACTTACATTTTTATGAGTGTAAAATATTTATTGATCTAAATATTTGTCTTTCATTATAAAATAATTGCATATTTAAATGTATCTATTTTTGGATTATTAAGTTTCAAGTTAAAACATTCAAGTTAAATATGCATTCATGGGAATTTGTTTGTACCTACTGAAAGAAGAGGCACACATTTGGGTTATGTTCTTCCAGGATGTTTGTTCATTGCCAAACTAATAATTGGGAGAAGTAAGAATATATTTTAATCTTGCTTGTGTGCCATCAAAGTGAGACCAAATCACTGAAAAAGGATTTAAACAATTCCATTAAAACATTCTGTAATTTGCCCACACAGCAGGCTCAATGACCAGTACATTTACATTTCTGGATGACAAAGATACAGAAGGAATGTCGGCTTGTGGGTTATTTTGACTTTTTATAGTGTTATTGTTCATGAATAAAATGGTGCAGTTTTTTTAACTACTAGCTGTAATAGTTATAATAGTTGCAGTTTAAGACTTTTTTTAATGTGTTGCCTTCAATGCCAGGATTGTGGTAATTTAAAAAAAAAAAAAATTTCCCCTGGTTTCCTTTTTAAGTAAACTTTCTTACTGATTGCAGTAATGTGCCTGTTGTACTGTACACCCAAGAAATCTTGAAAGGATGTGCACCTGCTTAGTGTCTTTCTTTGCTACTTTGTTGGATGTACATCTGCCGTGCCAAGTTTTTCATTATATTGAATCCCATGTGGAAGGTGTTTTGTTTGAGAGTAGTTTGACAAACCTGTTAATGGTATATCGTGATGTATGGGTGGAATTCAGCTTCCCACAAAGTAGCTTGCATTGAACAATACCTTTTAGAACCATAGAATGGTTACAGCACAGGAGAAGGCCATTTGGCCGTTGAGCCCGTGCCAGCTCACTGCAGCTAGTCCCACTCCCCTGTAGCTCTGCAAATTTTTTTCCTTTGGGTACTTATCCAATTTCCTTTTGAAAGCCACGATTTAATCTGCCTCCACCACCCTTTCAGGCAGTGCATTCCAGATCCTAACCACTTGGTGCATAAAAAAGTTTTTCCTCATGTCGCCTTTGGTTCTTTTGCCAACCACCTTAAATCTGTGTCCTCTGGTTCTCGACCCTTCCACCAATGGGAGCAGTTTCCCTCTATCTACTCTGTCTAGACCCATCATGATTTTGAACACCTCTTTCAAATCTCCTCTCAACCTTCTCTGCTCCAAGGAGAACAACCCCAGCTTCTCCAGTCTATCCACATAACTGAAGTCCCTCATCCCTGGAACCATTCTCGTAAATCTTTTCTGCACCCTTTCTAAGGCCTTCACATCCTTCCTAAAGTGTGGTGCCCAGAATTGGACACACTGCTCCAGTTGAGGCCAAACCAGTGTTTTGTAAAGGTTCATAACTTCCTTGCTTTTGTACTCTATTTATGAAACCCAGGATCCCGTATGCTTTTTTTAACTGCTTTCTCAACCTGCCTGGCACGCCACCATCAACGATTTGTGCACATATACCCCCCAAGCCTTTCTGTTCATTCACCCTCTTTAGGATTGTACCCTTTAGTTTATATTGCCTCTCCTCGTTCTTCCTACTAAAATGTATCACTTCGCACTTTTCTGCATTAAATTTCATCTGCCACGTGTCTGCCCATTCCACCAGCCTGTCTGTGTCTTCTTGAAGTCTATCACTGTCCTCCTCACTGTTCACTATACTTTCAAGTTTTGTCATCTGCAAATTTGAAATTGTGCCCTGTACACCAAAGTCCAAGTCATTAATATATATCAAGAAAAGCAGTGGTCCCAGTATCAACCCCTGGGGAACACCACTGTATACCTTCCTCCAGTCTGAAAACCAATCGTTCACCACTACTCTGTTTCCTGTCACTTGGCCAATTTCATATCCATATTTTTAGCCTATAATACTTAAAACAAGACATAATATATAATCATGATCCACGTTTTTGCAACTGTAAATGTGTGGAGAGATCGTACTTGACTGTACATCAGTCTGTACTATTCATCTGATTCTGCACTATTTTCCCTGTAATTAGTTTAATCAAGACTGATTTTAGATCCGATTCCTTGTGTTTGTTGACTTGTTAAAGCAGCAAAATAAATTATAGTTCAGAACTGGAATCTTTGGAATTTTTACTGCATGCCACTTAAAACGAGATTGATTTTATTTTTAAAGTCTAAATTACTTTTGGATGATTTACTAAAGTCTTTTTTTTCCAGTTGTATTTGTCTTCAAAAGTAATGGCCAGAAAAGGATCACATTTTTGGATCAAAATATCCCACTGTGCATTATGTATACTGTGCCAACAAAAAAAATCACTTGGATTTTTAGCCCATTAAACATCATTTTAAGGGAACCAGTTCTGTGCTCGAGGTGCCCTTACTATGCACATCGATTAAATGCCAATAGCTGTTCTCTTATTTTGAATATAATTGTTAAATGGGTATCCTCTACGTTGTGCTGGAGCATAATGTTCTGGGGAAATTGTTGGTAAAATGGCAGCACATGGGTTCACTTTGTGGTCCCATACTGCTGAGTCCTTTATCTTAGAAAAAACAGCTTTCCTACGGAGAGGAAGGAGCATTGTTGCGGATCTGTGCTCAAATACTACTTGGAGGTTTTGCAGGACTCCCAGCTGATCTTTTTTGTTTGTTTGCTGAGGCTAAGGGAAAAGAAAGGAGAAAAACTGAGCAGTAATAAATACCCTTTCCACCCCATCCTATTTAAATACAAAAAAAACAAGTTGTTGTATTTAAGGCCTGAATCAGGAAGTCGTGAACAGGTAATGCTAAGCTTAGTTTTTAAAAGCCTGAAGATTGTAGGAGGAAGGAAAGGCTTAGGGTAGTAATGAGTTCCACAGTTTTGAGGTTGTGGGAAAGAATGAGTTAGATTAACAAGACTGATCCTTGACTTCAACACCATGTGGATCTAAGGAGGAAGAGGAGCGTGCAGAATTAATATTTGGTGCTTGGGAGGCATGAGGGGCAAGTTCAGAGGAGCACTGACAATAGCAGTCAATTGGAGGTTAGAACAAAATAAAATGGCCTCATTGGTTTCAAATATTTGCAAATACTTTTACAAAAATGTTATGCCATTAAGTACTTAAATATATTGAAAGTGTTTGGGGGATTCCTAGGTTTATAAGACCTTGTGTTAAGAAGTAACATTTTGAATTGTATGAGGGTTTTGGACACTTCAGTGCGACTCTTTTAAAATTTAAGTTGTTTAAAGGACTCATTATTTTTACTAATGAGAGCATATTTCAAATGGAATACAAATTTTCTATTGTACTGATGGGGAAAAGACTTTACAATCATGCAATTGTCTACTTTGTTGTGTATTGTAGTTACCCAGTTGTTCTAGCTGGCTCGACTACTTCAAGGAAGCCTACTTGGAATCAAGTTTTTTCCACAACAGTGGCTTCAGGAGGAAGGAAAGATTTTCCTGACCCTGCCCCCTTTAGGAAAAAAGAAAGACAGACTTGCATTTATATAGCGCCTTTCACGACCACCGGATGTCTCGAAGCGCTTTACAGCCAATGCAGTACTTTTTGGAGTGTAGTCACTGTTGTAATGTAGGAAATGCGGCAGCCAGTTTGTGCACAGCAAGCTCCCACAAACAGCAATGTGATAATGACCAGATAATCTGTTTTTGTTACGTTGATTGAGGGATAAATATTGGCCAGGACACCGGGGATAACTCCCCTGCTCCTCTTCGAAATAGTGCCATGGGATCTTTCACATCCATCAGAGAGCGGACTGGGCCTCGGTTTAACGTCTCATCCGAAAGACTGCACCTCCGACAGTGCAGCACTCCCTCAGTACAGCACTGGGAGTGTCGACCTAGATTTATATGCTCAAGTCCCTGGAGTGGGACTTGAACCCACAACCTTCTGACTCAGAGGCGAGGATGCTACCACAGGAAGAAACTGATGAAGTTACCTTGGAACTTTTTTGAGGTTTTGGCAAATGTTAATTTTCTTGTTCACATGGATGCTGTCAAACAGGGTTGTCCTCCCTGCTGGGTTGCTATGATGATGTCCGTTATGGGGAGCTTTGATTGAGTGACTGAACTACCTTTATTAAAAAATAGTGGGGGAGTACAACATCAAACCAGCCCAAGTGCTGCTTCAGAGCTACCTGTGCCCAGGAAATTGTTACAGATGGGAATTCAAATTTCACCGTTTGTAGTATAGTTTCCTGGGTTCAGGTGGCACGGAACGGTTTCAAGTCATGTTTGCATTGGAGTAGTAACAGGATGCTCCCTGTAATTGATACAATTGAAGCAGCTTCGCAGGGAGGGAAACCTGGCTTAATGATTTCCACGTCAACCAGAAAACTAACGAGTCACAAACATTAAGGTAGGTATAATTTTCCTTTATGAAAAGAGTACTTTAAATAATGTAAATCTTCTTCATTTTTGAGTCTCTATAAATACAAACGGTAACGAGTTGTATTTTGATTCTTTTGTGGAATCTGTGTGTATATATGTAGTTGACACTCTTGTCAATTTATTTTAAATTTGAAAAAACTTTCATTATTAAAACATTTGAGGAAAATCTGAAAATTAGTGTGACAAGAAAGCTGCAAATGACATTAAGGCTTGAAAAGGTTAGCTTTAGTTTGTATTCTGGAAAAGGAACAGCTCATCAATTAGATGCAGATAATTTTCCAGGTCTTGCTTCGTATTCTGTAATACTGACTTGTGCCTTAGATTCGTGCTGTTAAGGTTAGGGGGTGAGGAAATAGTTTGAAGAACCAGTTTCCTGCATTATAACCAATGGAACCCAATCACATTTTCATCATTACAAGGAGGCACATTTGAGCAACATATAAATTAATTAAGAGAAACTTTCCTTTTTAATATTTTTTATGATAATTTGAGAGCCTTGTGAGTAGTCTGGGTTTAATTGTAAACTGTCGGTATCTGGATAAATTGTGTCCTGGTTTTCTGTCTCTAGTCACCTGACATTCGGTTACTACATTCGATAAATTTAGGCGGTTATTGGGGAGGCAGTGCTTTAACTCCTCACTTGGTGAGGGGAAAGGAAAGAAGGAATAGCAAATATATTTTTTTAATAAAGAACTTCCCTCTGAGCCCCAAAGTAACTTTTTGAAGCAGATACATTATAGATTTATACAATGGCTTTTCATTGTCCTTGGTATTTTCTCTGATGGTATATTGGAATTAATTTTATGTTTTGTGGTTTGTCTTTATGTATTCTGTTGTCTGAGTGGATTGACAGCTGCCCAACCACTGCCTATCCTTATGTTCTGTAGTAGGCTTGAGTGTGGCGAGATAATCTATTGCTTTGCCGATAGGGGATGGAGCAAGACGACTACTTGGATTGTTCTGTTTCAGTTAATGCTACTTGTATTGTTCTGTTTCACCTAACTTAAACTGTGGTAGTCTTTTGAGGAAAAAACCCTGATCTTGAGTTAAGTATAGCATATGTTTTGTACTGTTGTGTTGTCAATATATGTATGTATAAATGTGTATGGTGTGCTGGCCACATGTGAATTACCCACCATAAGTTTCTTAAGTTGAGCAGAGATTTGATTCAGGACATGTTTTTTAAGCCACTTTCTTAGTTGTGACTCTAGTTTGAAATATTTGCATGTCCATGCTTTTAACTGTTGTTATTGTTGAGCATCACGAATGCAGAAATTCAAATTGGAGCAGCCTGGTTGAGCTGCCTCCCACTGTACGTAAATGTTTTCTTTCCAGAAGTTGCTTGTTCAGTTGCATTTTTGTGCGGGTTGCCCTGAGGAGCAAGGTATGTACATAGTCCGAAGAAAATTTCTCGAACCAAGTTAGTTACGCTGAAAGCAATTTTAGTGCTGATGATGTAGATGTATACTTTTCAAATTTGTGGATAACTAGTTTCCATGAGTGGAATATTTCACAAGGCAAGACCTGTGTTTCTGCAATCATTTTCACGTTGAATATATTTGTCCAGACCATCTAAGCTTGCGCAAGTTTACATTATCAGTTCATGGTTTAGGTTTTGTGTTTTGCACTCGGAATTAGAAATGTAATCATCATGTGTGGGATTAAATTAAAAACAGAATATGAATTTGGCAGTGTTCGAATCTTGTTATTTGGGCATCTTGTGTGTTCTGCATGAGGCTCATGCCACGATGGTCTTTTTTTGGAGCAGGAAATGTGTAATTTTTGGATTTTGCTGCAAGCCTGTAGTTTTTTTTAGATACAAAATCTAGAAATTATTTTGCCAAGTATTTGTAGCAATAGAAAGGTTTGCAAACTAACCTTTTTACAACTGGTATTTGGAAAAATGTAATTTTTAATCCAAAAATGAACACATTCCAGTACACTACTACTGCTGTCCACTACTATATATCTGCTTTTATGCAGTAGTAATGTTGCTGAGTGTGATGGGCACTAAGCACAATTTTTATCCTTTTGCCGAATGCAGGGTCAAACCAAACTCTTCAGAGAAGTTCCATTCCAAGGAGTATGACATTACTTCTGTTCTTTTCTTGATATTTTCTCAGTCCAAAACTACACTTAATAAAGCCAACTTGTTCTTTATGTATTAACTTGGAATGTTCTCCTCATCTTGTAATCAACATTTAGTAATGTTGGATCGGATTCCCCCCCCCCCCCCCCCCCCCCCCCCGGCCTCAAGATGGGCAAGTGGGCTTATTTCAATGACCTATCAAGTTTCTTCTTCAGTCATATTTGAATTGTGTAAAACAGTTAAGTTCTCAAAGAATTTGGTCATCTTTCCCCTGATGCTGTACCACCTTTTACTTTTTTATATCGGTCCTAACATTTGGCCAACCCTGTCTTGAGTCTGAAGCAGCGTGATCGCCCTCCATTTCCGAACTATACCATTTTTGGTAGTATCTGCCAAACTGTTCAGTAATGTATATGAATCTGATTGATGTGTAATGAACATTTTTTCCATTCCCTTGTCCTGAAACCAGTAACTCATTCTGGCTTACAGTTCCACAGGTGGCAATTTTTGAGCCTACACTTTGACAGCTGTCTGTTGCTCATCTGTGGAGAGGGGACCCATGGTTGACACAGATTGTGTCTCTGCACCTGCATTTTGTCAGCTGAGATCACTTGCTCAGGATCCGAAGGACTAGGAGCCCAGTGTTTTTCTACTGCCTCGGGATCACCAAACCAAAACTGTAGGGTGCCATTTCGATCAGTAAACTCAGCACAAACCAGGAATTGAATGACCAGAGCCACAATTATCCTTTGAGTTATCAGGGATTGTTGTGAAAATTCTTATTTCCTGGGATCATGGTGGCAGTCTTGGAATATATACATAGCTGCTAAATTTTTGCTGAAAAGTTTCTTCTTCCCTGAATGAAGCTGCATGACCTCCTTAGTGCAGACCCTATTCCGTCAGTACTTTACACCCAGTATTTATTTCATTAATTTTTAAAATGCTATGCTTTGTTAAACTGTCAGCTTCAATCTTAACTGATGGTCTGACCACCTGCTGTTTTCAGAAAACAATGGAGTTCTCCGAGGTGTCATTCTGGGTCAGCTGGTCAGACAGAAAGACGGCAAGTTGGGTTAGGTGAGGCAAAGAGTCTGAATGTGGCAGAGCAGGAGAGAGAGTGATCCTTATATATTTTAAAAAAAAAAGGGAAGAGAGCTAAAAATAAAAAGTAGAAAATGGGGCTGTCAAGCGCATAAAAATAGTCGTGGTCAACGTGGCCCAATAGTCAATCGAAAGAAGAAAAGGTAATGGTAAACTGAAGCACTAAAGGTGAAGGACTTGTGAATGTTGTTTCGTTCATTGGATAGAAAGACGATTACTTGTATCTACTATCAAACTGAGCTCCAATTTCACAGAAGTACTTCATCATAAACCGTTCAGTTTGAGTTTTTCTATATAATTCGGTGTAATATCAGTAATAAAATAAACTTGAATTAGAATGATGCAGTAATCTTATCAATTAAATATGCAAATAAAACCAAGCTTCCTGCATTACAACAGTAACTACACTTCAAAAAGTACTTCATTGGCTGTAAAGCGCTTTGGGACGTCTGGTTTTTCTTTTATTAACTCTGCTTGGAATTTTCAATCAAGAAATTAATTGGGATTAATATTTTAATTGTTTGACAGCCCATGTGCGCAGATGTTGCGGTGATGCCCTCCACAGTTGGGAGACCGGTGCCAAGGGAACTACATAGTTTGGGAGTCCATGCCAAGAGGATAGAATGGGGATGGGAAAAGAAGAGGGAGGAAAAAGTTGTGTATGTTGTAAATTCAACTGATAGTTGGGAAAGATGTTCAACCTTGAGTTTCATATGTCTCCACACATTGCTGTCTTGGACCACCTTTTATTATTAATTCCTGATCTGAAATTGCCAGCAGCTTGAAAAATGGCTACAGGGATTCACATGGGGACACTTTGTGCTGTAATGTACTGGGGTAAAAATTTCTGCTAAAATGTTTGCTGACCATTGAATAATTGTACGTTTTTTAAGTTGCGTTCTTTAGGGCCATGTTCTCACCTATTTTTGATGCTCTAATTTCTCCTTTTCAATTCTAAATATTTTCCTGCGCAATGGTTTCTGCTTTATTCTCCTCCTCCCTGCCCTTCCTCTGTTATTAAAACCAGGCAAAGAAGTGTCGTTTCCAATACTGGTTCATGCAGTTTGGCCATATGGATTCTGCTATTTCCTATTGTACAGCTGTGCTGTGAAGCCAGGCACTGACTGGCCTGTCGCTCCCTAATGAAAACCCCAGAGATGCAAGAGGAGAAGTGCCTTCCTTGTGTCGGGGCTCTTTTTTCTGCTCAGTTTATTTGGTCTGACTTTTGCTTTAGCCTATATTCATTAAATAGTAATCTTGTGGTTTAGAGTTAAGCTTGAGAGTTTAAAAAATGTTTTAATGAAGTACAATGTCTGTAGCCTCAGGAATGCTAAGGCTTAGGAGCCATCAGTCAAGATGTCTTGTGACTTCCCATCCCAAAATAGTAACTTGGGGAAGGATAAAAAGAACTGTTCTGGGTTTCAAGGAGATTTTGTAAGTTTGAAAATGTCACTGCTTAAACTTCAGTAAATTGTTTTTGGCAATCTTCTAATTTCAGAAGCATTGTGGGAGTATTCCTTCTACAACACGCACTTGGGAGATTTCTACAGATTTTTTTGCACCTTTTTGGAAAAATGCCAGGAACACTAATTTATTCTTCACTTCCACGTGGTCTACCTTTCTTGCAGTTTCTCCTATTTTATGAGTTGCACTATTCTATGAGTCACACTATCTCTGATTTTAGTTTTTAAATTTTCATTGGTTTTGCTTGGGGCACGAAATAAACTAAAGTAACATAACCCAGTGGACCGAATCATTGAGCAGCTGAACAGTACAGACCAGAAAGATCCCAAGTTGAATCTTCGATGTTTTATAAGTTAGCTGATCTCAAAAGTTGATGGTATATCCATAACATTTCGCTTCAGTATGACAGGAAAAGCTTATAATGGGATGTCTAGTTTGGCTATCCATTCGATGGCCTCCGGCGATGCGGAGTGGAGAAATTAGGTGCCTCCCGCAACAGATCTTAGTGAGCAGGTTGATGTGATGTGTTCTACGGTCTGGGACTCATGGCCACAGTCTCACTTTGGGTCGTCCCTCATCTTCCACTTGTGGAGCAAGTGGCCGCATCGTCCATGCCCTGGGCGGATTCGATTGAGTGCTGTCCAATGTCTTCGAGGGAGATTGTTGGGTCAGTGATGAGATGTTGGTTCTTTATGTTGCATGTATCCCACGATTCTGTCCATCTGGATAGTGGGTTGATACCAGCTGCATGAATAGTGGCTGCTGTTTCCCAGAATAGCTGGTGTGATTTTAAGCACTTTTGTGGTGGGTTTTTCAAGCCTTCATGAATGGGAAGGTCGATGTTGCTCATGATTTTTTCCATCTTACGGAGCACAATGGAGTCGCTTCAGTGCTCCTGGGTTAGGGAGGCAAAAATTGGCTAGGATTTCCGCTTCCGATCACAATGTGGTGACTCCCCCCCCCCCCCCCCCCCCTTGCTGTTTTGGGGGAATTTCCTCCATTAGGTGTACAGTCTGCTCAATTCATAGGATTACATAGGATATACGGCACAGAAACAGGCCATTCAGCCCAACCAGTCCATGCCGGCGTTTATGCTCCACTTGAGCCTTCTCCCGTCTTTCCTCATCTAACTGTCAGCATAACCCTCCCTAATCCCTTCTCCCTCATATGTTTATCCAGCCTCCTCTTAAATGCATCTATCCTAATCGCCTCAACCACTCCCTGTGGTAGCAAGTTCTACGTTCTCACCACCCTCTGGGTAAAGAAGTTTCTTCTGAATTCCCTATTTGATTTGTTGGTGACTATCTTATATTGATGGCGTCTAGTTATGCTCTTCCCCACAAGTGGAAACACTCTCTCTGTACCTACTCTATCAAAACCTTTCATAATTTTAAAGACCTCTATCTATTAGGTCCACCCCTCAACCTTTTTTCAAGCGAAAAGAGACCCAGCCTGTTCATCCTTTCCTGATGGGTATAACCTTGCATTTCTGGTATCATCCTTGTAAATCTTCTCTGCACCCTTTCCAGTGCCTCTATATCCTTTCAATAATATGGCGTATGAGGCCATCCAAAACTTGGCTACTTGCACCAAGTCCCGTTCACCCATCACCCCCTTTGCTCGCTGACCTACTTTGGCTCTTGGTCTGGAAACGCCTAGATTTTAAAATTCTCATCCTTGTTTTCAAATCCCTCCATGGCCTCGCCCCTCCCTATCTCTGTAACCTCCTCCAGCCCTACAACCTTCTGAGATCTCTGCGCCCCTCCAATTCTGGCCTCTTGTGCATCCCCGATTTTCATCGCTTCACCAGTGGCGGCCATGCCTTCAGCTACCTGGGCCCCAAGCTCTGGAATTCCCTCCCTAAACCTCCACCTTGTGCTCCCTCTCTCCTCCTCCTCCTCCTTTAAGATGCTCCTTAAAACCTACCTCTTTGACCAAGCTTTTATCACCTGTCCTAATATCTCCTTAGGTGGCTCGGTGTCACATTTTGTTTGATAAAGATCCTGTGAAGCACCTTGGGAGATTTTACCACGTTCAAGGTGCTATATAAATGCAAGCTGTTGTAACATAGCTTGATGTATCTCAGGATAGCTGCAGACTAGAAAGGTCTTTTGTTTTCATCCTCCCAGAATACCAGCCCTGCTGCTTTTTAAGGCGTCTAGAGCTCTGACACAGATTTAAGGTGATTGGCAAAATAACCAGAGGCAACATGACACAACATTTTTTGACACAGTGAGTAGTTGTGATCTGGAATGCACTGCCTGAAAGTTAGGGAATGGGCAGCAGAGTTTTGGATGAGCTCAAGTTGGTGGAAGGTGGGAGGCTGGCCAAGAGAACATTGGAATAGTTAGGTCTAGAGGTAACAACGGCATGGATGAGGGTTTCAGCAACAGATGATGAGGCAGGGGCGGAGACTAGCAATGTTACAGCTTAGATTAAACATAGCTCCACCTTAGACTGCTTTGCTTAAGGCAGTCCTTTCATGTCTGTTAGGAAATAACTAATAAGATGTAAATACTACTTCATTTATATGATAATGCATTGTGCTCTACATGGCTTAATGCCCATCATTACGCAACACTACATCCTGCAACTTACTGTGAGCAACTCTATGATCAATCTGCTAGTAATTTTTACTTGCGTTCTATGTCGGGCATGCCTCATGATACAACTATTTGAATCTAGCAACGTCTTGCCTATAAGGTGTCTCATTCCTCATAATTCTGGTGCAGAGTTTATTACCGAGGATCATAAAGAGAATGAAGTTCCTCAGCAACCATGTTAGTACAAGGACTCTCCCATATCTACAGAAGGGAGAGGTGGGCAAGTCGGAGGACCTTCTTGTGTGGGTCTGCTCCTGGGCAAAAACAACCATCCCCATGTCCAGGGTGCATGGGACCCATGGGGGAGGGTTAATTCAAAGGCGCTTAATTAAAATTAACACTCCAATTTATTAAAATACAAAATTCACAGTTTGCTGCTTGTGTTGCACATTGTGGTTCCAAAAAGACTTTTGACTAGTGGGCATTATGCATTTGTACTTTACAAATTGGTTTACAATTTCTCTATTGTTAGCACATAGAGAAAATCTTCTTTTTCTCTGCAACCCCCCAAAGGTATGGAGAGGATCTTGCTCAGCTGGGATGCAACCCTGCAGTTGAATATCTGACTGCCACTCAATCTTTGCGTCACCATGGAACCATGTACTAGCAAAAAAGTTGTGTTTTTGGGAGGGTAGCTGAGAAAGTTGTGGGTAAAAGAAGGAGGAAGAAAAATGGTTTTGTGAAGAAAATGCTTTTTTTTAGTGTTCAAGTAGTTGAAGAAACTAGACCTGCATACCTTCAGAAAATGGCTGTATTGGGACCTCACCTACCTTCATGATGTGAATTACTGGCAGGGTCAGGTGATTTCTATGGTGACTTCCTTCACTGAAGTGTTGCAGGCTGGCTTTGTGGCCATTCTAGCACTGCCGAACCCTAGATAAGTGCACAGCTTTTGGAATTGACAGCTTGGCTCAGTTGGCAGCACTCTATATATAAATTTAATTTTTAAGAAACTTTGGTTGTTTTTACAGTGGGACAGAACAGGGCTCTAGTGAACCCTTGAGTTAATAGAAAGGGATTTGGATAATGAGCCATTGCGGTTAGTGACTTTTGAAAGGAAATTAGATAATGCTATTTTGCTTTGGGAGGCCATTTGATGGTAACATGTTCAGAAGAGGTCCAGACCTATCAAAAGTTTTGGAGATGTCCAAAGTGTTCAAAAGTGGAATTCGAGGTGTGTATCAAGGCAAAGATGATCATCAATGAAATGGCCAAGCTGAAAATTATACTGGTGGCATGGTGGTTATGGAGTCGGCTGTAACTCTTAACTCTATCACTTTGATTATTAATAACAGCTTCCATACAATTAGAAAGCACCTACGTAAGGACGTAGGGTGGAAAGTATAAATAGGATTACTTGGCTTCAAGATAGGGTGCACGTGAGCATATTTACAAAGAGAAGGAAGTATGGACTAAGAGTAAGAAATTGAACCAGATCGGGCAAAGCTTGGAGGCGCACATTTTGAAGACAAAGGGAGCTATACTATCAGGGCCAGAAGTTGGAGTCTGGTGAACAGACAGACCCTGTAGGGATAAAACTTTGTTGGTCAGGCAGTATTTTACTAAAGTTGAGCAAAATGAACCAAAAAGGACAGTTTTTGTTGAAAGAGCTAGCAACTGTACTAGCAGGAGGAGATTGGGGGTAGAAAGGAGGATCCATGTAAGTTATGAGACTGCTTTGGTAAGAGACCAGAAGGGAATGGCTGTTGGAGGAGCAGAAAGGTAGTAGTTGACTTTTCTTTTCAATATTTGCATTCAGTAAGCCTAATGGTATATTTACAGAATTTATAAGCAGAGTTAGTTAGCTCTGGGTGCTGCAAATTCATTTTTGGTCGCGATGAACCGAGGTTTTGAGACAGCAGAATGATTGAAAGTATCAGATCTGTCGAGAGGGAAAGTGAATTCTTGCATTCCAGCTAGAATAACACGTTACTTCGCTAGCACAAAAGAATGAAAGCAGAAGTTGGCTGATATCCTAAACAAGGTGGAATTGGCTTGCAGTGCATGATTTGTTGCACAATATCGCCTAAAATGAATATGGAAACAGTGGTCAGAAGAGGTTCGTGTTGATGAGACAGATGATAGTGGAGGTTTGGAGGCGAGGAAAAGGTCTAGAATTACTAGAATAATCGAGGATATGGGTAAGCTGATTGCTATCCTAAATTATCTGAAACAACTTGGCAAAGAACTTGACATTAATGCTGGCCTAATCCGTGGGAGAGCATCGGAAATAATTCAACCTATAAACATTTGAAGTTCCAAGAATGGTGATTTCAGCAGAAGGGAAGTTGAGAGTTGATTTAATTAAATTTTGCTTGACAAAGTTCATTCTAAAGAATGATTAAGGTTGGATAGACGCCAAAAGAATTAGGTGAGGTGGAAAGATTTTTTGGCCACCAGAGATTGAAGTCCAGTGACTCAATGAGTTAAAGCAGCTAGAAGGGATGTACAAACAAACAAACGTATACCTCCTTTGGATGTCATTGTGAAGCTTTAGGTTATACTTTCATGTTGATGGAAGAAAATCACTGGCACCATGGAACACGAGAGATAAATTGACTGATACGATATATTCCCTGTAGAATCATAGAATTTTACAGCATGGAAGGAGGCAATTAAGGTCATTGTGGCTTTGCTGGCTCTGAAAGTGCTACCGGTTAGTACCATTACCCTACCCTTTTCTCATGCCCTTTTAAATTTTTCTTCAAATATTTATTTACTTCCCTCTTAAAATCTATGGATTTGGCTTCTACCACTTTGTGGTAGTGCGTTCCATAAGCTAACAACCCTCGGTGTAAAAATAAATACATTTCTCCTAATAAAACAAGAAGCAAAACACTGGCCAGTGAAAATAATTTTTCCCTTATTTCAAAACCCTTCATAATTCTCAACACCTCTATTGGATCTTCTCTTCACTTGCCTCCTGAAAAGAGCCTGAGTTTCTCCTCATAACTAAACCATTTCATCGCCGCTCTCATCCTAGTGAATTTCTTCTGTAGCCTTGGACATGTTTACATGGTGAAGAGACGAATCTAGCTGTGAACCGGCTGAGAGTCGGGATAAATGGGTCATTTTCTGGTTGGTAAACGGTAACTAGTGGGGTGCCACAAGGATCGGTGCTGGGGCCCCAACTATTTACAATCTACATTAATGACTTGGATGAAGGGATCGAGTGTAATGTAGCCAAGTTTGCGGATGATACAAAGATGGGTGGGAAAGCAAGTTGTGCAGAGGACTCTCAGAATCTGCAAAGGGATATAGACAGGCTAGGTGAGTGGGCAAACATTTGGCAGATGGAGTATAATGTGGGGAAGTGCGAGGTTATCCACTTTGGCAGGAAAAATAAAAAAGCAAACTATTATTTAAATGGAGAGATTACAAAATGCTACAGTTCAGAGGGACCTGGGGGTCCTTGTCATGAAACACAAAAAGTTAGCATGCAGGTACAGCAAGTAATCAAAAAGCCAAATGGGATGTTGGCCTTTATTTCAAGGGGGTTGGAGTATAAAAGCAGGGAAGTCCTGCTACAACTGTACAAAGTATTGGTGAGCCCACACCTTGAGTACTGTGTACAGTTTTGGTCTCCTTATTTAAGGAAGGCTATACTTGCATTGGAGGCAGTTCAGAGACTATTCACTAGGTTAATTCCAGAGATGAGGGGTTTGACTTATGAGGAAAGGTTGAGCAGGCTGGGCCTATACTCATTGGAATTTAGAAGAATGAGAGGTGATCTTATCGAAACATATAAGATACTGAGGGGGCTCGACAGGCTAGATCTAGCAGAGAGGATGTTTCCCCTCATGGGGAAATCTAGAACTCGGGGGCACAGTCTCAGAATAAAGGGTCTCCCTTTTAGAACTGAGATGAGGAGGAACTTCTTCTCTCAGAGGGTTGTAAATTTGTGGAATTCTCTGCCCTAGAGAGCTGTGTAGGCTGGGTCATTAAATACATTTAAGGTGGAGATAGACAAATTTTTGCAAGATGAGGGAGTGAAGGGTTATGGGGAGCGGGCTGGAAAGTGGCTTTGAGCCCAAGATCAGCTATGATCTTAGTGAATGGCGGAGCAGACTCGAGGGGCCAAGTGGCCTATTCCTGCTCCTATTTCTGATGTTCTTATGTGAATCTAGAACCGGTTGATGGGGCAGTTTCTCAAAGTTCAGTCCATGTCTATCCAGTGCCTAAGCCATGTTTGACCACTGTACCTTCCGACAACAACTCGAGCAGTGAGTAAAGGAAATTAGAATGAAAAATTGGACCAAGAGTTCAGTAAGCAAAAGGATGGAGAAAAAGTAAAATTCAAGACTGGTTGGAAGAGTGAATTTGGGGGAGGGTGTTGGTGGTTGGTGGAAGAGGGAGTGAATTTTGTTTTTGCCAACCACCACAAGTTGTGTATATTCTTGTGGGATTTTGCAGGCAGTGGGGTGCTTCCTGATTGTCTATTACCTGAATCATCAACTCAGCCTTTAAAAATTCTCCTTCCAAGCAAAAGAGGGTATTGAAAATTAAAGGCCATTTTATCAAATACATCTAATTTACTAGCACCAGCCTCTTAGACAGTCATGGAAATAAAAAGGGGAAGGATATGACCAAGTTTGCAAGTCTTTGCCGAGACTTGCGGCCAGCAACTACAAACCCAACACATTATATTCAGACATTCCTCCAGTTTACTAACACCTAAACTATTCTTTCTGTACCATTAGTATTCTCAAGTTAGGTTCCTTGGATAGTAGAGATGACTAGCTTCTATTTTGACTTCTGGCTTGACTGAAATAAAGTCTGATCATTGTAAAGACTGGAAAATATTTAAATACTTTTTTTATACTTTGTATGATTTTTAATTTTACTGGATTATTGATCTTCTGCCATAATAGCAAATTACTGCTCTGGGTTGTTTGTGCCAGACCTAATGGCTGTCGGTGGTGTGGGAGGAAGAGGTTTCGGTTCATGGGGCACTGGCACTAGTATTGGGGAAACAGGGAGCTGTTCCGTTGGGATGGGCTCCACTTAAACCGGGCTGGCGAACCAAATAACTAGGGCAGTAGACAGGGCTTTAAACTAATGAAAGCGGGGCGGGAGGATTCATGAAAGAGTAAATTTAAAAGCAGTGAGAAATGTTAAGGCTCTAGGGCAGATCAGAGTTTTTGGTAAAAATAAGGAGTGGGTCAGGAAGGGACAGAGAGTAACAAAGGTAATAAGGAATCAGTGACTAAGGTGACATCAGGGAAAAATAGAAAAAAGTCAAAGCTAAAGGCACTATATCTGAATGCGCGAAGCATTCGCAACAAAATAGATGAATTAATAGCGCAGATAGAAATTAACAGGTTTGATCTAATCGCCATACCGGAGACGTGGTTGCAAAGTGGCCACGGTTGGGAAGTAATTTTTCCAAGATACATAACTTTTAGAAGAGACAGGCAAAATGGAAAAGGAGGATGGGTAGCCCTGATAAAGGATGGGATAAAGACAGCAGAGAGAAAGGGTCTTGGCTCTGAAAATCAAGAAGTTGAATCAGTTTGGGTGGAGCTAAGAAACAGCAATGGGCAGAAAACATTGGTGGGAGTTGTTCTTATAGGCCCCCAAACAGTAGTTGTAATGTAGGGCAGAGTATAAATCAGGAAATTAGAGGCGCATGAAACAAGGGTAATACAGTAATCATGGGGGACTTTAATCTACATATAGACTGGGCAAACCAAATTTGCAGTAATAGTGTGAAGGACGAATTCATGGAATGTATGCAAGATAGCTTTCTAGATCAGTATGTTGAGGAACCAACTAGGGAACCAGCTATTTTAGATCTAGTATTGTGCAATGAGAAAGGGTTAATTAATAACCTTGCACCTCACAAACAACCATACGACTCCCGGTGATGCAACGACGGAGTGTCCACAATGCCTGGTCTGCACTCGGGGCCTCCATAATCAGCACCTGTGAAGAGACGCTCGATCACTCGACCAGGGAACACCAAGTCTGGTTCGACGAGAACGACCAGGAGATCCAGGAGCTAATAAGCCGCAAGCGCAAGGCATTCCTGATCTGGAAACAGCAGCACAACTCGAGAGCAAGAAAGCAGCTCTGCAGACACCTGAAGGCCGAGGTCCAACAAAAAACTCATGACCTAAAGAACAGATGGTGGGTGGAGAAAGTGCAGGAGATCCAGCAGCTAGCCGACAACCACGACGTGCGTGGATTCTTTAGCGCAGTCAAGACCATCTACGGCCCAAGCACCCAAGGTCCTACCCCATGGCGGGCCAAGGACAGAGGCAGTCAGTGCCCGCTGGAAGGAGCACTTTGAAGATCTCCTTAACTGAAACTCTGTCTTCGATGCAAGTGTCCTCAACTCCATCCCGCAGCATGCTACCCGCACAACCCCAGCCCGGCATGAGGTTGAAAAGGCCATCCGACAACTGAAAAACAACAAGGCCTCAGGAGCAGATGGAATCCCTGCCGCGGCACTAAAGCATGGCGGAGAAGCGCACTACTGGCACGAATTCATGAACTCATTTCTCTTATCTGGAAGGAGGAGAGCATGCCAGGGAATCTGACACCGTAATTGTGACCATCAAGAAAGGTGACGAGTCCGATTGCAGTATTCTAGAGGAGTTTCCCTGCTGTCTGCCACAGGGAAAGTCATCGCAAGAATCCTCCTCAATCGCCTTCTCCCAGTGGCCGAAGAACTCCTTCCAGAGTCGCAATGCGGATTCCGCCCACGAAGGGGCACAATGGACATGATCTTCACCGCACGTCAATTACAAGAGAAATGCAGGGAACAGCACCAACCGCTGTACATGGCCACCTTTGATCTCACAACGGCCTTCGACACTCAACTGTGAGGGATTATGGAGTGTCCTCCTCAAATTCGGCTGCCCTCAAAAGTTTGTCGCCATCCTCTGCCTGCTTCACGACGACATGCAAGCCGTGATCCTGACCAACGGTTCCACCACAGACCCAATTCATGTACAGACCGGGGTCAAACAATGCTGTCTCATCGCACCAACGCTCTTCTCGATCTTCCTTGCTGCAATGCTCCATCTCGCCCTCCGTAAGCTCCCTGCTGGAGTGGAGCTAATTTACAGAACAAGCGGGAAACTGTTCAACCTCCGTTGCCTCCAGTCCAGATCCAGGGTCGTCCCATCCTTTCATCTAATTGCAATATGCAGACGACTCTTGCGTCTGCGCTCACTCGGAGGTCGAACTCCAAACCATAGTCAACACCTTCACTGAAGCGTACGAGAGCATGGGCCTTACACTAAACATCCGTAAGACAAAGCTCCTCTACCAACCTGCCCCCGCCACACAGTACTGTCCCACGCTTATCAAAATCCACGACAAGGCCTTGGACAACGTGAACCACTTTCCAGACCTCGGGAGCCTACTGTCAACAAGGGCAGACGTCGATGACTAAGTCCGACACCGCCTTCAGTGTGCCAGTGCAGCCTTCGGTCGCCTGAGGAAGAGTGTTTGAAGACCAGGACCTCAGACCCGGCACTAAGCTCATGGTCTGCAGAGCAGCAGTAATACCCGCCCTGCTGTATGCATCGGAGACATGGACCATGTACAGCAGGCACCTCAAAGCACTGGAGAGTACCACCAATGCTGCCTCCGCAAGATCCTGCAAATCCATTGGCAGGATAGGCGCACCAACGTCCGTGTTCTCGCTCAGGCCAACATCCCCAGCATCGAAGCTTTGACCACGCTCGATCAGCTCCGATGGATGGGCCACATCGTCCGCATATCCGATACGAGACTACCAAAACAAGCGCTCTACTCTGAGCTTCGATACGGCAAGAGAGCCCCAGGTGGGCAGAGGAAACGCTTCAAGGACACCCTCAAAGCCTCCTTGAAAAAGTGCAACATCCGCACTGACACCTGGGAATCCCTGGCCCAAGACCGCAGGAAGTGGAGGAGAAGCATCCGGGAAGGCGCCGAACACCTGGAGTCTCCGCCAGGAGCAAGCACAAGGAGTGCATCCACCCGCCCCTTCAACCACTGTCTGCCCCACCTGTGACAGAGACTGTTGGTCCCGCATTGGACTCATCAGCCACCTGAGAACTCACTTTTTTAATGTGGAAGCAAGTCATCCTCGGTTCTGAGGGACTGCCTAAGAAGAGTAGTAAAGGGGCCTTTAGGGAAGAGTGACCATAATATGATAGAATTTTATATTGAGTTTGAAAGTGACTTGTCTAAATCCAAAACTAGGGTCTTAAATCTAAACAAAGTAAACTACGTAGGTATGAAGGGCGAGTTGGCTAAGGTAGATTGGGAAACTATATTAAAAGGTATGACGGTAGAGAAGCAATGGCTAGCATTTAAAGAATTAATACATAATTTACAACAAATATACATTCCTTTAAGGCACAAAAACCCCACAAGAAAAGTGGTCCAACCGTGGCTAACCAGAGAAGTTAAAGATAGTATTAGATCAAAGGAAGAGGCTTATAATGTTGCCAAAAAGAGTAGTAAGCCTGAGGATTGGAGGATTTTAGAATTCAGCAAAGGAGGACCAAGAAATTGATAAAGGGAAAATAGAATGAGAGTAACTAGCGAGAGACCTAAAAACAGACTCTATAAGCTTCTATAGGTATGTAAAAAGGAAAAGATTAACAAAAGTAAATGTGGGTCCCTTACAGGCTGAGACAGGAGAAATTATAATGGGGAATAAGGAAATGGCAGAGAAATTAAACAAATGCTTTGTGTTTGTCTTCACGGAAGAAGACGCAAAAAACTTCCTGGAAATAGTGGAGAACCAAGGGTCTAGCGAGAATGAGGAACTGAAAGAAATTAGTATTCGTGAAAAAGTAGTACTGGACAAATTTAATGGGACAGAAAGCCAATAAATTCCCTGGACCTGATGCCCTACATCCTAGGGTTTTGAAAGAGTTAGCTATAGAGATAGTGGATGCATTAGTTGTCATTTTCAAAAATTCTATCGCTTCTAGAACAGTTCCCGCAGATTGGAAGGTAGCAAATGTAACCCCACTATTTAAGAAAGGAGGGAGAGGGAAAATGGGGAACTACAGACCAGTTAGCCTGACATCAATAGTAGGGAAAATGCCAGAATCTATTAAGGACGTTGTAACAGGGCACTTAGAAAATAATAATAGGATTGGGCAGAGTCAACATGGATTTATGAAAGGGAAATCATGTTTGACTAATCTGTTTTTGAGGTTGTAACTAGCAGAAAAGATAAGGGGGAACCAGTGGATGTGGTGTATTTGGATTTTCAGAAGACATAAGATATGGTGCCACACAAGAGGTTATTAAACAAAATTAGGGCTCATGGGATTGGGGGCAATATACTAGCATGGATTGAGGATTGGTTAACGGACAGAAAACAAGAGTAGGAATAAGCGGGTCATTTTCGGGTTGGCAGGCTGTAACTAGTGGTGTACCGCAAGGATCTATGCTTGGACCTCAGCTGTTCACAATCTACACCAATGATTTGGATGAAGGGACCAAATGTAATCTATCCAAGTTTGCTGATGATACAAAGCTGGGTGGGAATGTAAGTTGTGAGGAGGATGCAAGGAGGCTTCAAGGGGATATAGACAGGCTAAGTGAGTGGGCAAGAACAAGGCAAATGGAATATAATGTGGAGAAATGTGAAGTTATCCACTTTGGTAGGAAAAATAGAAAAGCAGAGTATTTTTTAAATGGTGAGAGATTGGGAAATGTTGGTGTTCAGAGGGACCTGGGTGTCCTTGTACATGAATCACTGAAAGTTAACCTGCAGGTACGGAAAGCAAATGGTATGTTGGCCTTTATTACAAGAGGATTTGTGTATAAGAGTAAAGACGTCTTAAAGCAATTATATAGGGCCTTATTGAGACCACACCCGGAGTATTGTGTACAGTTTTGGTCTCCTTACCCAAGGAAGGATATACTTGCCATAGAGTGAGTGCAACGAAGGTTCACCAGACTGGTTACTGGGATGGGTGGATTGTCCTATGAGGAGAGATTGAGTAGACTAGGCCTATATTCTCTGGAGTTTAGAAGAATGAGAGGTGATCTCATTGAAACATATAAAATTCTTACAGGGCTTGACAGGGTAGATGCTGGGAGGATGTTTCCCCTGGCTGGGGAGTCTAGAACCAGGGGTCACAGTCTCAGAATAAGGGGTCGGCCATTTAGGACTGAGATGAGGAGAAATTTCTTCACTCAGAGGGTGGTGAATCTTTGGAATTCTCTACCCCAGAGGGCTGTGGAGGCTCAGTCATTGAGTATATTCAAGATAGAGATCGATAAATTTTTGAATATTAAGGGATATGGGGATTAGTGCAGGAGAGTGGAGATGAGGTAGAAGATCAGCCATGATCTTATTGAATGGCGGAGCAGGCTCGAAGGGCCAAATGGCCTACTCCTGCTCCTATTTCTTATGTTCTAATCCTTGTGTGTCAGAAGTGAACAGAATTAGCCTGGTACGGCCATTAAAGTTCAAATATATGCTTGGATTTTATAACTTTATGTTTAACACCAAAGGTGGGAATAGCACAAGTGGAAAAATGGCCAATCGTTAATTGTCAAAAAAAGTGTTGGCCAGTCTAGTTATAGTTTATAGCTGCTAAAGAATTGGTACTGCCAAATTGTCAATTAAAACAATCAAAGATTTCCTGTAATCATATTGCTTTAGATTTCAATTGTCTACCAGAACAGCTGAGTATTCTGAAACATGTGTATGTTTTGTTTTTTGTGCTAAAGTGCTGCAAAGAAATGTTAAAACTGCATATTGCCCACTGATTTTTCATTTTCAAGGTCTCTCCTGACCCTCTAAGTCGTAAGATTGAAAGTCTACTGCCAACCTTCTACTTATGCCACACTGTTAGAATGTGACATGACTGGTTATGATTTTCTTTCCTCTCCATAACATCATGGCTAATGAAAACTCAAGAATGGGGGATTGAACCTGTGTCTGATGACGACTATTGCATGTTGAAGAACTAATGGCTGTGTTGTCAAGAATATGAATATAGTATTTTTATAAGCTGTTGTTTCTTTTCTCATTATTAGCAAGGTATAACTGGTCACGGTCTATTAAATACTGTTCACTTGCTTTCTGATTTGCTTGATTTTTTTGTATTTGATTTTTTTCCTCCCTGCGGCCCCCCCCCCCCGCCCCTGCATATTGTAGTTTTATTTGGAGCTGAGGTGTTTCATGTCATATCTTCTCTGTGTAGAGATGGCATGGTTGACTAGCTCGCTAGGACAGTAGGAGGCACATGGCCAGGATCTTTCTGGAAATTACAGTAAAGTGCTTGTGTAATTTGCCACGCCTTGACTAAAGGATTCAGATATTCACAGTTCATGCTATCTAATGACATTTGAAGTGTTAGAATGATCCTGCTTCATCGGCGTCATCACTTTATTCAAGTAAATGATAGTTTTCTGTCCTTATCTTTCTATTCTTGTACCTTTTCCTGATGGTCTTAATGCATCTAGTCTCCAGAACAAGGTGGGTGAGTCTCGCTGGAGGAGGGAATCTCCCTCCCCTTCAATCCAGAGTCGGGATGAGCCGAGAATGTAGTACAACTTGGCATTGGTGCAAAATAAAACTGCCTTGCACCAACACTGCAGTTCTAGTGTAAATGCAGTATTTTTGGGTTCTTTCAGTAGGTTAGCAAGATTGTTGGAGTATTAGACAATATAGGCATATGCTTTATATACATGAAGCGCAGTGATTATCTCATTCTTCTTCCCTCCTTTAATTCTAATTCACTTCTTGAAGAGAAAGAGACATATGGCGAATAATACTGTGACGGTTTTTGCGCATATTTTTTGAGTGCAAATCAGTAGACTTGACTGTACTTGTTTTGACAAATGTTGCAGAAGAGCTTACCATATGGTACTTAGCTGCCAAATACTTCTGTTTTAAGATGATGCGGTAGAAGTTTTCTAAGAAGCATTTTGGCTAATACCTGTATTAATTCCTGAAACCTGTAATTGGTGTAAAAATAGAGTTGGGAAGTGAGAGCTTTCCCTCCAATTAACTAGCGTATTAGGGAATTGACGATGTAAATATTCGGCCGCATCTTGCTGGAAAAATAATGGTGCGTTAACGATGCAAGCTGTTATTAATGCACAAATTGGCCAGCACATTCAGGGAATTAAGAGGTATGCTATGAGTTGCAATTCTCCAGAACTTGCTGGTTGATTTACATTGCTCCACTGTTTGCTTCGCACAAGCGGCATCTTGCCCTTAGCCTCTGTTATTTTTAAGAACTTGCTGGATTTGCACATTAATTGGCCATTAAACTTGCTGCAGAAAGTTAGGGCTGGAACTTAACAGAGTAAGTACATGTTTAATGACTTGATAATACAATGCCAATCAACCTTTCTAGCCCAGAAAGGGAACAATTTAAACTGTTCAATCTCGTTCCTGCATGTAGTAAATAGTTGTTAGAGATTTTAAAAATGTCATTTTAAATTTTTTTCTTACTTTTCCTTTCTGCCTCTATTTTTCTCTCTCTCTCTCTCTCTCCAATCTTTCTTTCACTTTTTATATTTCTCTTTCTGTACCTGATTTGACTCTAATTCACTCGCCTTCTCTGTTGCTGCTGTTTCTTAATCCTTAAATCTCATTGGTTAAGGAGATGCGCTGTTGGTCTCGTCGTTCACTAAGGTCCCAGATGCCCCTTTGTCCTCTCCACGCCGTTAGAAACACTCACTCCCGACAAATTATGGTGCAAAAAAATTTCGAGCTGCAGAATGCAGGAAAAATTGTAACGAACGGCATACACTACGAGATTCCCTGCTCCAGCAATATCTGACCCATGGACTTCAGTGGGGAAGAGGAAATGGTGATTAGAGTGAAGGGGAAACAGAAAAGATATTGCATTGGGAAAAAGAAAGCAAGTGACCAATTATAGACAATAATGCTTCATTTTATGTTCTTGACACCACCTAGGTTAGGACACGGCAGAATTTTTTGTAACTAAAGCTGTTGGAACTTGTTTCACAACTGGGAGTGAATTGACCTTGAATAAACAGAATAGCGTATAACCCCTCAAGGAAAAAATATTAAGAACATATGTAATTGCATTTGAATTTTGGTTTTGGAATCTGCTTAGGGGCAGGAACTTGGTTGACTATAGCTTGCGTACCACTGAAGTTATATTTCAAACTGGCAGAAATGTTATTATTGGAGAACTAATTACAGGGCAGTGGGATTAGTTTAGGATTGCTGTAGGGCTGGCACAACAACAGTGGGCCAAATGGCATCCTCCTTTGCTGTTGATTTCAATGATTCCAATTCATATGTGAAATCTGGCAGCAAGACAGAGCAGAACTTGAGGCTGGTCAGGTTTCATGTCCCTTAGTTTCATGTCCCTTATCATCGTCATTAGCATCAACCTGTATTTATATAGCGCCTTTAACGTAGAAAAACATCCCAATGTGCTTCAGAGGTGTAATCAGAGAAAAATGGATTCTGAACTAGAGGAGATAATTGGAAGGGTGACCAAAATGGTTGGTCATAGAAGTGGGTTTTAAGCAGGGTTTTGCAGGAGGAGAGTGTGTTTTAGGGAGGGAATTCCAGAGTGTGGGATCGAGACGGCTGAAGGTCCAGCTGCCATTGATGGGGCGAAGGGAGGTGGCCAAAATTGGAGCAATGGAGAGTTTGGGGGTGGAGGGTGGTTGTAGGCCTGGAGCAGATTAGAGATAGTGGTGAGCTGAGCTAAGCCATGAAATTATGTAAAGAGGAATAAAATATTAAATTTGAGGTATTGGGTGAGTGAGATTTGGTGTGGGATAGGAAATGGGCAGCAGAGTTTTGCATGAGCTGAAGTTTATGTAGTGTGGAGGATGGGGAGTTCACCCCAAGAGAGCATTGAAGTACTGTTGCATCTGGAGGTGACAAATGCATGGATGAGAGTTCCAGCAGCCTGTATCCTTTTCTGTTCACAGCAAGGTCTGATTTGAACTGTGACTTTTCACCCACTTCAGCATGTGCACGTCCCAACCTGCTAAAGGCATGTTCCTCATGACCATGGCATTTTTTTCTGGGTTAGTGGCAGAGGCTGGAGTGGATGCATCCCAGCACACATCCCCCACCACCACACTGATGTTCAGGATCCTGGTATTTAGCAGCACTGGTGGGTGGGAATGGGCTTTGCTGCACATGGAAGCAGCAGTCCTGGTGTTAATGCTGGGAGATGTCCCTGCGCTTTGCTGGCATTGAGGAGGTGGGGTTTGGTAGAACTGTGGAAGGTGAGCCCAGGGTTTGGCACAACTGGGGGTTGAATGTGAGGTTTGGCTCACTAGTGGGTTCCTGGTATCTGTCAGCAGTGAGGAGTGGGGCAAAGCATGGGGCTGACAGTTTGAGGAGAGGGGGTGTGTCATGTCATGTCTAACACTGTTATAAATTTCTAAATTTTCTGTAAACATTTAATTTGGTGTTTGGTTCCTATGTCTGCTATACGAAAATATAAATAGTCTAATTACTATTCTGCAAAACACAGGTGGTAATTAGAGCATTCAATTACCTTGTTTGTTTTTGGAAATTTAAATGGTTTCCCATCTGTTTCTGACAGCTGTCAGCACTTAATGTTTACATTTTCTAACCGTCAACATAACTGGTGACGTGATTAGAGACCAATGTTCCCTGTAATTGTTTTTGGTGCGCGGTCCCTTTAACGGACTGCATGGCCCAGTCAAATTTTTGCACATGTGCAGTTTCTTGCATTGAAAAGCCGGTGAGTGGCCTCCAGACCTTGGCTGCGCAGCTTAGCGGGAACGTTGTTGGAGACTGCTCCAAACTGCAACTTTTTTTCTTTGCAAAGATGAACTCAAGTACAATGAGGAAAACACTGCGGTTAACTGTAGTTTATAGAACAAAAGAACAGAAGCAGCAGTTGTTATCTGTATTTTTTCTCATACACAGCCTCTGCTTTAAAATTTAAATTTTTCCTCTAGCTTTTCTTCAAATACGTTATGAGCAGAAATATTCCATTAGTATAGCTGACTGGTACTAATGCATCCTATGAAATCAGGTACACTGCAACTGCTCAGACTGCAAAGTCTAAATAAAGCTCAGTCACAGCTCATGGCAGAAGCCCAAGCTTTTGGAAGAGGCTGAGGACTTCAAGTAAACTCATTAACGGCATTAAAAGAAACACTGGCAATTCAGTGGATACGTTTAATCATGTTATTGTGAAATATGCAATTGAATTTTTCTTTTGTAAACCTATATTTTGTATACTAGAAATTTCAGTTACTGAGGGTGGGGGGAAAAATATCAGGAAGCATTTTGAGCTACTTCTAGGAACCCAGTGACCAAATTGTTATACTCTCACTATAAAATAGCAGCTAATGTCAGCCAGTTTCCACATGTAAGCTGACGACACCCAGCTTTCCCTCACCACCACCTCTCTCGACCCCTCCACTGTATCTAAATTGTCAGACTGCTTGTCCGACATCCAGTACTGGATGACCTGAAATTTCCTCCCAACTAAATATTGGGAAGACCAAAGTCATTATCTTCGATCCCCCGCCACAAACTTTGTTCCCTAGCCACCGACTCCATCCCTCTCCCTGGCAGTTGTCTGAAGCTGAACCAGACCGTTTACAACCTTGGTGTTATATTTGACCCCGAGATGAGCTTCCGACCACATATCCGCGCCATCACTAAGACCGCCTATTTCCACCTCTGGAACATTGCCCGACTCTGTCTATGCTTCAGCTCATATGCTGAAAACCTCATCCATGCCTTTGTTATCTCGAGACTTGACTATTCCAACGCACTCCTAGCCAGCCTCCCACGTTCTACCCTCCGTAAACTTGAGGTCATCCAAATCTCTGCTGCCCGTGTCTGAACTTGCACCAAGTCCTGCATCTATCACTGTGCTCACTGAACTACATTGGCTCACGGTTAAGCAATGCCTTGATATTATAATTCTCTTTTTTTCCAATCCCTCCATGGCCTTGCCCCTCTCTATCTCTGTAACCTCCCCCAGCCCCACAACCCTCCCGAGATATCTGCGCTCTCCTAATTCTGGCCTCTTGAGCATCCCCAATTTCAATCACTTCACCATTGGTGGCCGTGCCTTCAGCTGCCTAGGCCCTAAGCTCTGGAATTCCCTCCCAAACCTCTCCACCTCTCTACCTCTCTTTCCTCCTTTTTAAGATGCTTCTTAAAACCTACCTCTTTGACCAAGCTTTTGGTCACCTGCCCTAATATCTCCTTATGTGGCTCGGTGTCAAATTTTGTTTTATAATGCTCCTGTGAAGAGCCTTGGGACGTTTTACTGATGTTGTGACACCTTTAACATTGAAAATCCTGTAACAGTGCCACCTACATGCATAATGGGCACTTCAGGTATTTATAATGACTTCAATGCAAGGCGCACCCATGTGCCAGATTTAATTTTTAACTGATTTATACGTGCACGATAAAGAAATTTTAATCTATTTTGTAGATTCTTGGAGATTGCTAGCTGGATTCTGGATAACGTGTGTAATTATCTTTATGGCTTCCTTTGGCCAATTTGGGGCGTTCGAGGGTTGCCTCTTTGTTGAAATATAACCCTGGCTTTGTTTTCTTTCTTTGACACACTCTCCACCTTGTAATTCAGCTGAGTTCAGCAAATTGTAGTCTGGCGCCTTTCCTACCTCAACTCTTGCACAAATGCCAGCAGCGTCTCAGTGTTACTTGACTTTCTCTTCCTCCCTTCCAGCCCCGGTTATACCAAACTTTGCAATATTGGGACAGTTGGAACTTGAGGACATTCACTCGGCGGATATTGGAAAAAATAAACACTGACAAGCCAATAATTCTCAAGCCCAAGTTATTGACTGTCAGTTTATTTTTCATTAAAATCACTCTACCAATCTGTGGTATAAAACAAACACTGGATGTTTATGGGTTAAAGTTAATTCTAAGATAGCATAATAGCTTTGTTCTATTCGGGAGAGTGGCTACCATGACAGAAAACTGCATGCACCATGGTTGCTGTACATTTTGAGCTCTCAATGCAGACAAATGCCCGGACTTGATGGCCTACATCCTAGGGTTTTAAGAGGTGGCAACAGAGATGGTGGCTGAATTGGCTTTGATCTTCCAGAATTTCCTAGATTCGAGAACGGTCCCTGCGGATTGGAAGGTAGTAAATGTAACCCTGCTATTCAAGAAAGGTGGGAGGGAGAAAAGAGGGAACTATAGGCCAGTTAGCCTGACATCAGTAGTAGGGTAAAATGCTGGAATCTATTATTAGGGACCTGGTAACGGGGCACTTAAATCATAATATGATTGGGCAGAGTCAACACGGATCTATGAAAGGGAAATAGTGTTTGACAAATCTATTAGTTTTTTGAGGTTGTAACTAGCCGGGTGGATAAGGGGGAACCAGTGAATGTTGTGTATTTGGATTTTCAAAAAGCATTTGATAAGGTGCCACACAAGGATATTACACAAAATTAGGGTCATGGGATTGGGGGTAATATATTAACATGGATTGAGGATTGGTTAACGGCCAGAAAACAGTAGGAATAAATGGGTCATTTTCAGGTTGGTAGGCTGTAACTAATAGGGTACTGCAAGGATCAGTGCTTGGGCCTCAGCTATTTACAATCTATTTTAATGATTTGGATGAGGGGATCCAATGTATCCAAGTTTGCTGATGATACAAAGTTATGTGGGAAAGTAAGTTGTGAGGAGGACACAGAGGCTGCAAAGGGATATAGACAGGTAAATGGTGAGATTGGAAAATGTTGCTATTCAGAGGGACCTTGGTGTCCTTGTACATGAATCTCAGAAAATTAACATGCAGGTACAGCAAGCAATTAGGAAAGCAAATGGTATGTTAGCCTTTATTACAAAAGGTTTGGAGTACCACACAGACTGCAGCAGTCCAAGAAGGCGGCTCATCTGCACCTTCTCGAGGGCAATTAGGCATGGGCAATAAATGCTGGCTTTGCTAGTGATGCCCACATCCCATGAACAAATTAAAAAAAAGAAAATAAAGAAGTCTTACTGCAATTATATAGGGCCTTGGTGAGACCACACCTATGGTATGGTGTACAGTTTTGGTCTCCTTGCTAAGGAAGGATATACTTGCCTTAGAGGGAGTGCAATGAAGGTTCACTAGATTGATTCCTGCGATGGGGGGATTGTCCTAGGAGGAAAGATTGAGTAGACTAGGCCTATATTCTCTAGAGTTTAGAAGAATGAGAGGTGATCTCATTGAAACGTATGAGATTCTTAAGGGGCTTGACAGGGTAGATGCTGGGAGGATGTTTCCCCTGGCTGGGGAGTCTAGAACTAGGAGTCACAGTCTCAGAATAAGGGGTCGGCCATTTAGGACTGAGATAAGATTTCTTCACTCAAAGGGTTGTGAATCTTCGGCATTCTCTACCCCAGAGGGCTGTGGATGCTCAGTCGTTGAGTATATTCAAGACAGATCGATGTATTTTGGCAAACAAATGAAATTTTTGAAGTATCTTTTATTAAAAAAAAAAATTAGGTTTTTCTCATTAGCAATTCTATATGAACAGTTATTCTTGGTATTGTCTGCTGAGAAGCAGTTATATAGTTTCAACAATGTCTGTAGATTGCAGTTAAACAGCACTGAGATTTGCTGCTATTTGGTGTTTTTGTAGACATGTAAATTTGGTTGCTGGGATGGAAATTCCCAAGTAGTGTTTTCCTCACTGCTGGGCTGCTCTGGTGATAACACAAACTGAGTATCCCCATGCACCCTGGAGTGGCTCCATAGTGCAAGGGTAACCAGCTTTTGTCTTTATGGGCGATATAGCTGCATACTGAGAAACCTCGAGGACCATGTGCACAGGGTAAATCAGTGCTCACATTAACTGTGTTGCTGATATTGAAGCTTGTTCTCACTTAGGATTTATTCACCAATGAGGTAATGACATTTAAAAACAGCCCTTTCCCAATTTCTAGATCCACAAAATTGAATACGAATAAGAAATATAAACACAAACACGACTGAGTTGCCTGGGATTTGGGGGTTTGATTTCCGGAACTCATTCCTACTATCTTGAGCAATTTAAAGTGCGATTTCTTTACAATGCCGGTCATTCCCTATCCCCGTAAGAAATTCCAAACCAGTTGATAACAAGCCTCGAGTAAGTATTTGAACAGGGTCACTAAGTTGTGAATGTCATAGGCTTCCAGGCTCCAAGCGTAGACATTGGCATGTGTAATTCCCTTCATCGCTCAGCACTGCCTTGAAAGAAAAATGGGTCTCGCACTGTCCTTGTGATGGGACATGGACAGCGGCAACTCAAGGTTGCTGTCTCCGTTTAGAAATAAGGTTGGCTTTGGTAAACCATCAGAGTAAACACTGTACACAGAAAATGCACCCATGCCACAATGGCAAAAGTGTCAGACAACGTTCTCCTCTTTTACCCACCCAAATAAGTAACATGCAAATTGTGGCAGTTAAGCTTTAACTATTTAGATGAGCTTTTGAAAATTCCAAAATTGGAGAACCAAACGTGCAATATTTAACTACTGTTATGGATTTCTTGTCCCGCAGCGTATTGCTGGCCCGCTGTAGGATCCTGGCCGTCAGGTTACAATGGCCCCCGCCTATAGCGGGCAAATTGCATTCGCATGAATGCACCCACTATAACCGGTGGGGACTGTATTAAAATGGGCATCATTTTCCCTGGATGCCACTGTGATTAAAAGCAGAAATGTTGCATTATTACTTCACTGGCATTGTTATTTGTCCCCTCTTCCTGGGAAGAAAATATTGTACGATGTGCACACTTGTACTGGAATCTCCACCGTTAAATTTAGTGCGCTTTTACTGATGTAAAAGGGGTGTTTAAAAAATAAAATGAAGCCGCGCCTAACATAGTTTCAATGATCAGTCCGTTTTTCTTAAGCTCATCAAGCCTGCTACCTCACAAATGTAACCATAAAAATAATGGTTTCTGTAACTATCACTGTTTCAGGATCTTTGTGTTAAATACAGGGAAATTTTGTCTTGGGTCGCATGTATTTTTTTTTAAACTTTCAGATGTCTTTGAATACAACTTGGTGAATGTCCATATTGTCTTTGTAATGTAGTAGTCATAATGAGCAGATGCTTGGTACAGAGAGAATTAAGGTTTTTTTTTCAAGACCCTTTTTTTTTGTTGTCTAGATTTACAGGTCTGGAAGGACCAAGCGGCTTTGGTTTTGAACTGACCTTCCGGCTAAGACGAGAAACTGGGGAAACTGCACCACCGACGTGGCCAGCTGAGCTGATGCAGGGTCTGGCCAGATATGTATTCCAGTCAGGTAAAGATCTTTAATTGTTCATTTACTAATAATTCTGTGTAGAAATTAAGCCAGATTTTGCTTCTGACAAAAAAGCCATCTTCTACAGCTTTGTCTGCTTGTATTGCATTGAGAACCCAATGCAGTACTATGTGGCAATCTTTTGAACCACATTGCATTTTTTTCCCCTTGGTATTTCCTATGGAACCACTCACTGATGGGTCTTTAACATTAATGTCTCCCTGCTACTCAAGGAGGGGGCGGGGGGCCCTCATGAAGGATTCCTCGCCGCCCCTTGTCAAATGCTGTCTTCTGTTGTGGTCTGCTTTCTCCTGTAAGAAATGAAACCGGGATGAGGAATGTAGAATCGTGAGAAGTGACATTGAAGTGGGGCTTGTAAGAGAAAAGCATTTCTGGCAGATGAGGAAGCGTTATAGTTTGGTATCTTCTAGCAGTAGCTATACTTGTGCGGTGAAAATGAGGTGCTGAAAGCAGATTTAGAGGAGTTCTGATGAAAGGTCATCGACCTGAAACGTTAACACTCTTTCTCTCTCCACGGATGCTGCCTGGCCTGCTGAGTTTTTCCAGCGTTTTCTGTTATTAGAGGAGTGAAGATTGGTGGCATAGAAGAGATTGAGTGGCAGAATGTAAATACAAAAATCACTACCTTGGCGGAGCATAGCCATCTTGACCTACCTTTCCTCTTCTGATGAGGTCAGTGACCACCTTTTGGTACTGCATCCATGTGCTATGGACAGTTCAGCCTGTTGCTAGTTCTGCTATTTGCTGCTATGCTTTACAGTCAGCTGTTTGACATTTTGTTTGCCCGATGCAGGGTACAGTACTGCCTTCTGCCTCTCCACAGCCTGCCACAGTACTCCCATGATCTCCTTGTCAAACCACGGAGCCATTTGCCTTACTCCTAGTTGTTGCCATCCTCTCCTGCCAGAGGAGCAGAAAATTAATATTAAGGGATGGAATTTTAAAAAGAACAAAGAGCACTTAAAGGCCAGGGCAAACTTCACAGCAGTTTTAACGAGGCTTTCAGGCACTTTTAAAAATGTTGAAGACTTTAAAAGTATTAAGAGCAGCCAAAACACACACTCGCTTTCTTCCAGGAACTTAAGGCCGTGAACAATAATTTTGCTGCAGTTCTTTGAATTTAGCTTCCTGATGCTCCATGCCTCTAAGAAGCCTTAGGCCTTGAAGGCCCAATGTGCTCCCGAACTTCATGTCATCTAGGTGCTCTCCACCACATACGCGCCTCGATATGCGCTTGAAGTCTTCCCTCTGTTATCGGGAAATCCTGATGCCACCATTTTGCCCAAGGCTCAGAGCCCTTCCAACATGCTGAGTATACAATGTACCTGATCACCTGCACAGAAAAATCAACTTTTATAATATTTCATTATCTCAATTGTTGCTACTTAGATTAATTAGTTTTACATTTTTCATTCTATCCCATAAAACCAAAGAAGTTTACAACACAGAAGGAGGCCATGTGGCCCATCTTGACTGTGCTAGCTTTTTGTTAGAGCAATCCAAAACTAATCCGTCTGCCCTAGATTCTCTTGCCTTGTATCTTCCTCTATTTCAAATATTTATCCAGTTTTCCCTTGAAAGAAGCAATGGTCTGGGCCTCAACCACTCAATGTGGCAAAGCATACTGGGCTCCAAGAACCCAATGTGCAAATAAATTTGTTCTAACCTCTCTCCGCACTCTTGGTGATTTTTAAATTGAGGACCCTCGTTACTGTTTCCCCAACCAAATGAAATTGTCTTTCCCTATTCACTCTGTCAAACTCTCTTCATAATTTTAAAATCCTCCATTTAAATATTCTCTTGGCCTTCTCTGCTCCAGTGGGCATAGTCCCAGTGTCTCGAGTCTCTCCTCATAGCTGTTTTCCCATCCCTGGCATTATCCTGGTGAAACTATGTTGAATGCACTTTATGGCTCTAATTTCCTTTCGATAATGGAGTGCGCAAAACTATGCACAGTACTCTGCAGCCTAATGAATGTTTTATATAAATTCATCATTACTTTTTTACTCTTGTACTCCAGACCATATTTATAAAAACATCTTGGGCCGTAAGTTGCGGCTCCAACGGGTGCGTACGAGGTGCACAAGCGCCCAAAGAGGCTGTGCAAGTTCCAGGTTTAGGCATGCGCTAAAACCCAGAACTTGCGATCTGTCAAGAATTCTCTTGACCAATCGCACATATCCCCAGGAGCAGGGCCTCCGCGGGTGGAGAGTTGCGCTATTTGTCCAACGAATGCCCGTGAAATTCTTACGCCTGGTAAAATATTGTATTTTAATTTCAAATATGTAATTTTTAAAAATTTGTTACGTTAAATGTATTTTTAATGTCATCCCCATTCATGCTTATGGAGGATCCGTACAAACGGAATCCCCCATAAGCATGAATGGGGATTCCCTTCAGTTGGTTGGGCCAGCCCACGTGATCCCAGGAGCGCCTGCGAACCGCATGCGCCCCTGGGATACGTGGGCCTCTACGCAGGCCTACGCGTAGAGGCCCAAGAGCGCAAGTCTCCGTGGATCCCGTGGCAGAAGGTAAGTTTGTAGATTTTTTTTTTTTTGCTGGTCGGAGGCATTCGTCCGCGGGAAGCCTCCGACCGCAAATTCAGCCCCGTTGTATTTTGTGATTTTTGGATGTTCTTTGGCTTTGTTGTGTCTACTGTTGCTCTGGCAAAACTGATTCCTTTTTTTTGATAATTCTATTTTTAACCTTGTCATTTTGTATTGCTGGAATCAGCATGTAAGGGGGTAAAAATAGCATCGCGCAGGTATTTCGCAAAGGGAAAAACAGATCAGTTCCAGAGAAGCTGTCTCTGGGGTTCTTCATAAATTCAAATTGGTAAACTGAGAATAGGAGAATGTTCCAGGTGCCTATTGACGGGAATTGCTACATTCAGTAAGTAGCATCTTGGGCCATCAACAGAGATTGCCTTCATTCAATATTGCTGAATTGGTACTTGGTTAAATCGTGAGATTTATTGTCTGCTGCCTTTTTGTTTCAGGGTCTGCAGGGATGGCGGCGGTGTTGTTGATAAACTGTTTGGCCACAGTTCAAAGGGTAGTCCCGAACCTGAGGTAGCTACTTTTGAGAGCTGTTGCTGAGACCAGTGGGCTAAAAGGGCTGGAGCCCTCTATGATGGCTCTGTAGGCTGAAACTTCATCCTACAGATTCAGACTGGCAGTCCATAGTCAAGCAGCGAGAGTCAGTGTTTGAAATTCACAGCCCAAAAGCTGCCAACTTAGCTTGTAGCTATTGCTGGAGAATGTTTACAGCAAGTGGTCATCTGTTTAAAGGTCCAGGTTGCATATTTCTGACAGTAGCATTGAACTATAACTAAGTCATATTTAGTGACACATTTGGTGCTTTTGAATGCTGCATTTTCTTTGCAATCTTAATTATAAATGGAAAAAAAAAAATGGAAACTTGTAATGCTGAATGCTAAGTTATAAAGTTACAGCAAATTACAGAGAATAGATTTCCTCAATGATGCTGTCCTCGAAGTGAATAATTGTAACCCGTTCAACTCTTGTTTTTGTAACGAAATTAAGTGTTAAAATACTCCAACCATTTATTTAAAAAATGTAACCTGCATGCTGCCAGACCTGGGTATTGTTTTCAATATCTTAAATGGTGGCATGCGACTGATCAGTTTCCTTAAGGATTCAGTGATTAAAATTAATCTACTGTAAATTCTTTTCAAGGAAAGAGTTGCTTGCTTGCAGCAATCTGTTTTCCGATAAGTAATCTTTTTGTCTTTTAGCTCGATCCAGTTTCTGTTTGTGTGAATGTTTTGAGTGTGCTAGCGGGTATTTCATTTTGCATGTTTCCAGTTCGGATTTTACTTTTGTCTGACTCTTGTGGTCGGGGTGGGGCTGGAATCCAGGCACCTCTGTTAAATATCTTAAATAATTTACTTCTCATTATATGTGGTCTTTGATGTTAGAAGTGTTGTGTATTTTGCCATTTCTGGATATGCAAACTGACTACCAACAATTCTTAAATTAGTGCACGCAGTTCCAACAGTATATGTATGGGCTATGCAGTTCCAACCGTATATGAGCTTAGTAAAACTGTGAATCTTTCCTGTAGAATTGCTTTAAAAATCAACTGATATAATGTTCCTTCCATCCAGACATTAGTTCATTCAAATCACCATCCAAGCAGCTAATCTTTGAATTGTTCATGATGCACAGAGAAAATAATTGCATTAGAATTTGTTCTGGTAAGAAGAGCTCAGATAGTATAAAGCAATTATAATCAAATGCCTGGCTTCAGATTGTTAGGAATCTGGTGGACTGCAACTAGTATCTCTTGGAATTTGCCAAACTACAGTTGCAGGGATACAAAAGTGAATTTTTCAGCTTGCTTAAGTTCACAAGTGCAGCAGTGTGCACCGGGTGTGGATAGGACAGCACAGTATTTTTTTTCTGCAATGTTCTGTATCCTTTGAGTGGTAAGATGTGGGTGTGACAGAAACAGAGCCTCAAACGGAAGGTTTTCTGTATATAGATTTATGATTTTTGGTGGACAGGGTAATTGTGAATTTAAAATGACTCCAGTTAGCTGACACAGAATTTGCTTGTCTTGTCAGTTGGAAAGTCATACCAATTGTGGGTGCATTTGGGCTATAGGCTTTCTAATTAGGTTGGTTGTGAATACCTTTTACATTCTAATGAGTATTTGATGAGCATTTGCACAGTTGATAAATCGTGACTGACCATGGAACAAAATTACTCAATACATGGAAATGTGAATTGATTGCATCATACATAAGGACACACTCCTAAAGGACTTGCACTGGGTACCTGTAATGGCCAGACTCCAGTGAATTTTTTTGTTATCTGGCCATTTAGCCAGTGAAAATAAAAATTGACCATCCAACACACATCTGTTAATTATTCTGTTTAATCTATTTTTAAATGATTGGTGTTAATTGTAAGATGGGTAAATGGAGATCATCTGTGAAAGTGGTTATTTCCACATTCTTGGACTGCATGGATGTTGCAAAAAAAAACCACAACTTTTCACTTGAGAAATGAGACTACTGAGATGGAGAGTGTGCAAACCTTCCAGAGAAAGTAGTTACAAGATTTAACTGTTGGCACTAGTGGAGTGATTCTTCATTAACTATCTATCTCAAGGGGGAGATTTATGTATTTTGCTGCCCTGCTCTCTAGTTTCCCTTGCAGCTGGGATCATTCAAGATCAAAACAGGTGGACTGGTTATTCTTGGTAATGCGCACTATTGGCTAAGGAAGATGTGATCTAGTGTTTGTTAACCACCGGATCTACAGATTCAGGTGTAGATCCAAATATAGCACAGCGTTCCCAAGAACATTCAGCTGATGGGATACCTGTTCAGAGGGAAAGCTTGGTGAAATAAGGCTTACAGCAAACATTTGTAACTATACTTTGCCCAGAAGTTTCTGACGGCTTATAATATTGGACAAACGAGGTTGGTATATTGGTGCTGGAATATCCCAATTATTCTGTCTGTTATAATATTGCCAGTTCAAGAACTCCACCTTTCTTGTTGCAGATTCATATTGATATGTTCTCCTTTTGGCAAGAGTGGCATTTGGGCAAATCTGTAGATTTGTTTTCCTTTCTCATTTTCTATGTAGATAGGTCTAAAAGTTTGCAATCTAGGCACTTTGTTTCTGTGAGAAAACAGTGATTAAACCTGTCACTAAACAGTTTGTGAATTGGGCAGTAAAATCCATCCCTTGAGATCTCGGAGGTGGAATCCGATGGGAAAACCAGAGTCTCTTCTACAGAATATTGACCCCCCTCTTGAACTATCATGGTGTGTCTCTTGAAGCTATCTGTAGGGCAGCTACCTGAAGTAACTTGCAAACTTTTACTAAGCATTGTCTTTGAGTATTATTTGGAGGCACAATACAAAGTACAAATGTCATGGAAGTCGACATGTGCTATGTCTTTAGTTTTTTTTTGCTATTCAGTGTATCACACTACCTGTATTAATTCTGCTTTCTAACATGGAATCTCTTCTTCAAGGCATTCTTGGCATTGACACTGTAAAGTTTGCTTGAGGTAGGACAAGCAAAATGGAAGTGTTTCTGCAACATGGTTGATCTTTATGTTGAGTTGGGATACCATTGTTAATGCAGTATTGAATAATACTGTTCATCAAAAGCTTGCTCGGGCATTGTTGAGAAAGTGGAAATACATTCCTTGAGCGGGTATAAAAAGTTAACTACAGAGAAAATAATGTAAATAGGAAAAGTGATATCTTGTCTGTCTTCATAGAAATTGGACAATTTTGTGTGGCAGTCTGAAATTTGGAAATCCCTGCACAGTACTAGTGCAGCTCAAGTAGTTTTGGGTTTCTGCTAACTTGTCTGAAATGTGAGGACTGCTGACAGCTGTCAAAGTTCTTGAGCCATTGCCTGAATAGAAAGAACATTTCAATTATTCTACATAGTCCACATTGTGCCATCTGTTGGAATTTGATGACTTGGAACTCAGCAAGACTTGGAGACTGTCATATTGCAGAATTGATCTGATCTGTATGCATTTGTACCAGAATATTGATTTCAACTCCCCCATTATTTTGTCTTAACCATTTGGTGCTCTGCATCAAACATTACCTGGCAGCTGCATTTACTACAGCTACTTGGATGCGTGACCCAAATGACAAGTGATTAAAGTGCACATAAATGTGTAAAGTCACTTGTTACTTGTTTACAGATTCATAATGGATTATCTGCTCATCAAGGGCTGAATCTTTATAACTGAAAATAGATGTTAGAATCTTAGATTCAGTTAGTGCACAAAAAACTTCCCACAATTGTTCTTTACAATATATTTTATTTTAAATCTAATATACAGCAGTGGAGAACCCAACAAAATGAAGTCCTCTATTCTTACTGAACACAAACAGTATGATAACTGTGATACTTGTGACTGATTTGACCAGCCTTTCTCAATTAAAACTGCTTTAATATCATCTCGTAAATCAGATTCCAGGAGCCATCTCCCACGATTTCTACTGTTAAATTTAGTCTCCATAGATTAGCAGCAATTTTATAACAGTTTTTTTCACTGTCAGCCACCAGTCTATGGAAACTGGATTCAGCAGTTTAAACTCGGAGTGGCTCCAGAAACTGACGTAAAAAAATCAATGAATTCTTTTGTTCTGTGGAATTTATTTTCCTTCCTACTAGACATCAGTATGGAACAAAATTAATAGGACAATTATAATTGCTTGGCTTCTAGATATTATTTCTGGAAACTTTAGAAATTTTAATTTTGTGACAACTAAGACTAGAGCTTGTGACAAGTGGATGGGCATAGGGACATTCTGTAGAGTCAGCTTACTTTATAGCACCTTTTGCATAGATGATTGCTAAATTATATACTTGGACTTTATCATTCAATGCCCTAAGGTTTGAAACTGAACTTGTTATCTGTGGCTCAGTGGGTAGCACACTCGCTTTTGAGTGAGAAAGTTGTGATTTCATATCCCACTCCAGTGACTTCAGCATAAAATCTAGGTTGAAACTCCAGTGCAGTACTGAGGGAGTGCTGCACTAGTGGAGGAGCCGTCTTTTGGATGAGACGTTAAACCGAGGCCCTGTCTGCCTCCTCAGGTGGATGTAAAAGATCCCATGGAGCTCTTTTGAAGAAGAACAGGGGAGTCCTCCCCAGTGTCCTGTCCCAATATTTATCCCTCAACCAACATCACTAAAACAGATTATCTGGTCATTATCTCATTGCTGTTTTGTGGGAGCTTGCTGTGCACAAATTGACTGTCACGTTTTCATTGGTTGTGAAGCGTTTGGGATGTCCTGAGGTCGAGAAAGCTGCTGTATAAGTCTTTTTCGCGCTCTCGCGCTCTCTCTTCTTTCCCCCCCCCCTTTGCCTTTCCTTTGTTTTGCTTTCCTTTCTCTTCCCTTTCCTTCTCTCCATTGGACCTACTAACAACTGGCTTTGGTCACTACTGGCAGGAGATTTGGAGCATGTAGCCTACTGGGCTAGCAAGATTTTCAAGTTATACTTAAACTACTTGACTTCGAGCTATGCTAGCAATGTATTACTGGTGAGTGGATGCTGGCCAGCTAGCTAACAAACATCAAATTTGTGTCTTGCTTTTGGAATTGTGGAATGTGGCAGCCTCCCTGCTCGCAGTCACATTCAGTATACTCGTAAAATGTTGGGATGCATCAGAAATGTGTTATAAGAACATATGTGAGAAGTCGCACAACACCAGGTTATAGTCCAACAGCTTTATTTGAAATCACAAGCTTTCGGAGCGCTGCTCCTTCGTCAGGTGAAGTGACGAAGGAGCAGCGCTCCGAAAGCTTGTGATTTCAAATAAAGCTGTTGGACTATAACCTGGTGTTGTGCGACTTCTCATGTGTCCACCCCAGTCCAACACCGGCATCTCCACATCATAAGTACATAAGAAGCAGGAGCAGGCCATTCAATGAGATCATGACTGATCCAATTTTGCCTCAACTCCACTTTCCTGCCCGCTCCCCATAATCCTTGACTCCCCTGTTGCTCAAAAATCTGTATCTCGGCCTTGAATATATTCAATGACTCAGCTTCCACAGCTCTCTGGGTAAAGAATTCCAAAGATTCACAACCCTCAGAGAAGGGGGGGGGGGAAAGGTGATGTTTGATCAATCCTTTCACAGTCTGTATTTGACAACAAAAGGTCTAATGTCTATTAACAATAAGTATTCACCCATCAAATCAAATCTTATGGTACTTGGAGGAAAGCTGCAATACATTTACTAAAATCGACACAAACAGGTGGGTTTACAGTTGGTAGATTAGCATGTGAAAAACCTGACCTGGGTGTGATCTCTTTCCCAGGAGAGACCAGAGCAGTAGTGCATTGCAGGGATCAGTCACCAGAGAATCAAGTTAACGTTTGACGTGCATAATATCCTGGCATAAAGACAGGAGCCAAGAATGGACTCTTTGTAGCATTACATTTCATGTTCGCGAGCTGTCACAGGGCTATTTTATCAAGTGTACAATTTTTTAAAGAAAGGCTGTAGTTAGGTTGATTTGCTGTACAAGGCATGATAGAGGAATATTCATGATTCTTTTGGACTGTGCTTGTTCGGCTGCTGTTGACTGACATTGCTATTTCTATTTGTGAACTGTGTGCTATTCCCCAGCTTTAAGAATGTAATGAAAGGTTACCCCTTAGTCTTTTAATATTCTAGTATGCTTAACTGGAACAGATTTAGTTTTTGTTGGTCTTCAGATTTTTCTGAGCACTAAAGCCTGGTGAACTCATTAACAACATTAATTAGGTATACTTGGAGCTTTTCTTTTAAACAGTGATCTTAGCCAGTCCTGTTCTAAGTATTCTACCCAGCCATTTAAAAAAATAAATATGCACTTGTGCAGTAGATGGACGCTCAAAGCATTCAACAAAGTGCCACACGAGGCTTATTAAGAAGATGGAAACCCATGGAATTGAGGGGAAAGTGGTGGTATAGATGCAAAATTGGATCAGTGACAGGAAGGAAAGGATGGTGGTGGATGGATGTTTTTCAGATTGGGAGATGCTTTGCAGTGGTGTTCCCCAATGGTCAGTTTTGGGTCCATTACTCTTTGCAATTTTTATCAATGATCTAGACTCTGGTGTAGGGAACAACATTATAAAGTTTGCAGATGATACAAAAATTAACAAAGTAGTAGATTGTGATGAGGATAGTTATAGGCTTCAGGATGACGTAAACAGGATGGTGAAATGGGCAGAAGCATGGCAGATGGTATTCAATGCAGAGAAGTGTGAAGTGATGCAATTTGGGAGGACTAATCTGGAAAGACAGTATACTATGAATGGCATGATTTTGAAAAGTGTAGATGAGCAGAGGGACCTTGGTGTCCATATACACATTCTTAAAGGTGGCAGGGCAAGCTGATAAGATGGTTAAAAAAGCAAAGGGTTACTTGGGTTTATAAATAGAGAATGGAATATAAAAGCAGAGATCATGCTAGAACTTTATAAATCACAGGTTAGGCCTCAGCTGGAGAATTCCAGACAATTCTGGACATCACACTTCAGGAAAGATGTAAAAGCCTTAGAAAGGGTGCAGCGGAGGTTTACCAGGATGTTACCAGGGATGAGGGACTTCAGTTATGAGGAGAGCTTGGAAAAGTTAGGCCTGTTCTCCTTGGAACAGAGATGGTTAAGAGGTGACCTGATAGAGGTTTTCAAGATGATGAGAGGTTTTGATAGAGAAAAAATATTCCCTCTGGCTAGTGGGTCAATAACTAGAGATCATAGATTTAAAATCATTGGCAAAAGATCTAGAGGGGAGATGAGAATCTTTTTGGCTGAGTTGTCGGGATCTGGAACGCTCGACCTGAAAAGGTGGTGGAAGCTGATTCCATCAATAATTTTAAAAGGGAGTTGGACAGATACTTGACGATGGGGAACTTACAGGGTTATGGACAAAAAAACAGGGATGTGGGGCTAAGCATGACTGCTCTTTCAAAGAGCTAGCACAGGCACGTGGACTGAATGGCCTCCTTCAGTGCTGTAAATTTCGATGATTCTATGTTCTCATGTTTGGACAAAAATGTGTTTCTAAAACCCCTTATGGTAAACAGGTGCTTTAGAATGGCTGAATCCATTGTGTAATCAAGGTAATAGAGAACAAGATTGTCTTTTAATAAGGGAAGAGAAGAAGTATTTCCACTTGCAACTCAGTGACAACATTAAACACTCTTGAGTTGCTTTATAATCTGTGCTGCTGACTCCTGACTCGCAGGTCTTGTGCAGCTAGTGACAACCACAAGCTAAAGTTATTGAGGTGGCTAAGAAAACCCATTTTTTTTTTTTAACTGGGTCATCACAACTGCTGCCAGTCTTCCTGGGTTCAATAAATGTGCTGTTCCAATGCAAAATCACATCAGTCTATAGAAACAAACAGTGGCTCATTGTTATGACTTGATGGTACAATGTAATGAAGTCAGCACATGCTGCAACACCAGTCTACACATGTAATATGTTAGAATTTACTTTGCAGCAGGTTCACAGAGACCGGGTTTCATATTCTAACAAATACGGGAAAGGAGTGCATTTTTGTGTCTCTCCCAAAACATGGGCTGCACTATAAAAGTTAAATCAAGGATGATGACTGCAGAGTCACTGTTATAAGATTCTGAAACTAGAAGTTCACCAATATTCCAATATTCAGATTTTAGGAGACCAGCACTGGATTCAAGGAGTCACAGCAGAAGATAAGTCAGTACAGTAATGTTCTGCCCCTAAATGTTAAATATATTCTGTGAATTAAATAAGCTTTAGTGTTTACTATGTGTTTGTAGTAGAATATTTTGTATTGTGCCTAATTAAAATATTATAGGATGCCTGTTTTAGACACCTACTGTGGTACCTATTTAAAATATCAACTGTCTATTGGACACTTGAACATATGGCTAGATATAACACTTTGCAATTACTTTTTGTGGCAAATCTAATTTTAAGAAGGTTCAGGTTATATTCTAACTATCAAGAGCCAACCTACTGCTAAGGGACATGAAGGTGTGATGAGTTTGTATGCTGGCCTTTCACTTTTGTGACCTGATCTGGATTGATTCCAATACCAATACCAATACCACTATTACAGAATATCCTGCCATCAACATCTTGGAAGTCAACATTGACTAGAAACGGACCTGGATCAGCCAAGAGCAGGGTAGAGACTTGGTACTCTGCGATGAGTGACTCCCCTTCTCACCTCTCAAAGCCTCTCCACCATCTACGTGGCTCAAATGAGTGATGATTATATACTTCCGACTCTTGCAGCTGCATATCTACAACAATGCTTAAAGCTTGACACCATCAACTGAGCAGTTGACTTGATTGACACCCCTGCCACTAGACACCTCCTCCATTGTGGGTGCATTTTTGCAGCAGTATGCATGATCTACAGAATGTAGTTATTTGGACAGTACCTCCTTCTCCCGCAACCTTGAGTGTGTCTGATGTATACTGTTATATATAGGTATACTGTTTCACCCCTTTTCCACCTTTCAAAACCTATATTATTTAAAAGAAAAGTAATTAGGGCTAAGATGGCACGTAAGCATCCCGTCTTAGGCAGTCCCTTGGAACTGAAGATGACTTGCTTCCACATTAAAAATGAGTTCTTAGGTGACATGAGTCCAATGCGGGACCTACAGTTTCTGTCACAGGTGGGGCAGACAGTGGTTGAATGTGTGGGTGGGGTGCTTGGGTTGACGTGCGCTCCTTCTGCTGCTTGCGCTTGGCTTCCGCTTGCTCCCGGCGAAGAGACTCGAGGTATTCGACGCCTTCCCGGATGCTTCTCCTCCACTTTGTACGGTCTTGGGCCAGGGATTCCCAGGTGTCAGTGGGGATGTTGCACTTTTTCAAGGAGGCTTTGAGGGTGTCCTTGAAGCGTTTCCTCTGCCCACCTGGGGCTCTCTTGCCGTGTCGGAGCTCCGAGTAGAGCGCTTGTTTTGGGAGTCTCGTATCGGGCATGCGGACGATGTGACCCATCCATCGGAGCTGAGCGAGTGTGGTCAAAGCTTCGATGCTGGGGATGTTGGCCTGAGCGAGAACACTGACGTTGGTGCGCCTATCCTGCCAATGGGTTTGCAGGATCTTGCGGAGGCAGCGTTGGTGGTACCTCTCCAGTGCTTTGAGGTGCCTGCTGTACATGGTCCATGTCTGAGGCATACAGGAGGGCGGCTATTACTACTGCTCTGTAGACCATGAGCTTGGTGCCGGGTTTGAGGTCCTGGTCTTCAAACACTCTTTCTCAGGCGACCGAAGGCTGCACTGGCACACTGAAGGCGGTGTTGGACTTCGTCATCGACGTCTGCCCTTGTTGACAGTAGGCTCCTGAGGTATGGAAAGTGGTCCACGTTGTCCAAGGCCTTGTCATGGATTTTGATAATTGGGGGGGCAGTACTGTGTGGCAAGGGTAGATTGGTAGAGGACCTTTGTCTTACGGATGTTTAGTGTAAGGCCCATGCTCTCGTACGCTTCGGTGAAGGTGTTAAGGATGGTTTGGAGTTCGACCGCCAAGTGTGCGCAGACGCAAGCGTCGTCTGCATACTGTAATTCGACGACCGAGGAAGGAACGACCTTGGATCTGGACTGGAGGCGACGGAGGTTGAACAGTTTCCCGTTTGTTCTGTAAATTAGCTCCACTCCAGCGGGGAGCTTACTGAGGGTGAGATGGAGCATTGCCGCAAGGAAGATCGAGAAGAGCGTTGGTGCGATGACACAGCCTTGCTTGACCCCGGTTCGTACGTGAATTGGGTCTGTGGTGGAACCATTGGTCAGGATCACTGCTTGTATGTCGTCGTGAAGCAGGCGGAGGATGGTGACAAACTTTTGAGGGCAGCCGAATTTGAGGAGGACACTTCATAATCCCTCACGGTTGACGGTGTCAAAGGCCTTTGAGGTCAAAGAAGGCAATGTACAGCGGTTGGTGCTGTTCCCTGCGTTTCTCTTGTAATTGGCGCGCAGTGCAGATCATGTCCATTGTGCCCCTTAGTGAGCATACAGGTTCTTTAAAGCAGTAATTTAGTCTCTGGGTTATGCTAATATTCATAAACTACTTAGTTTACCTTTTATTGAGTTTCTTCTCTGGTTTTGGTCATCTGTTCTAATATCTCCTTATGCGGCTCAGTGTCAGATTTTGTTTGATAACCCACCTGTGAAGCGTCTTGGGACATTTTAGTACGTTAAAGGTGTTGTATAAATGCAAGTTGTTGTATTAATTTAAATAACATGAGTGTTTGTTTGCGTATCTGTGCAACTCATGACTGCAGAGCATGCTCACTGAGTCGGCCATTGTTTCTAGTATGAGTATTTGTAACTGCATGTAGAATTTGATTTTACATTGCTAAATACTGTTTTAAAACAATACATCCAAAACTGCGTGAGAATTTCCTCGGACAACTAGGACATATATTCTTAGACAGTACAAATTGTTTTTCAGTTTTCAAAGGGTTAAAAATTATTGTGACAGCATGTACCAGGAGGTTTGGTTTCTGGCATTCAGTCTTCTAATTAATGAAAGCTATTTTTCGTTGCATGCTTTAATGCAATTCTGTCTCTCTACATTGCATCTGCTCTGCATAGATTCAAAGTGTTACAGAAACTATTTCTGTGCCCTGTTGAGAGAAAATTGCTTCAAGTCTAGCCAATGATTCATGGGAGCCAGATTTTCAATTTGGCCTGAAATCAGCAAAAAGAAATGAAAATATTAGGTTGCAGTACAGCATTGTTATATTTTTGAGTTTCATTTACTTTTTCTTTTACTCTGGATATTTTTAGCTCCAGACCATTCTCATAGTTAGCTACCTTTGGCCTTCATTTGCCCTGATCTAAGTTCATAGTGTAAGAATGCTGGGTTTCAGTAGCCTGACAAATATGCCTAGAACCAGACAGATCCTTAATTTCCCCCCCCTTTTTAACTTCTCACCTAAGGAATTGTCTGGAGTTTTACCTCCCAACAAAGGTCGAGGGATGAATGATGCCTGACTCGGCATGCCAAACTGTCTTGCATTAAACCCAATTCGGATCAAAATTAATTAAATTTATTAACCCTCGGTTAGGTTGGCCTCAAGCTGCTGAGTGAGTGAGTTAACTCTTCCTTGCCAAATCATTGAGGAAGAAGCCATGCACTAAACACTTTATTGATTACAAATCGCAACTTAAAGTTGGGTACACAAACGCATAATAGACATAAGTGTAATCAGTTATCTAGCAGTTGAGCAACAAATCATTAATGGACAATTACTTCGAATAAAACGAGTAGCAACGGTTACACAGGCAATTCAGTGTATCACTAAATCGGCACGAAGGGATGCTGAACATTAACTATAGCAGCGACCAGAGTCTGATGTGATAAATTGGTGAGATTACTTCTGAGTAATTCCTCAGATAGCTGACTAGTTACCGGCTTTGAACAACCAGCCTATCAAATAGCTCAAGGTTACCTGTGTGATTAGCAACTTTCAGAGCTTAACTCCCTTGTCTTTGAGTGGCATGGTTGCCAATCTCCTTCCTTCTCTGGGTCACAGGCGTTGGCTTCTTGAGTGTTGAGCTGATTATCCCCCTTTTAGCTTTGGGGTTACTCCTTCCACTTGGATCTTCGATTCTAACTGAACCCACCTTGTGCTCTAGTGATAATATCCGAGCTGGCTTCACTTTCACCCTTCTCTGATCTCTGGCACTTAAAGTTAAGTGACACTTTTTTTCAGCCTGCAACTCGCTGCAACAGCCTCACAAGCTAATTTGTCATTTTATTCTCCTTCCTAATATGCAGTAAGGCACCTTTCTGCATCTGCTAGGTAAAGATTCTTATAGATTGAAGGTTGTGAATCTTTGGAATTCTCTGCCCCAAAGCGCTGTGGATGCTCAGTCGTTGAGTATATTCAAGGCTGTGATAGATTTTTGGACTCCAGAGGAATTAAGGGATATGGGGATAAGGCAAGAAAGTGGAATTGAGGTTGAAAATCAGCCATGATGATCTTGAATGGCGGAGCAGGCTTGAGGGGTCGTATGGCCTACTCCTGCTCCTAATTCTTGTGTTCTTAAAGAGGACCTAATTGAAGAGCACTTAAGTGAACTAACAGAGACTACTACTTCTACAAAGACACAGACAGCTTGCTCTCGAAAAAGGTTACTACAGACTGTCTACTGCTATTGACTTGCAATTGTCTTAACACTGATCGACCTGAGGGGTGCAATGCACTCTATTTTTATACCTTAATTTTAAAGGAAGGACTTCCTACATTCATGTACCAATCAGGATGAAGCTGGTGCCAGAAAGTCTCAACCCCTCCACCCCCAAAAAAAATTTTTTTTCTCAATTGAGACTTGGAGCTATGGAGGAGCAAAGTGATTTAGGTGTGCATGTACACAATTCTCAAAGCTACAAAAAGGATAATGGAATGTTGGCCTTTATCTCATTCAGAATCAATCCTTCAGTTCTACAGAGCCTTGGCCAGACCCCATCTGACGTACTGCGATCAGTTTTGGGTACCGAACCTCAAAGAAACATTGGCTTTGGAATTGGTACATCACAAATTCACCAGAATTGATACTAGAGCTTAAAGGGTAAAATTGTGAGAATAGGTTGCATATTCTTAGCTTGTATTCTCTTGAGTTTAGAAGGTTGAGTGGTGATCTAACCAAGGTGTTTGAAGTGATAAAGGGATTTGATACAGTCGATACAGAGAAACTATTTCCTCGTGGGGTAATCCAGAACAAGGGAGCATGATCTTTAAAATTAGAGCTCGGCCATTTAGGAGTAAAATCGGGAAGCACTTTTTCATGCAAAGGGTAGTGGAAATCTGGAACTCACTCTCTTCCTCCCCCTGCCCCCCCCACAAAAGGCTGTGGATGCTGGGTAGTTGAAATTTTCAAGACTGATGATGTGAGATCGATATAGTTTTGTTAGGCAAGGGTGTCAGAGATGGGTAAATGCAGTTGAGGTACAGATCAGCCATGATCTACTTGAATGGCAGAACAGGCTGAATGGCCCACTTGTTCCTGAGTTTCTACATTCCATGGAAGTCCATTCTTGCAGATTGAAATAATCTATAAAAGCTGCTGAAAATTCTACAAACACCAAATGAATTTTCCTTTCAAACTTGGCATGTCTTTGTGTCGCAATGTTTCTAAGAGTTGTGATAATTGAGTCTTGCTTTTCAGTGTTCGCAAGTTACTTCAAGCCACTTATCCTGATCGTCTTCTACCACTACATAGAAGATAACACTGAATTGTACCAAAAAAAATATTAAGCTTCAGACTCCAATAAACCAAAACATGCTACTCAATATTATTGGGATGCCTCTTGATGTTTAGAACCAGCCAATTGAAGGTACAGCTCTCAAAAATCAGACACCAGTTTTCAGCTGTACCTGCCACCCCTGCCTGAACTCATTTACGTTATGGTCATCTGATTTAGCCGTCTTTTTGATGCCATTAAATAAGTGACCTGGAATGCATTCTAAATTCCAAAGTGCTGAATTGTAAAAGCGCCAATCATTGTAGTAAAGGGTCCATTTGAAATCTTGGATTTAATTCATTGTGGAAAAAATAATAAAACAATGGGATTAAATCATTATTGTTTTGTGTTTCCAAACTCCATGCTCATGAGCCTCCTCTTCAAGCATTACTCACTGAAAGCAGTCAGCATTTTGAGGCTGAGGATGTGTTGAATGCCAAATCTAAGCCAAGAAATACTGTTTCACTGTCTTGTTATAGAAATGCAGTGAAGTTAATGGTGCTGATCAGGAAAGGCCAGGCACTTGTTTTTTAGAATTACATTTGAAGCAAACTTTTTCAGATAATAATTTGGAGGAGGCAGAGGGATAGTTCAGGCTCTCCTGAGTGTGTATATATATTTCTTTAAAAATCTGATGTTACCTGCTACTCATGCATACAATCAACCAAGAGCAATAGAAAATGAAGTATAATGTGTTCCACTTTGAACTCTTTTTGTTACCAAACAGAAAACACATTATGCAGTGGTGACCATGTCTCGTGGCACAGTCCCTTGGACAACAGTGAATCCAGAATCCAACATATGCTGCTGACAGAGGATCCACAGCTGCAACCTGTGCATACCCCCTTTGGAACAGTTGCATTCCTCCAGGTACTGGCTGAACCAAATAATTTGTTCTAATATTAATGACTCTGCAGCTTAAAATAGCTGTAGATGTTTTAATAACATAGTATGTCTTCAAGAAGATTATGAATGATTTTTATATACTCCTTTCTTCACCCCACTCCTGTGCAGTTGCAATACTTGAACCTTTTTGAAGTTGATGTTCATGCTTCAGTTGAATGCTTTGTATGAAACCAATTGTGCCAAAACATGTGACCTTCCAAAAATTTGAGCAAGCTGGAGCAGCTGCCAGCATTGCATTTCTGAGATCACTGGGATTTCTGTCCATTCTTTTCTGTGTTCCCTTCCCTTCTCGCCATCAACTTTCAGAAAAATAACCTGCCGATTGAATTGTATAAAATAATTGATATCAGAACAGAAGCTTTCGGTTTCCAAAACGTCTCGGTGGGGGGGCGGAATATTGATCTGAGTTCTAATTGACGTTCATTGTGGTGGTTAACTAATGTGTTCAGTTATAGAATCCTAGATGATATTTGTTTTCCTTTATTTGCCACTTTGATATTTTTTAAAAGCCAAGCGTTTTTTGCCTCTTCTTGCTGTAGTGTATTCCACTCCACACCACACCCAGATGGCGTGCAGATAGCCTAATGACAATAACTTGGATTAATATACTGTTTTTAATATAATGTCCCGTGGGGTATTGGGAATAAATAAATGGAATGACTGAACGGACACTAAAGTATGGTAGGAGATGACCAAAAACTTGGTCAAAAAGATAGATTCTGAGAAGGCTTTTCAAGGTGGTGAGGAAGTTGGAGAGTAGGGTCGAAGTGGCTGAAGGCTTTGTCACTAATGATGGGGCAAAGCAAGGAGGATGCAAAAAAAGGCCAGAGTTGGAGGACCAAAGGATGTTTGAGCAGATATGAAGCTGGAGGAGTTTGCAGGAGTGGACCAAAGCCATGAAGTGATTTAAAGATGAAGATGAGAATTTTAAATTTAATGTGACTTGAGCCAGTGTATGTCGGTGAGAGCAGGGGTGATAGGTAAATGGACTTGGAGTATGAGCAACTGAGTTTTGACATGTTGGCATCAATGGCTGGGAGATTGTAAAGAAGGACATTAGAGAAATTGAGTCTAGAAGTGATAAAAGGATGAATATTAGCGTGATTAGCAAGATTAGCGTGCAAAGTTAAAGCACACAGGATTGGAGATAAGGTACTGTCTTGGATAGAGAACTGGTTAGCAGACAGGAAGCAAAGAGTTGGAATAAACGGGTCTTTTTCTGAGTGGCAGGCAGTGACTAGTGGGGTACCGCAGGGATCGGTGCTAGGACCCCAGCTATTCACAATATATATAAATGATCTAGACGAGGGAACTGGATGTAATATCTCCAAGTTTGCAGATGACACAAAGCTGGGTGGGCGTGTGTGCTGTGAGGAGGATGCAGAGAAACTCCAGTATGATTTGGACAGGTCGGGTGATTGGGCAGATGCATGGCAAATGCAGTATAATGTGGATAAATGCGAGGTTATCCACTTCGGTGGCAAAAACAGGAAGACCGATTATTATCTGAACGGCAATAGATTGGGAAAAGGGGAAGTGCAACGAGACCTGGGTGTCCTTGTGCACCAGTCGCTGAAGGTAAGCATGCAGGTGCAGCAGGCGGTTAAGAAGGCAAATGGTATGTTGGCCTTCATAGCGAGAGGATTCGAGTACAGGAGCAAGGATGTCTTGCTGCAGTTGTACAGGGCCTTGGTGAGACCACACCATGAGTATTGTGTGCAGTTTTGGTCACCTTATCTGAGGAAGGATGTTCTTGCCATGGAAGGAGTGCAGCGAAGATTCACCAGACTGATACCTGGGATGGCAGGAATGACGTATGAGGAGAGATTGGGTCGATTAGGCTTATACTCGCGAGAGCTTAGAAGAATAAGAACATAAGAAATAGGAGCAGGAGTAGGCCAATCGGCCCTTCGAGCCTGCTCCGCCATTCAATGAGATCATGGCTGATCTGATCCTCACCTCAAATCTAAAGAACACAAGAAGTAGGAGCAGGACCCGGCCACTCAGCCCCTGGGCCCGCTCCGCCACCCACAGGGCCTCGACCGATCCGAACTCAGCCTCATGTCCAATTTCCTGCCTGCTCCCCGTAACCCCTAATTCCCTTTACTTCTAGGAAACTGTCTATTTCTGTTTTAAATTTATTTAATGATGTAGCTTCCACAGCTTCCTGGGGCAGCAAATTCCACAGACCTACTACCCTCTGAGTGAAGAAGTTTCTCCTCATCTCAGTTTTGAAAGAGCAGCCCCTTATTCTAAGATTATGCCCCCTAGTTCTAGTTTCACCCATCCTTGGGAACATCCTTACCGCATCCACCCGATCAAGCCCCTTCACAATCTGATATGTTTCAATAAGATCGCCTCTCACTCTTCTGAACTCCAATGAGGAGTCCCAATCTACTCAACCTCTCCTCATATGTCCACCCCCTCATCCCTGGGATTAACCGAGTGAACCTTCTTTGTACTGCCTCGAGAGCAAGTATGTCTTTTCTTAAGTATGGACACCAAAACTGTATGCAGTATTCCAGGTGCGGTCTCACCAATGAGGGGATCTCATTGAAACTTATAAAATTCTAACAGGACTAGACAGACTAGATGCAGGAAGGATGTTCCTGATGGCAGGGGAGTCCAGAACCAGGGATCACAGTCTAAGGATAAGGGGTAAGCCATTTAGGACTGAGATGAGGAATTTCTTCACCCAGAGAGTGGTGAACCTGTGGAATTCTCTACCACACAAGGCAGTTGAGGCCAATTCATTAAATATATTCAAGAAGGAGTTAGATATATTTCTTAAGACTAAAGGGATCAAGGGATATGGGGAGAAAGCAGGGACAGGGTACTGAATTTGGATGATCAGCCATGATCTCGTTAAATGGTGGAACAAGCTCGACTGGCTGAATGGCCTACTCCTGCTCCTATCTTCTCTGTTTCTATGAATAAAGGTTTTGGTGGAGATGAGCTGGCGATGGTTGTGGTGATTGACGGTCAATCATCACAGCCCAAGGACCTTGCTGCAGGAGTTCTTCAGGGCAATGTCCTAGGCCCAATCATCATCAGCTGCTTCATCAATGACCTTCCCTCCCCAATATAAGGTCAGAAATAGGGATGTTTGCTGATGACTGCAGTGTGTTCAGCGCCATTCACAACTCGGATAATGAAGCAGTCTATGCCCGCATGCAACAAGACCTGGACAACGTTCAGGCTTGGGCTGATAAATGGCAGGTAACATTCGCGCCACAGCAAGTGCCAGGCAATGACTGTCTGTCTCCAACAAGCGAGAATCTAACCACCTCCCCTTGACATTCAACGGCATCACCATCGCCGAATTCCCCCACCATCAACATCCTGGGGGTCACCATTGATCAGAAACTTAACTGGACCAGCCACACACCAACTCTGGTAACAAGAGCAGGTCAGAGGCTAAGTATTCTGCGGCGAGTGTCTCATCTCCTGACTCCCCAAAGCTTTCCACCATCTACAAGGCACAAGTAAGGAGTGTGATGGAATACACTCCACTTGCCTGGATGAGTGCAGCTCCAACAACACTCAAGAAGCACGACACCAGCCAGGACAAAGCAGCCCGCTTGATTGGCACCCCATCCACCACCTTAAACATTCACTCCCTCCACCACCGGCGTACCGTGGCTGCAGTGTGTACCATCTACAAGATGCACTGCAGCAACTCGCCAAGGCTTCTTCGGCAGCACCTCCCAAACCCACGACCTCTTCCACCTAGAAGGACATGGGCAGCAGGCGCATGGGAACACCACCACCTCCAAGTTCCCCACCAAGTCACACACCATCGTGACCTTGGAAGTATATTGCCAATCCTTCATCGTCGCTGGGTCAAAATCCTGGAACTCCCTACCTAACAGCACCGTGGGAGTACTTTCACCACACGGACTGCAGCGGTTCAAGAAGGCGGCTCAAAGGCAACTAGGGATGGGTAATAAATGCTGGCCTTGCCAGCGACGCCCAGATCCCGTAAGCGTTTTTTTTTAATAAAAAGGTACTTGGAGCAGAAAATGTATGAGGTGCAAGTAAGTGGTCTAGCTGGAGCTGGGCACGTAGTTGTGCATGTCTTGGGCAATTCATCTGATTTTCAATTTTTCTTCACTTTCCACATGGGGAGCACTAGCCCTTTGCCAGTAGGTCTCCATGTGGAGAATATGTGGCGCAAACCATTGTGGAGCTTTGCTGCCTCATTTTATGGTTTGAATTTTGGCAACACTAATATAATCAAGCTGCTTTTCTTGTGCTGTTTTTCAAATATTTTGTTAAAGGCTAATTTTACCACTTGGGCCACTGGCAGATTACAGAAGCTTCCCTGAACCTGTCACTACTGATTTCTGGTGCTGAAAATATTTCATTCATAAAGCTTCTCAAATGTCAGGAATAGCTTTATTACACTATTAACCCAAAACTGTTGAATTAAACACTTAAAACACAACTTTACATAAAAATAACCTGCCCCTTTTTTCCCCTTCCCTATTGTCTTTAATTTTACTATTTCTTCATCTAACTTCCTCTTTATTCAGCGGGAAGGATACATATATTTTAAGTTACTACAGTTTTATTGCATTGTACTGGTACATATTGTCCATTTGGTTGAGCACATGCTGGGAAGTAAGCACTTTTGGGGATCATGACAGTTTGGAGGCACCCCTGGGTTCCCTTGATCATTGAGATTGTCATAAAATTTTACAGCATAGAAGGAGGCCATTTCACCTGTGCTGGCTCTCTGGAAAAACTCATCCACAGTCTCGTTTAAGAGTTATCCCAAAATAGGGATCTAGCAGGGTTTGGGTCATTGGTTTTTTTTTTGCATTCCTTTGAAATAGAAGAAAATCCTTATTGGATTATGGCCATGTTCTAGAGTTGGCCTTTTCTTGCTTTTGGTGACAGTTTGGGGTAATGTCGGCTTCTCGGTAAGGACTCTGAACTGCTGGTCAGAATGAGTACATTATGTACATTCTGACTAACATATGTCCCAAATGTTGTGGGGACGGAAACACTTCACTGGCTCACAGTGATTAATGCATTAGCTTAATGTTGCCATAAGGCCATGTGCTGTAGTGGATATTTTCAGGAGGCACATGGCTAGGTCTGCAGCACGGAGAGTGCCATTATGTACTCTGTGGCTTTTAGGACTGGTTTCCAAGACTAGGGACATATTAGGAGAGGTGACCAAAAACTTAGTGAAAGAGGTAGGTTTTAAGGAGTATTTTAAAGGAGGGGAGAGAGGTAGAAAGGTGGCAGATAGGTTTAGGGAGGGAATTCCAGCGCCTAGGGCCGAGGCAGCTGAAGGCACGACTGCCAATGGTGGAGCGATGAAAATCAGGGATGCTCAAGAGGCTCCCCCTCCCTACCTCTAACCTCCTCCAGACCTACAACCCGATGAGATCTCTCCACTACCCCATTTCTGGCCTCTTGCGCATCCCCGCTTTTCATCGTTCCACCATTGGGTCTCCCCAATATAGTTGGAGGAAATTTCTGCTCATCCAGGACTGGAAGTGTGACCATTGGGTCTCCCCAATATAGTTGGAGGAAATTTCTGCTCATCCAGGACTGGAAGTGTGACCAATCAGAAACCGGGGCAGGGTTGAGCGAGGTGGTGATGAGGTAGACCTGGTGTATAATAATGTTGGAAACGTATAGCCGGTGAGTCTGGATCTGAAAGAGAGAGTATTCTAACAAAAGATCTACACATGAAATTGTAACCCATCTTTTCTATCTGTATGGATAATGGTAGGCCTGCTGTCTATTTCCAGGATATCTACTTTTGGGTCAGTCTGCTAACCCGTGCATGGATTTTAACTTCCAAGTGAAGCCAGGCAGTATGGGAATAACGATCAAAGCTGTAGACTTACCACTGGTTTTCTGCCCCGGTACCATCTTTCTGCCATTAGTTTGTTAGGTGGCGGAGGTGCCCACCTGACTTGGTGGGAGCCTCGTAAATATATTTTGCTGGGTGGCCTCCAGGCTCCTCTAAATTGCACTGGTCCGAATCCGGCGAGCTGCATTGGGGTTCCTGTTTGGGACAGATGTGGTTCTATGTAAATGAGATCTGGCACTTCAAATAGTCCAGCCCTCCTGTGCAGTGGGCTGCTCTGTTGGCCGTCTGCTCAAATGATAATATCCCCCCTGTAGTGTCGAGCGTTTTAGGAAGCTTACTAAACTTTCCGGTCGAATTGATATTCCGATGTCCGGTTGCCAGGTGCCGAAACTACATGGAAACTCTAGTATTGGCTTAAAATTTAAGTGAAAGGTGCTTTGTGGCTGAGGGTTTAATATGAGCATATCGTGAACGTGTGGGATTAAGTGTGTTTTGGCTCATTTATTCTGTAAGGTTTATTTTGTTGGTTGTGTGATCAAGTATATGAGGGAGAAGGGAATAGAGAGTTATGCTGATAGTTAGATGAGGATGGGAGGAGGCTTGAGTGGAGCATAAACGCAGGCACGGACTGGTTGGGCCACATGACCGGTTTCTGTGCTGTATATTCTATAATTCTATGTAGTTCTGCGAGTGTTTTGTTGAAGCAGTAATGCATAGCACCACAGAGTGGTGAGATGTGGGTTTTACATCTGTGATCTTGTGTTACTACAGGGAAGCAGACAGACCAGAGGCTCACTTGGAGGGGAGTGGGAGCCAGAATGTTTCTCTTAAACACCCAACTGCTGACAAATTTTTATGCTTGTATTTTGATGGAGCAGCAGAGGTTTATTACCAGTTTCTATTATTGGTATGCTTTCAGCAGATGTCCTTGTTGCAAATGCCCTTTTGCACTTTATGGGAGGCTGCATTTAAAAAAAAAAAAATGAAAATATGAATTTAAAAACCGTGTAAGCTTTAATCTTGAAGTTCCTTTTGGTGAATTTTCTTTTTTTTTAAAAACAGAAGTAACTGGATTAAGCTGTACTTAGTAAGAAATGGTTATGGTGTAGCTAAACGTGTTGGAGCTGTGCTAATCTAAGTGATGAGAAATTCTTAGCTCCATCTGCTGTTTTAAGAGTTGTGAAACAAGGGCTGTCTTTTTAAATGCAACCTTTTAATTCCTAATAAATGTAATTATTTTTAAATAGCCACATTTGATCACCTGTCTGTTTGAGCAAAATGTTGATTGCTCCAATCCCATAATGTCCTCAATTGCATAAAAATTAACTCCACCACTCTGTGCGCTCCATGAATAGGTGCACTTCGAGGAGTGAGGCATAGTATCTATTTTCTTTCTCCTCTCTTTCTCCCCACCCCTCCCCCTCCCCTCCCTCCCCCCACTTCCTCACCTTCCCTCCCCCAATTGAGGGAAACAGTTTGGTTTACTAGTGGCGTAATTGTACTGATTTAATACTTTGTAAGTGATGACCTAGTTAGGGGCTCCCATACCTCCCTGGGCCGAAGTCCAATTTACTGATTGTAGAACTCTGTTGCGTACTGTAAATCTGTGTGCTATACACATGTATTTTTAAAGAGTTCTGATGTTTTCTGTCGGTACTGTAACAACCTGCTGCAATTTGCAATCTTCCTGAAGGTACAGGGAAAGGAAAATTGTGTTACATGACTTATTTTAAAGGTTGCTTCTGACTCTGGAAATATATCATTTCATAAGAGCATTATAAAAATTAGTTTTAAAAATAGTAACATTATGCTTTTAATGAAATTGTTTTACTGCTACAAAATAGTTTGAATTTTTTTTCAGCTGCCTATGTTTGTTTTTGGCATGTCATTCATGTCAGTCTGTGGTCGTAAATCAGTCACCTATCTATATAAGCGTAATTCTACACTACACTTAATCAATGATTTAAAAAATAATAAGCATTATGATCCAAGATACTGATTCTCGAGCATTTTTGAAATTGAAGTCTTTTTGTTTTCAGAATTTTCTTCAAAAGGTCTTCAGTCCCAGAAAGTCTATTTAATTATCTTTGCTAAAGAGCCCAGTCAGATTGTCTGGGAGTAAGACTGATGACATTGCTGGGGTTGAATTTCCTCAATGTATTGTTAGTGAAATTTGAGTGTATTTAAATGTTTGCTGCAGCCTTCCATGTTGCACTCCTTGGATTTAAAAAAAAAACATGTTTATTGGCCTAATGTTGCAACAAGTGGCAGATTTGCTTAGATTTAGATTGAGGTAAAATTCAAAATATTCTTATTTGTTAGCAATAGTCGTTCTAGAAATGTTCCTGCTGATGTCCAGCAATCCAACACAGAATATTGATGAGAATTTTGGTCATTCTGATTTGAGAATATAATTTAATTTTGCCTTATTTATATGTTCTTGTACAATGAAGTGCTTGTCTCATACAATTTCTCAGTAAATCATTTTTAAAAATTTCCAATCCTCATCAGATTGTTGGAGTTTGTACAGAAGAACTTCAAGCAGCACAGCAGTGGAATGGCCAAGGGATCTTGGAGCTGCTCCGGACTGTTCCTGTGTAAGTGACATTGTAAAACTTACTTGCAAAATATAGTATACTGAGCCAGAGAAAAGTGAAATGGCTTAGTGTTGGATCAATAGATAGGAACAGGAGTAGGCCATTCAGCCCCTCGAGCCTGCTCCGCCATTCACTGAGATCATGGCTGATCTGCGACCTAACTCCATATACCCGCCTTTGGCCATATCCCTTAATACCTTTGGTTAACAAAAAGCTATCAATCTCAGATTTAAAATTAACAATTGGTCCAGCATCAATTGCCGTTTGCAGAAGAGAGTTCCAAACTTCTACCGCGATTTGTGTGCCGATGTGTTTCCTAATTTCACTCCTGAGGTCTGACGCTAATTTTTAGACTATGCCCCTTAGTCCTAGACTCCCCCACCAGTGGAAATAGTTTCTCTCTATCTACCCTATTTGTTCCCCTTAATATCTTGAAAACTTTGATCAGATCACCCCTTACCCTTCTAAATTCTAGGGAATACAGCCCTAATTTGTGTAATCTCTCCTTGTAACTTAACCCTTGAAGTCTAGGTATCATTTTGGTAAACCTACGCTGCACTCCCTCCAAGGCCAATATACCCTTCCTAAGCTGTGGTGCCCAGAATTGCTCGTAGTACTCCAGGTGTGGTCTAACCAGGGTTTTGTATAGCTGCAGCATAACTTCTACCCCCTTGTATTCTAGTCCTCTAGATATACAGGCCAGCATTCCATTAGCCTTTTTGATTTATTTTCTGTACCTGTTCATGACATTTTAATGATCTATGTACCTGGACCCCCAAGTCTCTTTGGACCTCCACTATTTTTAGCCTTTCACCATTTAGAAAGTACCCTGTTCTGTTTTTTTTAGGTCCAAAGTGGATGACCTCACATTTGCCTACATTGAAATCCATTTGCCACAGTTTTGCCCATTCATTTAATCTATCAATATCCCTTTATAATTTTATGCTTCCTTCTACACTGCCTACAATTCCACCTATCTTTGTGTCATTGGCAAATTTGGATATATGATTTTCTATGCCATCATCTAAGTCATTAACAAGTACTGTGAATAGTTGAGGCCCCAACACCGATCCCTGCGAGACACCACGAGTCACCTCCTGCCAATTTGAGTGCCTACCCATTATCACGACAGCCTGTCTCCTGCCGCTCAGCCAATTTCCTAACCAGGTCAATAATTTGCCCTAATTCCCTAGGCTTCTACCTTAGTTAAAGTCTCAAATGCCACTGAGATAAACAAATTTTTGGACACCAAGAGAATCAAGGGATATGGGGATCGGGTGGGAAAGTGGAGTTGAGATAGAAGATCAGCCATGATCTTATTGAATGGCGGAGCAGGCTTGAGGGGCCGTATGGCCTATTCCTGCTCCTATTTCTTATGTTCATTGAAAAGTGTCAGTGATTTTTAGAAAGCACATTTACATCTTCTAGATATTTTGTGCCAAAATAAATTTGGTTCCATATTTTTATTTAAGTAAATTCTGTAAACAAATTTGTTGTATGCGCATTCTTCGGGTTTTTTTTAACTTCTACCTACAGTTCAGGATTTCCCACCAACTGTAAAGGGGGTGGGTGACCAGAAGAATGAGTTTCATATAACACTCTCCTTTAAAGAACCTTGTGTATTTTGAGCAGGTGATCTTCTCCCACTGAGGCCTTGTTCTCAACAGCGCCATTCCATTTATACACACACACTTTTTTCCGCTGTTTTTGATCTATTTCTGTGTTGTAAATCTAGCAGTTTTAAAGTGTACAATTCTGGGAATTCTGTAAACAATTTTGAAGTTTGATTTATATTTTTAAGTTATTTAATAAGTTACTGCCATCTTCTTGGATGATGCAGATTTTATGGGCTAAAAATTGAGTAGCGCCCCATTTGGGGTGCTAACTTTGCCGGGGCGTGACTTTTAGCGTCCCCGCGCCAGAAATTGAGTGGTTGCGTCCCAAGAGGGAAGCGGGGTGCTACTGGAAGCGCCCCGCATCCCTCTTGGGGCGCTGCGAGTCAATATCGCGGCGCGGTATTGCAGGCCTTCCTCTCCTTCTAAAAGGGAGGAGGGGCCTTGCGCAGCGTGACCCGGGGCCCAGCTGGGCCCCTGGGGATCAGGAGTGCCGGCGAAAGAGCCCGGCACTCGGAGTGCCGGGCTCTTGGAGCGCAACCGGCACTCCACGGGGGGCGTTCAGGAGGCCGGGGACGGGAGCGCAGGCAGGTGCTGGTAGGCGACCAGCAACAAAAATGGCTGCCCCGCACCTCGCCTTTAAATTGCGCCTCCCTGGCCGCAGGTAGGGCCCCCTGACCCCGTCAGACATAGCATCCAACGGTAAGTCGGGCCGCTGCGCATGGCGATGACGTCATCGGCGGCGCAGCGCCTCGGGGCGCTACCAGTTAGCACCGCTGCTAACCTCCCGCTGAATTTCGCAGGAGGTGTGGGCGGCGACGTGCCTGGGCGCTAGTTGCTTTGCGCCCCATTAGGGCGCTAACGGGAGGCGCAACGCAACCCAATTTTTCCCCCTATATTTATTAGCACCTCATTATTGGCCCACTAGGTGGATCTGTTACAGTTGGCTGATCTTTGCCTTCAATGGATACCAGCTCCCAGATTCAAGATCTATATTGAATATCCTGCATCCTTCCCAGTGACAAATCAGCACAACACCTGTTAGTGTTCTCTTTCTCGATCCTGGTGCTGAATGCAGCTATTAGTTTCAAATTTATGCAAGTAATATTTCTGTCATTGCCATAGCTTGTTAGAAAACTTCAGAAATAATGTAACCAAGTGGGGTGACCACAATAGTGCAAATGGTGCCAACTTCATGAAGGGATTATGTTCTTGGATGATTTTTCCCTGTTTAAAATTCTCATCCTTGTGTTTAAATCCCTTTATGGCCTTGCTCCTCCTTAACTCTGTAACCTCCTCCAGCCCTACAACCAGCCTCTCTTTCCCCCGCCCGACCCCGAACTCTGCATTTCTCTTGTGCATCTGCTCCCTCCCTTCGCCCCACCACTGACTAGGCCCTACGCTCTGGAATTCCCTCCCTTAACCACTCTACCTCCTTTTAAAACCCTCCTTAAGACCCATCTATTTGACCAAGCTTTTAGGAACCCCTCCTAATATCTCTCTCTCAAAAGCTCAACAACCATTTCTGTCTGATTATGCACCTATGAAGTGCCTTGAGATTTTTTTTAATGTTAATGATGCTATACAAATGCAAGTTGTTGCTATGATAACATATCCTGATTTTATGGAGAGATTATACTTCTTTCAAAGAATGAAGAACACCGTATCTATGTTGGATAATCTAACATTCTGAGAGATTTTCTACATATCTCTAATTTCAAACCACTCATTCAGTGCCTATTACATTCACCAATTTGCTCTTATTTAAGTAATACTGATGCCAGTATGAGGAATATATACTTTGGGTTTTTTTCATTAAGACTTTCAACCTAGTGGCTCATACAGCCCTCATGAAGCTGTAAATTATGGGTTTACATGGCCAAATCTTGCATTTCATCTATTGCGTGTCCACCAGCTCCAAGGCTAGATGAGGGATTCACTGAACTTCTTTGAAAGAAGAGGTGAGGTGAAGTTGTCTGCTATCACCCATCCTAATCCATGTCTTTATCAGTGATATATTGGACAGTATTATAAGGGGCAGGGAGCCTGTTTTTGGAAGTTCTGAATTATTGATACTGTGGTACTGGTGGACTCGCCTGAGAATCTAGTGCACTCTTGACAATCTTGATCAATGAGCAAACCAGTGGGATATGTGGTGAAAGCAGTACTACTGATTTGCACAGCTGAAGACTGGATCTTGAAGTCATTCATTGGAAGACGCAAGGGGCATTTGTCCCAATTGCTGTTTCATTTCTGGTGGATGCTAGCTTCAGCCTGGACATTCTCCTACAAAATCCATCTGTTTTTCCCTTTTTGCAACAATATATTGCATTGTTTTAAGTACTTTGTCAATTTTGTGCTATGCTAAAGGATTACCTTCAATATGTAAGAGCACAGTCAACAGCAAACCTACAGTATAACCAATCCAACGCTTTTGCCCTCGAGTCAGCAGCAACTTCCTAGAACAGGGTTTTCACTTAGCACCTTCAACTGAAAGTGGCAATGGTAGCAAATATAAACTGTGCCATGTCGGCCATGTTTACTCTTTTAGGGTCTAGCTGTAGTTGGACTGAATTTGTCAACGGGAAGATCTGTGGCGAGACTGGCAAAAATGTATTTGCAAATCTAACACATGCAGTTCCCTTTTGTTGCCAAATCTGCTATGCAGCATAAATGGCATAACTGAAAATGGCAAAAACTGAGCTGCTTCCATTGGAGGGGGTATAATGTACTGTATTGGCATGAGCAGAAATACTTTTTGAATCAGTTTTTAATTTACTGAGATGTAAAATGGAGCTTTGGGAATACGTATTATTTATACTGGCATTCTGGTTTAGTTTACCATTCTTTCATCATATCAGGGACTTGAGCACATAAATCTAGGTTGACACTCCAGTGCAGTACTGAGGGAGTGCTGCACTGTCTGAGGTGCTGTCTTTTGGATGAGACATTAAACCCCATCTGCGCTCTCAGGTGGACGTAAAAGATCCCATGGCACTATTTCGAAGAGGAGCAGGGGAGTTATCCCCGGTGTCCTGGGGCCAATATTTATCCCTCAATCAACATCACTAAAAAAACAGATTATCTGCTCATTATCACATTGCTGTTTGTGGGAGCTTGCTGTGTGCAAATTGGCTGCCGCATTTCCCACATTACAACAGTGACTACACTCCAAAAAAGTACTTAATTGGCTGTAAAGCGATTTGAGACGTCCGGTGGTCGTGAAAGGCGCTAAATAAATGCAAGTCTTTCTTTCTTAAAATAGAGGGCAATCCATTAATATAGGGGGCAATCCAATTTTTTATTAAAATTCTGAAGTTTAACATGTAACAGATCACATTTCAGTATTTCTAGTGTGAAAATTAACAATCACTTTTTGATGGCCTGGTAGCTGAAGAATTTTAACCCAATAAATCAGTGTGTTAATGAAGTTGATAGCTCATGCTTAGGTCCGGAGGCAGTTTACACTGTTGCAGACTTTGGACTCTTGAAAATGCAATGATTATTGGACAAAGGACACCACTGCCTTGATTGAGTCAACAAAATGATGTCCCATGGAGTTGTCTGGGGACATTACTTAAGAGATTGTGGTGATTCTATCCAATCCTGCTTCTATTTATACTATTATCCTATCCTAGCTCATAGCCAAATTGGTGAGTGTTTATATGATGATGCCAGCATGAGAAGTGGGCAATCTAATGTGGGACAGGCTGCATACTGGAGTCATTGCAGTATGCACTTGACAAAGTACAGTATAAAGGCAGGTTTTACCAAGTGATTTGAAAAACTTCACATTGTAATTGTTATATTTTGCTGTTTCAGTGAATCAATTTTAATTCATTTGTTAATTTGTCTGCTTTTGAGTATTGCAATAAACATGGGATAGATACCAAGAGATTCCGTATGGATACCCTAAAGTATTATGTATTGTCTTACAGAGCAGGTGGCTCTTGGCTAATCACAGACATGCGAAGAGGAGAGACTATATTTGAATCTGATCCCCATCTGCAGGTAACTACTCGCTTGTACCAGTTCTATTTTTCCTCTTTCTCTGCTGCTACACCTGCCCAAAAAAAACTTTTTTGTGTTTGTGTGTAAGCTGTTTAATTCAGAGCTAGTATACAGTACCCCCATTTAAAGTGGCAATTTTGTTTTATTTTTTAACTTGTGAATGCAGTGCTCTATCCAGGTGTGCAACCACAATTTGTTGAGAAATCCGACCTCTGACCAGAACTGTTCACAACAGAAATAGTAACCTTCCTTTATTTAAGTGGTAAATCTGCTTTATTGGCATTGTCTTTGTTTCCACTCATTGTTTACCTACAGCAGCTTAAAAAAAAACAAGTGGCAAGCTCTCCACTGTCTCCCTGTACTGGTACAGTTCAGATGGGAAAAATTTTGGGGAATCACAGGATCCATTCTGTGTTCATCATTTCGTGATGCAGTATGTTGGATCTGAGTATCAACCATAAATTTATGCTTTTAATGTTGGGATTTATTTTTATGATTTTATTAAGTAATCCATCCAGATGATTCACTAAATCAGCAAAAGGGTATTGTATTAAATCTGATGTTTAACTTTTTTCTTTTGGGGAGGGGGGGAAAAACTAGGTTGTTTTCACTATTACTAAATGTGACCATAATTTGGATAAAATACTCACTTATTTAGGAAGTAGTACTTTTGGAGTAAAATGCACTGATGTGCAACAAATTTAATATGTAACTAATAACTTTTCAAAGCCATTGTTTTGTAATGAATCATCATAAAAGTTCGAATGTGTTTTGAATTATGATTCCTGTAACTAAAATGTCATGAACCATCTGACTGAAATTCAATTGTTGTGATTCATATGATTAGAAACACATATTTTGTTGCTTATATTAATTTAAAATTTCTTTTGACGACTTTTTCTTCCCCTTGTAGGAAAGAGTGGACAAAGGCATAGAGACAGATGGATCAAACCTGAGTGGCGTGAGTGCAAAATGTGCATGGGTGGATCTAAGCCGCCCCCCAGAAGACGAAGAAGATAGCAGGAGTATTTATCTTGAGATGCAGCCACGGCGTTTGTCAGATAAAGGTAAATCTTGAGGTAGCATTTTCTTACTTTAGCAAGGTGCACAAATATTTGACGTTGGACAAGATCCAAGTTGGCATACTTTTCTTTCCACCTTTATTCTTGGGATGAGGAAGAAAAAGCTCCAGAAATTTTGGCTAATTTCACACTTTCCCTTTTATGACTTATTCCACATGTTGCAGTCTCCATTTGCAAAGAAACACCGTGAATGTTTTTCGTTGAGATGTATTTTTGCTTCTGAACTCTTGCAATTTATTAATTCTAAGGGTCTTGCTGTTTTGTAATATGAGACCGTTACAGCAAGGCTGGATGGCATTTATTTTAATGCAAGGAGTCTTGCGAGTAAGGCAGATGAATTGAAGGTGTTGATGAACACATGGGAGTATGATATTGTTGCTATCACAGAGACATGGTTGAGGGAGGGGCAGGACTGGCAGCTCAATATTCCGGGGTATAGAATCTTCAGGCGAGACAGAGGGGGGTGTAAAAGAGGAGGGGGTGTTGCAATATTAATCAAGGAGTCAATTACTGCTGTAAGGAGGGATGATATCTTAGCAGGTTCCTCTAATGAGGCCATATGGGTAGAACTTAAACAAAAAGGGGCAAGCACTTTGCTGGGAGTGTACTTTAGGCCCCCAAACAGTCAGGGGGAGATGGAGGAACAGATATGTAGGCAAATCTCAGAAGTGTAGAAATAATAGGGGATTTCAACTTCCCCAATATTAACTGGGATAGTCAGAGTGTGAAAGGCTTGGAGGGTGCAGAATTCTGTAAGTCCATCCAGGAGAGCTTTTTGAGCCAGCATGTAGTAAGTCCTACAAGAGAGGGGGCGGTACTGGACCTAATTCTAGGGAATGTAGCCGGACAAGTGGTAGAAGTGTTAGTAGGAGAGCATTTTGGTGACGGTGACCATAATTCGGTGAGATTTAAGGTAGTCATGGAAAAGGACAAAGATGGACTGGAAATAAAGGTTCTAAATTGGGGGAAGGCCGATTTTAATATGATAAGGCAGGATCTGGCCAAAGTGGACTGGGATCAACTACTTGTCGGAAAATCCACATCAGAGCAGTGGGAGTCATTCAGAAAGGAAATAGAGAGAGTACAGCGTCAACATGTTCCCGTAAAGGTCAAGGGTGGGACCAACAAGTTCAGGGAACCCTGGATGTCAAGGGATATACAAGAATGGATTAGGAAAAACAGGGAGGCTTTATGCAGATACAAAGGACTAAAAACAGTGGAAGCCCAACAGGAGTATAGAAAGTGGAGGGGAGTACTTAAAAAAAGAAATTAGGAGAGCGAAGAGGGGGCCTGAAAAAACACTGGCGGGCAAATAAAGGAAAATCCCAAGGTGTTTTATAAGTATGTTAAGGGCAAGAGGATAACCAGGGAAAGAGTAGGACCCATTAGGGACCAAAGTGGCAATCTGTGTGTAGAGCCGGAAGATGTAGGTGAGGTTTTAAATGAATATTTTGCATCTGTGTTCACTATGAAGAAGGACGATGTAGGCATAGAAATCAGGCAGGGGGATTGTGATATACTTGAACAAATTAGTATTGAGAGGGAGGAGGTACTAGCGGTTTTAGCGGGCTTAAAAGTGGATAAATCCCCAGGCCCTGACGAGATGTATCCCAGGCTGCTGTGAGGCAAGGGAGGAGATTGCAGGGGCTCTGACACAAATTTTCAGAACCTTTCTGGCCACAGGGGAGGTGCCAGAGGACTGGAGAACAGCTAACGTGGTACCATTATTCAAGAAGGGTAGTAGGGATAAACCAGGGAATTACAGGCCAGTGAGCCTAACATCAGTGGTAGGGAAATTATTGGAAAAAATTCTGAGGGACAGAATTAATCTCCACTTGGAGAGGCAAGGCTTAATCAAGGATAGTCAGCATGGCTTTGTCAGGGGGAGATCATGTCTAACCAATTTGATTGAATTTTTCGAGGGAGTGACTAGGTGTGTGGATGAGGGTAGTGCAGTAGATGTGGTCCACATGGACTTCGGTAAGGCTTTTGACAAAGTCCCACATGGAAGACTGGTCAAGAAGTTAAGAGCCCATGGGATCCAGGGCAATTTGGCACATTGGATCTAAAATTGGCTGAGTGGCAGGAGGCAGAGGGTGATGGTCAAAGGATGTTTTTGTGACTGGAAGCCTGTGTCCAGTGGTGTACCGCAGGGATCAGTGCTGGGTCCTTTGCTGTTTGTAGTGTACATTAATGATTTAGATATGAATCTAGGAGGTATGATCAGTAAGTTCGCAGATGACACGAATTGGTGGAGTGGTAAATAGCGAGGAGGGAAGCCTCAGGCTACAGGATGATAGATGGGTTGCTTAGATGGGCAGAACAGTGGCAAATGGAATTTAACCCTGAAAAGTGTGAGGTGATGCATTTTGGGAGGACTAACGAGGCAAGGGAATACACAATGAATGGTAGGACCCTAGGAAGGACAGAGAATCAGAGGGACCTTGGTGTGCATGTACATAGATCCCTGAAGGCAGCAGGACAGGTAGATAAGGTGGTTAAAAAGGCATATGGGATACTTGCCTTCATTAGCCGAGGCATAGAATATAAGAGCAGGGAGGTTATGATGGAGCTGTACAAAACGCTAGCTAGGCTACAGCTGGAATACTGTGTGCAGTTCTGGTCGCCACACTATAGGAGGGATGATTGCATTGGAGAGGGTGCAGAGGAGATTCGCCAGGATGTTACCTGGGCTGGAGCGCTTCAGCTATGAAGAGAGACTGGACAGGCTGGGGTTGTTTTCCTTAGAGCAGAGAAGGCTGAGAGGGGACCTGATTGAGGTGTACAAAATTATGAGGGGCATAGATAGGGTAGATGGAAAGGAACTTTTCCCCTTAGTAGAGGGGTCAATAACCAGGGGGCATAGTTTCAAGGTAAGGGGCAAGAGGTTTAGAGCAGATTTGAGGAAACACTTTTTCACCCAGAGGGAATCTGGAACTCTCTGCCTGAAAGGGTGGTAGAGGCAGGAACCCTCAACATTCAAAACATTTAGATGAGCACTTGAAAACGCCATAGCATACAAGGCTACGGACCAAGTGCTGGAAAATGGGATTAGAATAGACGGCTTGATGGCCGGCGTGGACACGATGGGCCGAAGGGCCTCTTTCTGTGCTGTATAACTCTGACTCTATATCTTACAACTATTTAACAGCATATGATGCAAAGATGTGATTTGCCATACCTGACATTGTTTCCTATTTCTCCATGGCCTCTGGGTTCGTATCTCTGAAGTGTACTATAAATTAAGCATGCGATTAGAATAGTAGATTTATCAGCTTGTTGCAAAGTTTTTTTTAAAAGCTTGTACATATTGCAGGAAGATGAATTGCTAGATGACTCAAAGCTGAGCAATTTCAGGTATGATAGATTTACATAGTCTACTTTGGATAATTCAGAGTTAATTCTTGTTAAATAATTGGATAATTCAACTTTTTTTAAATTAAGCAAGATAAAATAACACAAGATGGAAATTTAGTGCTTAAAGAAATTGTATCATTAGATCATTTTAATGAATGAGTAAACTGTATAACAGCCACTGAGTGACTCGGGAGCAGTGAAGTAAGTGAGTCAGTAGGTTCTTGTAAATGAAGTTGCCATTTGGTTGGCATACAACTGAGACTGCTTGATTACCCAGAAAGGAAAAACCACATGTAAATTGAGTACTGTGTTTTTTGAACTGTATCTGTGCATATAGTTTGAAAAAGGTGTGCAAAACAAAAACCACCTGTATTTTGCTCAGCCAGAAAGAAGAAAAGATTTAAAGCAGTATTTTATGTTCAAAGTTCTCACTTGGAAAATATATATTAACATTTATATATGTTACCGGTGGTGGTACCATGATCCAGGTAGATGCATTAAAGTAGTAGCTCTGGATCCTAATGTCATCTCTTGATAGAAATCACCCCCACATAGCCCAGAAAGTTGAGTTCTGGGACCTAGGAGGCTTCATTGTTTCCCCATCTCCTTGCTTGTTGCCCACTTCTCAAACCCACCAGCACAGAGTTTCCTGCTGCAGTCTCTATCAGCAACCCTGCACAAGGAAAATAAAAGTGCAAAATCTCCAATGGTATTGCACTTGCCCCCTTCACATAAGCCACAGGATCTTCCAGTGAGTAAACACAAACTTGCTGCTTGATATGCTGACAGAACTTTCAGTGGTGTTGGCAGGAGTGCTGATTGAAGCACTCACTCTGCTTGCCTTACCTGCTTACTTTAGCTGCCCACTGTGCCTTGCATTTAAAGAGATGAATGCTGCTGCTGGAATGTGCTCAGCCAGGAGGATCCAACCTGCAGCTCCAAAGGTTCCTTGGAAATTGAGCTTCTGACTGCTCTTCTACTAAGCAACAGCAACAACTTGCATTTATATAGCACCTTTTAATGTAGTAAAACGTCCCAAGGCACTAACAGGAGCGTGATCGAACAAAATTTGACAACAAGCCACATGAGATATTTGAACAAGCAAAGAGGTAGGTTTTAAGGAGCGTCTTAAAGGGGGAGAGAGTTAGTGAGGCAGGGTGGTTTAGGGAGGGAATTCCAGAGTTTAGGGCCTCGGCAGCTGAAGGCACGGCCGTCAATGGTGGAGCGATGAAAATCGGGGATGCACAAGGCCAGAATTGGGGGAGTGCAGAGATGGTGTAGGGCTGGAGGAGGCTACAGAGATCGGGAGGGGCGAGGCCATGGAGGGATTTGAAAACTAGGATGAGAATTTTAAAATCGCACTGTTGCTGGACTGGGAGCCATTATAGGTCAGCGAGCACAGGGGCGATGGGTGAATGGGACTTGGTGCGAGTTAGGAAACAGACAGCAGTTTACGTAGGGTAGAATGAGCTGAAGGGGTACTTCTGCAACCAGAAATAAAACACATATATGGTGTGTCCCCCGCACACCCCCCCCCCCCCCCCCCCCCCCAACCCCACCATCAAAGCTTTAGTACAAGACCCCACAATTACAGCCTATGTAGAGGTATTCTCTTTTCCCCCCACCCCACCATAGAGCACCTCACATATCGCACACTGGGTGACAAACTCATAATTTAGCACCAACACCCTCAACTTTCCAATGCCTGTGCAAGCAGCCACAGTGGCACAAAGCCCAACATTGCCCCTTGGCAACTAGGCCCTGACATCATTTTAAAAGATGACACCTCAAGGCAGCGACAGAACAGTGCAGCTGCCTAACAAAACTGCCTCAAATCAAAATCCGACACCCACAAAATACCACTCTGACCTAAAGACAGGAGTCAGAAAACTGAAAATTCTGTGACAGCCATCCAAGCTATATGTATAGAGTTCTGCAGCACAACCTCCCAAATGCAACCGAAAGTAAAACAACTGGGTTTCTGCTTTGTTGAAGGCAATGAAGTGTAAGCTTAAATGGCCTATCAACTAGGGAGGGGCTGGGATATAGCCAGCAAACTTGGCAACTGGGAATGCTGCAATAAATCTGTATCTTTAGCATTTTAGAAGTTGCTCTCCGCACCAGTTTATGGGAAGGGGTCCTGTGTCCCTAAGCGGCTTGGTTCACTGCAGTGGAGGCCCATGTTTTGGTTCTAGCAGCGACTTGATTATAGGTCTAGTACATACATCAACAAGCTAGACCACCGACTCAATGTTTCCATACTTTTTCACCCACCCCTTGACAAAATGGCAGTGTTGTGTTGCTAATTGCAACCTGATTGCTTCGTTTGAATACTGCTCGATAGAAGCAGCCAAAATCGTTAGTCAATTCCTTCGACCTTTTTTTCCAAAGTGATAAGGTAGAGCCTAACCACAGTAGGTTGTGTTTTATCTAATCCTATATACAATATAGAACATCTAGAAACCAAAAATATAATAATGAATAGTCAGCATGGATTTCAAAAGGGAAAGTCTTGCTTGACCAACCTTATTGAATTTTTTGAACAGGTAACAGAGTAGACAATGGTAATACAGTAGATGTAATTTATCTGGATTTTCAAAAGACCTTCGATAAGGTACCCCATGATAGACTGATGAATAAGGTCAGAAAATGCGGAGTCAGGGGACAAGTAACAGAATGGATTGCTGGCTGGCTTCAGGACAGAGAGGTAGAGTAAAGGGTAGCTATTCACAGTGGCAGGAGGTGGGTAGTGGTGTTCCACAAGGATCAGTGTTGGAACCACTGCTGTTCACAATTTACATTAACGATTTAGACTTTGGAATCAAAAACACAATTTCTAAATTTGCGGACAACACCAAATTGGGGGGAATAGTCAATACTGAGAGGACTGCAACAAATTACAGGAGGACATTAATGAACTTGCAGAATGGGCAAATAATTGACACATTAAGTTCAGGACAGATAAATGTGAAGTATTACATTTTGGTAAGAATAGGGAGGTCACTTGGAGGGTGCGAGTCTAGGTGGGGTATAGGAACAAAGGGATCTCTGAGTATAAATACACAAATCACTAAAGGTTGCAACACAGGTTAGCAAGGCCATTAAAAAAAAAAAGCAAACCAAGCACACGGGTTTATTTATAGAAGGATAGAATTGAAAAGTAGGGAAGTTATGCTAAACCTGTATCGAACCTTGGTTAGACCACACTTGGAGTACTGCGTACAGTTCTGGTCGCCATATTATAAAAAGGATATAGAGGCACTGGAGAGGGTGCAGAAAAGATTTATAAGGATGATACCAGAAATGCGAGGGTATATATATATCAGGAAACTATGAACAGGCTGGGTCTCTTTTTTCTCTTGAAAAAAGGCTGAGGGGTGACTTAATAGAGGTCTTTAAAATTATGAAAGATTTTGATAGAGTGGATACAGAGAGAATGTTTCCACTTGTGGGGAAGAGCATAACTAGAGGCCATCAATATAAGATAGTCACCAAGAAACCCAATAGGGAATTCAGAAGAAACTTCTTTACCCAAAGAGTGGTGAGAATGTGGAACTCGCTACCACAGGGAGTGGTTGAAGCGAATAGTATGGATGCATTTAAGGGGAGGCTAGAGAAGCATATGAGGGAGATGGGAATAGAGGATTATGCTGATAGATTTAGATGAGGAAAGACGGGAGGAGGCTCGAGTGGAGCATAAACACCGGCATGGACTGGTTGGGCCGAATGGCCTGTTTCTATGCCGTATATCCTATGTAACAATCTTGTGCAGTCAATGATTAGAAACTGGTAATCTCTCTCTTCTCAGGACTCCAACCTCTGATGACCACTTGAAGCAGGGTCTTTTTCTAATTTCAGATACAGAGCAGATTAGAGAGGTCTTGCGCAGGGGCCTTGAAATGAACACCAAGCCAATCTTGCCACCAATCAGCTCCCAGAAACCACAGCAACAGAATGGAATGAACCATGACCGAGCACCGTAAGTTCTTTTACAACTTGCATGAATATGTCTTTCAAGCAGTCCACGGTCATTGAAGATTGTATGAGTTTTTTTGGGGTGGGGAGGGAACGAGTGTACTGCATTGTTAAAATTGTTGAAACCTCCATTTGACATTCCTCAATCCTAATTCTGCTTAGTTTTTCTTTCCAAAGCTTTGGTCCTTTAAAATAAAGTATTTCTGCTTTTAAGATTGATTTATTAGTGCAATATGTACTGTTTACAACATTAGCAAAAGCTTAAATAGAGACAAATCTTCGGGGATAATGTCACTAAAGCTGGTTTAATGGTAACCTAGAATGAGCAAATTGTCTTGTAAACAAGAGAAATGCTAGGTGGGGAATGAAATCTAAATTCTATTAAGTGTTTTGATTTCCTTTTCTTAAATATACCAACTGTATGTGGACTTCACAATAACCTGATTCGCCGTGGTGCCCCATAAAAGGGGAATGCACTCATCTGAATTAGCACATAATGCACACTGTTATAAAAGACTGTGTGCGCCTGTCGGAGGCAGCTGGGAAGCAGATGTTAGAAGAATCCCTTCTTCAGTGACCTTATGAAGTCGAGAGAATTTTCCACAGGCTTCCAGCTCCAGTTGTGATGATAGATAGGGGATTCAATAAAGAAAACCTGCTCCTGGGCTGCTTCTCTCGAGCAGTATTCAAACGATAAAATAGTAGAACAAGGTAAAAATTAAAAAGCTCCAATAAGTTTCTAGGTAAAAGAATTGTGTGGCTCATGCAGAGGGGCCCTTTTATGGTGAAATTATTTCCAGAACAAAGTTACTGTTTCACCTATTTGACAGAGCATCATCAATAATTTATAATTGAGAAGTTAATGCCTTGTTAGCCCAATTGCTGGACATGTTATACCAATGCATGAGGCTGTGGGACATTAAAATGTGGGCTTGTATTTTCTGTTCTCTTCACAACAAGCTGTTGATTTTTTTAAAGGAAATGTGTTAAAATAAAACGGAAGCTGTTAGATAAGCGCAGCAAGCCAAGAGTAACTTAAAGAAGGAAAGACTTGCATTTATATAGCGCCTTTCACGACCCCCGGACCTCCCCAAGGCGTTTGCAGCCAATGAAGTACTTTTTGAAGTGTAGTCACTGTTGTAATGTGGGAAACGCGGCAGCCAATTTGCGCACAGCAAGTTCCCACAAACAGCAATGTGATAATGACCAGATAATCTGATTTTAGTGATATTGATTGAGGGATAAATATTGGCCCCAGGGCACCGGGAATAACTCCCCCTGCTCCTCTTCGAAATAGTGCCATGAATCTTTACGTCCACCTGAGAGCAGACGTCTCGGTTTAGCGTCTCATCCGAAAGAGAAAGATGGGTAAACATTGTGCTGTGACACTTCATCAGAACGTGTGCTCTTTCAGATGCTGGTCAAGCCTGCTGTGCACTTCCAGCATTTAAAATTCTCAATCTTGCAAGCGACTTGGACAAGATGCTTCTTTGGAGGGAAGGGAGGAAAAATCAGAAAGCAAATTAATCCTTGGTGCACATCCTACCAGCCAGTTCTCATTATATTGTCAGCTTCAGGTTGTTTGATCTGAATCTGAATTCGTACTTTCAAAAGGAGTCTGGTCCAAAGACTGTTTTCTTCAGTTTTATTTCAATGTTGGCATTTAAAGGACTGAGGGATTCAATCCATGGTCAGGCAGGTTTAAGCACATTTTAGATTAGTTTCTATCTGGGCCTTATTCCACTATTATTTATGGGTTAAACTATGTGAACAGAGACTTTCACTGTTGCAAGGGTGGTAGTCTATTCAGTTATATGGCAAATCTAATTAGGGCACTGGACACGTTTCCACTATGTCTTGAATTTGCACTTTATATAGCAACTTTCACAACTTCCAGATGTCCCAAAGCACTTCAAAGACAAGAAGTACTTTTTGATGTTGTAATGTATGGAAACAGGGCAGCTAATTTTCCCTCCGCAAGGTCCCACAAACAGCAGTGAAATAATGACCAGATAATCTGTTCTATTGATGGTTGCTGAATAAATGTTTGCCAGGACACCGGAAGAAATCTCTTCTTCGAGCAGTGCCATGGGATCTTTTACATCTACCTGAGGTGTGGGATAGGATATGGGCAGCAGAGTTTAAGATGAGCTGGTCTACAGAGGGTGGAGGATGGGAGGCTGGCCATGAGAACATTGGAATAGTCGAGTCTGGAAATGACGAAGGCATGGATAAGGGTTACAACAGCAGATGGACTAAAGTAGGTGCAGAGTCGGGTATTATGCATGTTGAAGTAGGCGGTTTTTCCTGATGGAGTGGCTATGTGGTAGTAATCTCTGCTCAGGGTCGAATAGGGTGCCAAGGATGCGAACAGTCTGGTTCAGCTCTGGACTTTGGCTGGGGAGGAGGATGGAATTCGTAGCAAGGGAATGGAGTTTATGGAGGGAGCTGAAGATGATAGTTACGGTCTTTCCAAAGTTTAGCTGAAGGAAATTGTGGCTCATCTAAGGCTGGAAACAGTCTTGACAGCGTGGAGGCAGTGAAGCAGTTGAGAGAGGTGGTAGAGAGGTAGAGCAGGGTTTTGTCGGCACACATATAGAAGCTGGCCCTAAGGACATCTTCTGACTGATAGTGGTGTAATAGTCCTTCTCTACCTTTTTGCAGCCTTTGTCACTGTCGACTAAAGAAATAAACAACTTGCATTTGTATAGCACCTTTCGCGATCTCAGGACATTTCAAAGCACTTTATAGCCAATGGCGAACTTTGAAGTGTAGTCACTATTCTAATGTAGGGAACCGTGGTAGCTAATTTACGCACAGCAAAGTCCCACAAACAGCAACGCAATAACTGGCCAGATAATCAGTTTTAGCAAAATTGGTTGAGGGATAAATGTTGGCCAGGACACTGGGAGAACTCCCCTGCTCATCCTCAAATAGTGCCTGGGATCTTTTACATCCAACTGAGAAGAGCAGATGGGACCTCGGTTTAACATCCCATCCAAAATACATGCAAGGAGAATTCAAGGCTGGGGTTGCAGCAGGAGAGTAGGAAAGCAGGGGGTTAGGGTAGGGATTGGGATGAAAAGTGCCAGAGAGGCAAGAAATGAAAGATGGCATAGCTGGGTAACAGGAATGGGAGGACAGAGGAGTGAAGAGTCCAAAGGGCGCCAGAAATAGGGGCTAGCGCAATCGGCTCCGATCTAGAGCAGCAGCCAAAATGTGCATGTGAATGGACACAGGAATTTGGGTTACGTAGGCATGACCGAGATTAAGGGAGACCTTTCCAGGCGACGTTATGAAACAGAGTTAACATCTGAGGTCGTGGTTGGATGGTCAATTTGTAGATAGTGTGGCGTCAGCTTTGAGCGTCCACAAACCATTGTGTGGGGAGAGGGGGATGGATCCAGGAGTCCTTTTGTGAGGCGATGTTTCAGCTGGCGTGCCAGCAGAGGTTGTCCAGCGGGCCAAGGAGTGGAGCGTCGACAATGAGCCAGCTGAGGTTGATCCTAGGTTCTAGTGGAGGTGCATAGTGTCCTCTGGTGTTGGCATTGCGCTTCAGCGGCTCCAGTAGACTAGCCGAGGAGGACTGAGAGGAATGGAGTGTGGTATAATCAAGTGGCGTATAGAAAATGTGGAGGAGAAGCAAAAATGGAAATTAGAAAAGTTGAGCGGGTATGAAGAAAGACTGGCAGGGAACATGAAAAATAATACATTTTGTATTTGCCTCTTCTTCTTGGCAGTCCCTCGGAACCGAGGATGACTTGCTTCCACACTAAAAGAGTTCTCAGGTGACTGAGTCCAATGCGGGACCTACAGTCTCTGTCACAGGTGGGGCTGACGGTGGTTGAAGGGGTGGGTGTGGGTGGGGTGCTTGGGCTGACTTGTGCTTGGCTTCTACTTGCTCCTGGCGAAGAGCCTCTAGGTGTTCGGCGCCTTCCCAGATGCTTCTCCTCTACTTTGTGCGGTCTTGGGCCAAGGATTCCCAGGTGTCGGTGGGGATGTTGCACTTTTTCAAGGCGGCTTTGAGGGTGTCCTTGAAGCGTTTCCTCTGCCCATTTGCCTAACCGGTAAAAGACTGGTTAAAGAAAGGGAATTGTCCAATTAAACAGAAGAGGAAATCTCATTTAAGGTATAGCTGAGGTGCTAAATGAGTACTTTGCCCCTCCTTTCACAAAAGAATGGGTTAGTAGGAATAAAAGGGAACCAGGAGAAGTACAATTAGATATGATAATTCGAAGAGATGCTAGATTTTGTAAATGGTGGCTAAAGCAAAGTAATGCCGACCGATATAAATCCTTGCTTAGCCCTAAGTTAGAACATGGCTGCCATACTTCAGGACAGATATTGATGCATTGGAAGAGATTTAGTAAGGTGATACCAGGGATGAAAGGCTTTGCTTATGAGGAGAGACTAGAGAACCTGGGGCTCTTTTCATTGGGTTAAGAGCTCTGATAGGTGTTTAAAATGATGAATGATTTTAAAGTAAATGGGGGGAAAAACTATTTCCACTGGTTAGTGAGTTAGTAATCCGACACCACCTCCTACCTCCACTTGGACCATGACCCCACTACCGAACATCAAGCCACCATTTCCAAGACTGTCACTGACCTCATCTCCTCTGGAGATCTTCCCCCCACGGCCGCCAACCTCATAGTTCCCCAAGCCCGCTTCTACCTCCTTCCCAAGATCCACAAACAGGACTGCCCTGGTAGACCCATCGTTTCAGCCTGTTCTTGCCCCACGGAACTTATCTCTTCCTATCTCGACTCTTTTTTCTCCCCTTGTCCAGTTTCTTCCCATCTACATCCGCGACTCTTCCGACGCCCTCCGCCACTTTAAGTTTCCTGGCCCCAACCGCCTCCTTTTCACTGGACGTACAATCCCCCTACACCTCCATCCCCCACCAGGATGGCCTGAGGGCGCTCCGCTTCTTCCTTGAACAGAGGCCCAACCAGTCCCCATCCACCACCCTCCTCTGCCTGGATGAACTTGTTCTCACATTGAACAACTTCTCCTTTGATCCCCTCATTTCCTCCAAATCAAAGGTGTTGCTATGGGTACCCACATGGGTCCTAGCTATGCCTGCCTTTTCGTGGGATATGTGGAACACTTTGTTCCAGTCCTACTCGGGTCCCCTCCCTCACCTCTTTTCCAGTACATTGATGACTGTATCGGTGCCGTCTCCTGCTCTCGCCCTGAACTAGAAAATTTAATTCACTTTGCTTCCAATTTCCACCCTTCCCTCACCTTTTCACATGGTCCATCTCCGACTCTTCCCTTCCCTTCCTCGACTTCTCCGTCTCCATCTCTGGGGATAGGTTATTGACAAACATTCACTACAAGCCCACTGACTCCCACAGCTACCTGGACTACACTTCCTCCCATCCCACCTCCTGTAAGGACTCTATTCCATTCTCCCAGTTTCTCTGTCTCCGCCGCATCTGCTCTGACGATGCCACCTTCCATACCAGTGCTTCCGACATGTCTTTTTCCTCAACCGAGGATTCCCCTCTACTGTGGTTGACACTGCTCTCGACCATGTCCGTTCTATCTCCTGCGCTTCTGCCCTCACCCCTGCCCCTCCCTCCCAGAACCACGATAGAGTTCCCATTGTCCTCACCTTTCACCCCACCAGCCTCCACATTCAACAGATCATCCTCCGCCATTTCCGCCACCTCCAGCGTGATCCCACCACCAAACGCATCTTCCTCTCTCCTCCCTTTTCAGCATTCCGTAGGGACCGCTCCCTCCGCGACACCCTGGTCCACTCCTCAATCACCCTTTCCCCTTCGCCCGGCACCTTCCCGTGCAAACGCAGGAGATGCAACACATGCCCTTATACCTCCCCCCCTTCCCACTGTCCAGGGCCCCAAACACCCCTTCCAGGTGAAACAGCGATTTACTTGTACTTCTTGCAATTTAGTATACTGTATTGGCTGCTCACGATGTGGTCTCCTCTACATTGGGGAGACCAAACGCAGATTGGGTGACTGCTTTGCGGGACACCTCCGTTCAGTCCGGAAGGAGGACCCCAAGCTCCCGGTGGCCTGTCACTTTAATTCACCGCTCCACTCCCACTCGGACCTCACCGTCCTCGGCCTCTTGCATTGTTCCACGGAAGCTCAGTGTAAGCTCGAGGAACAGCACCTCATCTTTCGATTAGGCATTCTACAGCCCTCTGGACTCAACATAGAGTTCAACAATTTCAGATCCTAACCTCTGCCCCTATCACACATTATAACATTATATTAAAAAATTTATCCACACCTTTTTGTTTGGTCTTTTTTTCTTCCCTCCCACATGGCAGCTGTCCTTCATTCTGCTGGTGCAATTCACACTTCATCTGAGCCATCCTTTGTTCCTTAACCTGTCCCATTACCACCTCCTCTTGCCTTGAATATCTCTTAATGTCTCTTAATCTCTCCTGCTTTCTATCCTATCACTGACCTTCCCTTTTGTTCTTTCATCCCCCTTTTCCCTAGCCCCTAAACTTGCTTTAAAATCTATTCCATTTCCTGCTTTTTTCCAGTTCTGACGAAAGGTCTTCGACCTGAAACGTTAACTCTGTTTCTCTCTCCACGGATGCTGCCTGGCCTGCTGAGTTTTTCCAGCGTTTTCTGTTATTTCGGATTTCCAGCATCCGCAGTATTTTGCTATTGTAGTAATTAAAGGTCTTGTGTTTAAGATCATCACCAAAGCAACAAAATTAAAGTTTAGGAAAAAATTTTATGGCAGAATTGTTATGACATGGAATGCCCCATCAGAAACTGCACTGGAAGCAGCTAGAAGTAATGGCTTTTACAAGTGAAGTGGATAAATATTTGAAAAAGAAAAAAATTAAAAGGAAAAGGCAGTGGAATGGGACGGAGAGTAGTTCTTGGGGTGCTAGCACATGCACAGTGGACCGAATGGCTATCTTCTGGGCTGTAAAATTCTGATGAGGTGGAACATTACATGACCTAGTGGCAATATGTTTTGTACACCATTATTGAAGTCTTTTTTTGTGTGGCTCTGTAACGCAGCATGCCGCATGAGTTACAGGGCCACTTACATTGTATAAAATGAATTTGGATTAAATGTTGTGTACTATCCGCATTGTTTCAAGGCAGAAACATATTAATAGAAAGAAAGACTTGCATTTATACATCGCCTTCCACGACGTCCCAAAGCAACTTAGAGCCAATGAAGTACTTTTTGAAGTGTAGCCACTGTTGTAATGTAGGAAATGCGGCAGCCAATTTGCACACCGCAAATCCCACAAACAGCAATGTGATGATGGCACCTCCAACAGTGCAGCACTCCCTCAGTACTACACTGAGAACTCATCCTCTCCACCACCCCTTGATCCCTCAACTACCTCTATCAGCTTTACTATCTTGCACCGCAAACTCTGTCCCCTGCCACTGATTCTATCCCCCTCCTTGGCTACTGTCTCTGGCTGAGCCAGACAGTTAGTAACCTCGGCATCCTTTTCTACCCTGGACTGCACTTCAGATGTCATACCCTCTCCATCATAAACACCATTTACTTCTACTTCTGCAACGTTGCCCGCCTCTGTCCCTATCGCTGAATCCTTTATACCTGCCTTTGTCACCTCCAGATGTGACTAATCCATTGCTCTCTTTGCTGGCCTCCTTCTGTCTATCCTCTGTAAACTCTAACTTGTCCAAACCTCTTCTGCAAGTATTTTGATCTACTCACTGATCTGTATTGACTCCCTGCCCCCAACATCTTAAATTTAAATCCTTGTCTTTAAATTCCTCCTTGGCCTTGCCCAACCCTATCTTGACAACCTTGTGCAGCCCTATGCCCCTCCCCCTCTAATATTATGTTCCTATGATTCTGGCCTCTTATGCACTCCCTCCTCTTGCCTTCACTACCACCATTGACAGTAGAACTTTTGGTTGCCTGAGTCATGCTCTCTGAAAGTTCCTCTCCACCTCTTCTCTCCTTTTAAAAACCTCCGTAAAACTTCTTTCATTTGACCAAGCTTTTGGACACCCATGCTCATCTCTCGGTTTCTGGCTTTGCATCCATTTTCCATATGCCTGTCTGTGAAGCACTTTGGGACATTTTTAAAATTAAGTGCACTATAGAAATGGAAGTTGTTCGATTGTGGTTGGACATTCTGGCTGTTATTTCACTACATTGATCTTATCCTCTTTAGGGCAGTGGGCGGTCTGGAGAAGATGCTTGAAGATCCTTCTTTAAAGGAGGAAATTCAAGGGGTAGATCAGTCCTTGTTACTCTTATATATCTGCAAGGCAACATTGCCAAGGACTGGGAATAGATTACTTATCTGTTCTGTTATATTTTGTGCATGGGAAACCTTTCCTAACATTTTTTTGAAAGGGTATAAATGGGATTTTAAGAATTGACAAAAGATGGCATGGATGTACTGTAACAATATGTAACATGCCTCTTTAAATTGTGATCGCCAAACAGTAAATACCAAATACAGGTGCCTTTTGTAGACACTTGCTTTGCATACTTATCAAGATAGCCTTTTAGAATGAGCTTCTAGCTGCTTGAGACACCATGTTCAATATTGCTACTTTTTTTCTAATCTTGAAGTGAGGGTCAGAGAATGCTACTGGGAGTTGCAGCCAATCAGCCTTTCTGGTGATGAGAAACTACTCCTATTCTGTTTCCAATTCCTGCATCAGACATCCTTTCGGGTTGCTTGTTTATATCAAATTACGGGTAATTCTGTGTTATGGACACGTGGCCTCCAGGAACTCATTTGCGAAGGCCTTAAACTCATTTTGTATAGCACCCATCCAATTGTCCAAGTAAGGTGACATTTATCCCATTAGTTTGGACAGAATCCAATCCCAGATCCTAATGTGCAATCCTGCTATGGTGCTTCATGCCCTTATCCACTCATTCAGGCACGTGGAACTGTTGAGCTGTCAAAGGGCATGTGCTCCAAAATGTTTAATGTGCCTTAAATGGGGGAGCTGTCTTGGGAAACCAGTAAGTATGGGAAGAATGTGGACTTAAAGATGAATGAGTGTGGCCATGGGTAAGTTACCACATTTTTATTGTGAGCTTGGTAAAAGAAAATACTTGTTTTGTAAAAAAAAAAAATTGAAGTGTTAGTTAACCTGGACTTCAAACGGCTTGAAGCAATTTCTAATTTGCATCTACTTGAATATCTTTTAAGAAACAAATATGATCTGTGCTAGCTAATAGTAATTTGGCTGAAAGAAGTAAAAAATTTAGCTAGTAAAACAAATTTTGTAATGGTAGGTTTTGCCGGCAAAGTTGGAGCTCTTTAAAGATTAAGAGATCAGGTTTTTCAATGGGCTAATCAAATTCATTCTTTACATAAGCTCCTTTCCTCTTAAATGTTTGTCCCTGCTTTCATAAGGCTTTCAAAGTTCAATTTTAGAGAGATTTTTGTTTTAAAAAAAAAAACATGCTTGCTTGGCTTCTCTCAGAAGAGAAGTTAAGTGTTTGGGGAATTTATACTTTCATTATTGTACTCTTTTCCTAAAATATCTACCTTTTTAGAAGATATTTGCTGTTCAGTTATATTTCCCAGTTACATGTAAATCCACCATATTGGATTTTCAGACTCGCTACAGAGTTGCTTCATTGATGTCTTCAGGCTTGGGTGCTCCCTGATTTGTGATCTTTCTGGTCTTGAATGTAGTTACTTGCTGACTGGGCAGATAGCTTATCTTGGCTGAGTGATTCTGCCATGAGTTCAGAGATTAGAAAGGGCAGGTCTCTATGGAGCGGGGGGAAATTGTATTAAATTGCAAATAGACTTAAAAAATAACAACTGGAGGGGAGGGAGAAGTTATTCCATCTACATTTTTGTTTTCCTTTTAAGTTTGCATTAATTATTGCTGAACATTTGCTCTTATTATTGCAAGTTGGTTGCCAGTGAATTTCAAAAGGGTCTTTTGATTAAAAAATATTTGTCTTAATCACTATTGATAATACTCCATATTAAAAGGGTGCCAAGTGTTCTAATTTGGGTCTTAGAATTCACTTCTTTAACTTACTGGCTAAATTATTAGCTTTGCTTATAAGTTACTGAAATTTGTGTTTGAATGCTACCATTATCTGAACTCTTATTAGAGTGTAGTTATTTAGCATGGGGCGCTCACACTTGTTACACCAACTAAGGATATCTGCTGCACAACACAAGTGGGTTATAACAATATTCTAGAATCAGTCTAGTGTTGCAATGAACTAACTAACATTAAAGTTTAAAATATCTTTGATATCAAAATGTGCCAAGGAATGCAGTTTTGCAATTTCCTCCAATTAAACGTTAAGACCAGAGAGCCATTGTCTTCAGCTCCCGTATGGGTATTGTGGTGTAGTGGTTATGTTACTGGACAGAGGCCTGCACTAATCCAGGAGTGATTTTAAATCCCACCATGGCAGTTTCAGAATTTGAATTCAGTTTAAAAAAAAATCTGAAATAAAAAGCTGTCAAATTGTCGTAAAAACCCAACTGGTTCACTTTAGGGAAGGAAACTTGCCATCCTTATACAGTCTGGCCTATATGTGACACCAGTCCCAGACCAACATGGTTGACTCTTAACTGCCCCCTAAAGCAACAGTTGTGCAAGGGCAACTTGAGATGGGTAATAAATGCCGGCCTTGACAGCGAAACCCACATTATTTGAGAATAAATGAGCAGGAAAAAAATCTGTTGCCACACCACTGATTCCATGGCCGCTGTGTTTGGTTGAATCGGACTGTTCACAACCTCGGCTGTTTGATTTGACTCTGAGCTGAGTTTGGAACACCATAACCCCTCCCATTACAAAGACCGCCTATTTCCACCTCTGCTCGTCTCTGCCCCGCTTCAGCCCATCTGCTGCTGAAACCCTCATCCATGCTTTTGTTACCTCCAGGCTTAACTATTCCAACGCTCTCTTGGCTGGAATCCCATCTTCCACCCTCCATAAACTTGAGTTCATCCAAAATTCTACTGCCTGTCTCCTAATCCGCAGCAAGTCCCGCTTGCCCATTAACCCTCTGCTCGCTGGCCTATATTGGCTCCCGATCCACCTACGCCTCGAATGTAAAATTCTTATCCTCATGTTCAAAATCCCTCCTTGGCCTTGCCCCTCCCGATCTCTGTAACCTCCTCCAGCCCTACAACCCTCCAAATTCTCTGCATTCCTCCAACTGTGGTGTCGCATGCATTCCCCACTCCCTTCTTCACACCATCATTGGCCGTGCCTTCAGCCGCCTAAGCTCTGGAAGTCCCTCCTTCTGCCTCTCCACACCTCTCCTCCTTCAAGACCCTCCTAAAAAACCTACTTTTGACCAAGCTTTTTGGCACCCCTCCTAATATCTTATCCTTTGGCTTGATGTCAATTTTTTGCTGTTTACATTCATGTGAAGTGTCTTGGAACATTTTCCTACATTAAAGCGCTATCTAAATGCAAGGATTCAAGGGATGAGGTCTGTCTTGTTTGAAGATGTATGCTGGCCTTGTAGCCCCATTTCCTGACACTTTTCACGTCTTTGTAATTAAGTGAAATTGTTACTGAAACCATAAAATTGCATTCAAAGTAGGCATAGTGTCATGATGTTTGTACATGGTAGAAGTGAGGAAAAAGGGGGGGCAAAGATATGATTAAATGTAAGAAATTTAAGACAGAGAGTATGGAGAGGGCTGTGAGGCTGCAGAATGCACTACCAGAATTAATGATTGAAGCAGAGACCATGTCAACATTTAAGATAGGTGGTTGAAGGAAAGGGGAATATGGGAACAGAACGGACACGTGAGATTAGGAATACTGCTATACTGCTCCGTGGAGGATAAACACCAACACGGATTGGTTGGACTGCACGGTCTGTTTCCATGTTGTAATTTCATCACACTAAATATCTCCATGATTGGAAAGTGTATCTTGCCCCTGCTTATGCTGTTTTTGTGCCTTTTTCCACAAAATGTATTCCCCAAAACTGACGTATCCACCAAGAATGTAGAAAAATATGGTCTTTATTTTCTATTTTCATTCCCCAAAACCTCTTCCATGTAATGTGTCCCTTGGTTTCTATTAAGCTCATAATTTTCTCAAAAGAGCAAGGAAACTATAGTCCAGTATCTAAGCATATATAAAACTAGCTGTGCCCCCCCCCCCCCGCCAAACCTTTAGTATTCCACTACTTTGACCTCATGCAATGTAACATTCTGTAAATTAGGTTATTTAGTAATCTTCCTGTACTGGTATGAATAAGAGGCTGGATTCAGTTACTCTCATGCCATTCATATGGAGACCAACCGTATTGTGGATGAGATGTATATTGTAATTAAACATGAAAATGTTACTGCGTTTCTGTAATTTTTGGCACGTGATGGTCAGTGCCACAGTTTAAGATTATGCTGCATTTGGTTTACCTACTTATTTGCCAAAAATTCCTACCTTCATCATTTTTCTTTTTGATATTAAGCTGTAAAGATAATGGCTAAACTATGCAGAATTTTGAAAGGATGGGGATGTCGGTGTGTGTGGTTCCGGTTATATTGATATTGTGAATGCAGTTCATTGGGGAGGGAGAGTGAGAATATATTTGTTTTAAAAAGTTGTGCAGGAAGAAATTTGATCTGTGCTGGATGTGGGGGTGCCACTGCTCTGAAATCTGTAGAAATATATTGCTCTCATTTTCCTGAAAAGCTTTTTGATATACTAATGACCTCAATTAACCCCAAGTGAAATGAGAACTTCTCCCATGAATTGTTCCTGCTTGTTGAAGTACAGCTTTTCATTTTGTATTTTTATTGGATATATATTGCAGTATACATGCCTAATGTTGTCTTGGAATTTACCATCCACTCCCAACATTGCATTTAACAGTTCTGTAAAATAAATATTGCACTGCATGAACCATGTTTTTATCTTTTTTTTCTTTCTTTCTTCCAGGATTTAAGGCTGATTATCTAAATTCAAATAATATTAAGGGAAAAAAAATAGAAAATGTTTTAATCCCTGGTAATGTTTCGGCACTCAAATCTACAGGGCAAAGTCAAATTGAAAATACCAAGTCTGAGCGGTCTTAACTCAAAGATTATAATTCTGTTTGTAAATCTGAGTAGTTTTGTTTTTAAATTATGATTATTGTGATATTTTTGGTACAAATCTACCCATAATTTCTCCATAGACTAGTGCAATCAGTGGGCCATTTCCAGAGCAAGCAGACTGAAAGGTAAGAATATCATGCACCGTTCATCTTACCCCTTCCTGGTCTCTATGGGTTTGTGAAGCCCAGATTGTACTTCTATAAAAATTCCTGTCTCTTGTGTCTGTATAACTCCTAGCTAAAATGAAAACTACTAAATTGAGAATTTTCAAATCTGTTTTTTGCAGGGTGCACGTACATGCTTGTAAGAATTCTATATTACTAAGCCACTAAGGAACACATTTTTTAAATGTAATAAAGCATTATGTAGTCAAATATTGCCTGCAGAGTTGAATTAGAAATAGCAAAAGGCTTGCCATTCCAGCCCATTCCGCACTGCTGCAATTGACAAGTCAGCCCGTTGAATTTGCTTGCAGTTTCGGTGCAGTCATCATTTCAGTGGTTCTGCTTGTAAAATTAGATTGGCTGCAGTTATTGCTGCATAGTTTGTGCCCATTCTGTAAATGCCACCTGATAGACGGCATCTTTTTATTGGTAATTTGAACTGACTTAGTGATGTTCAATAGTGGCTATTTACCCATGTCTCAGGAATACTTTTGAGATGTTGCTAATATTTGAAGTATGACTACATTTTAAGTTAGGAATGCAAAGTTTTCAAACCATTTCAAAAGAAGCTGTTGCCAAGTATGATGTTTGTTTTACTCCCATTGTAATGTAAAACTTGAATGATTACTCTGGGCCAGCAGGTATCTTAAAAAATTACAGTTGTAATGAATGGAACAGACTTTGTGGCACCCTTAACATTCTTTAACTATTCCTTTACAATTGTGTGTATGAATAAAAGGTAGGTTCAGTATTTTTACAGCAGTTTTTAAATTTTAACTTGTTTGCTTTAATTTATTCGCACATAAGTGGGTCACTGCAAGGTTCCCTCTGTGGGGGGAAAATGCACTGTTATTTGCAGTGGAGTCATACAGACCAAGAAGATCCCTGGTTTGCACTGAGTAAGCTGATAGTCATTGTAGCAGTGGGAATGCTGGAGTTTACCTCGCCTCCCTGGTTTAGGAAGGTGAATGCCTCGTTTGTACTTTTAATTAGGGTTAGTGCATTAGAAAATCAAGTGATACCACGCCCTCACCATCAGATAACTTGCAACACTCCAATCACGCTCACATTTAAAGAGTGGAATAAAGTGGAATTGGATAGAAAATAAACACTCTGCACTAGTCCTAATTGTGTGATTTTGTTTATACACTGAGATGAGTGTGGTATCCTCCTCTATTTCCACATGTCTCTGTTTAAAGGGCAGGCTTAGAATTGGAATTTCAAGCTCCTGGTGCAAACTCTAATGACAGATTCATTTAGACTCATAGACTGATACAACACAGAAGGAGGCCATTCTGCCCATTGTGCCTGTGTGGCTATTTGGTTGAGCTATCCAACTAGTCCTACCACATTGCTCTTTCCTCATAACCCTGCAAATATTTTCTCTCCAAGTATTTATCCAATTCCCTTTTGAAAGTAACTATTGAATCTGTTTCCACCACCCTTTCAGGCAGTGCATTACAGATCACAACAACCCGTGTTTAAAAAGAAAAAAAAAAGTTCTCATCTCCCCCTCTGGTTCTTTTGCCAATCACCTTAAATCTGTGTCCTCTGGTTACCGACCCTTCTGCCACTGGAAACAGTTTCTCCTTATTTACTCTATCTAAACCATTCATAATTTTGAACACCTCTATCAAATCTCCTCTTAACCTTCTCTGCTGTAAGGAGAACAACCTCAGCTTCTCCACATAACTGAAGTCCTTCATCCCTGTTACCATTCTAGCAAATCTCTTCTGCACCCTCTCCAAGGCCTTGACATCCTTCCTAAAGTGTGGTGCCCAGAATTGAACACAATACTCCCGCTGAGGCCTAACCCATGTTTTATGAAGGTTTAGCATAACGTCCTTGCTTTTTGTCGTTGTTGGAAATATATTGCTATGAGCCACAAGAGTGGCCCCAGTTGACTGCTCTTGGCTTACTCTCTTCCCTTCTCCCAGATATGGGATGGCTCAAGTAGTATTCTGTATCATTGTGTGAAAAATCCATCATTGTGGATCAATGTCCTACTGCTTCTTAGTGTGGTACATTTCCATTTTAACATCCTTAGCTGCTAAGATTCTGAAGCCAAGCATAAAAGAATTGGTAGTTGGCTGGAAATTCTTGACATGGAAGAGGGATTTTAGTGTGATCCTTACGTCCTGTATGTGTTAATTGTAGTAGATCTTAAAACAACCGGGAAGATGCTGCTTACTGAAATAATGTGGGTCGTGAAAGGAGTGGCTATAATCCTAACAGGGTGACAGTAACTTCCTAATGTGGTAATCAGTCACTGCTCAGATATCTTTTGAGAAATAGTATTTCTATATTATGACATACATGTGGTTTGAGAAAATAGGATTCGTTTGTATTTTGTGTTCTGAAAGTAGTACTGATTTATGATTTTACGTCGTTTTGGATCCTGGACATGATCAGCATTTCTGCTACTTTTGATTACAAAACTCGAGTAATTATTTATTGCAGTGATAAACGTGTGAAGTAAATTTCCACTCATTGATTTAACATGTTGATTTTCTGGATACCATGGAAACAAAATCCATGTGACCCACCTACTTATTTTCCCCTTCAGCTCCATTATAGATCAGATATATTTAATACCTCACAGATGTAGGGTGTTTCAATTCAAATTGACAGCATATTGAAAGCTTTCACAATTCTTGATTTCTACTCATCAGTGAATTTAACAGAATCAGCTAGGGTGCAGTGTTTAATGTCTTTTTATCTTCACTTTACAGATCCCTATTTAGAATATTGGTCTTGATGCTGTAACATTTACCAATGAAGCTCAGCATATTATTAATTCATTCATTCTCGGTCATTCTCTCCTCTCTCTCTCTCTCTCTCTCTCTCTCTCTCTCTCGCATGCACACGGAAGGATATTGTCCACTTTCATGTGTATCTGACCTTTCCACTACCACCCTTGATTGTCCTGCTGTTGGACAGGTGTCAAGTTGTGGTGCAACCTGAGGGTACACAAGCTCTGTCCTCCTTGTTCCTGAGCTTTATTCCAAACTCCAGATCCAATCCATCACCTGAAACTTTGCCCGTCTCCACCCCTACCTATCTACCGCAGATGCTGAACCCCTCCTGTATACCTTTGTCATCTCTCGACTCACATTTTCCACGCTCCTCTTCACTGTCCTCCCAAGCTCCACCCTGCATTTAAAAAAAAGCCAATTCATTCAGACTTTTCTGCTCACGTGCTATCTGCTCAAATGTTGCCCTAATCCTTGATGATCTCCAATCTTTCAACACATTGGTTTCAGTATCTTTATCCCTAACTTCAAATCCTTCCATACCTTGTTTGTCTGCTCCTGCTTTTATCATCTCCTCCAATCCTAAGACCCTACCTGTACCTTCCACTCTTTCAGTTGTGGTCTACTGTGTTTTCCCCCTCCCTGTGATCTGCAATTAGTGGCAGAGCCTCTAGTAACTGTGCCTCCACACTGTGGGGCTCCCTAAATCTCTTCCTATTTCTACATTTGTCCCCCACCTTCAAAAGCCTCCTTTAAAACCCAACTCTGCATCTATACTTGGTCTCCTCCTCTAACCGCCCTCTTCCTTCTTTCCTCCTCCCCCTGCCCACCTGTGAAGAGCCTTGTGACATTTTACTACAAAAAAGGCACTATATAAATGCAAGCTGCAGTAGTATGGCAGTTGGGGTAAAACAGAGGGCCTCATCTGCCTAGGTTAGGGTGGGGAAAAGTCAGCCAAGATTGCTAGTTCTGATCAACACCCAGCTGGACCCGCTGAAAATCTATGTTGGGGATAGAATTGGGTTTGGTTACGATACTTCCCGTGGTAAAACAGCCCAATGACCGCAACTGCCAAGCACACAAATGAATAATGTTCATAGGAAGGTAGGGCAGTCAGTTCGGAGTAAGGATGTTAATGCATTGAATCCTTTTTTTTTAAAGAAATTATTTGGGACAGATTACTTTAGAATGGAGCATTGTTGCCTCCGAGAAGTAGCTACCAAGGCCTTTTAAATGTTTTATAATTGCATTATGAATAATATAATTTGTTACACTGACCTGATTCATCTTATCTTATTGCAGTCTTTGCATTCAACATTGCACATGCAGCTGGTTACTATGTTTACGCTCCCACTTCAAAATGACCCCAATCTTCCATAAAGAACAATGTAATAAACTGACTCTTAAGTGCAATAACCTGCATGCTTTGTGTTTTGCTGTTATCTTTGTGGGAGAGGGGGGGGAAGAGATTATTCAATTTAGGTTGGCATTTCAGTTCTGTTAAATTTGGCAATTTTTGTTTCTCTCTCTCCTTCCTGCCCCCCCCCCCCCACCCCCCAAATTTATCCAAATATAGCAATATGGTAGTGCACATGTGACACTTCAGGCAAACCATCTAAAGCACATTTCTGTATTTGACTCGCACGGTGGCGTTCTGCATAAACTTTCATAATCCAGTTGCCCATGAGGTTAAGTGCAGATTCTGATTCCTGACTCTTAATTCCTGTAAATGTGTAATCTGAGCCTGTTAGTGAGACCTGAGCTGGAAACTTGAGGTTTGGTTTGGCAGAGTTCAGTTTATCGCGCCCAGCAGTTTTAAAAAAAAAAAAAAAAAATTGTTACCCAAGGGAAGTGAGAAATTTATGTATTTAACACTCAATTACATATCAGAACGCGTGCTTTTTCAGGTAGATGTTATGCACCGCATTAAACCAGTGAGAATTGTGTTCTGTACTCCAACTGCTCTAATTGAGTAACTGCTGGACAGTTTGGTTATTTGGAGGTGATATCCACATGCACTGCAGTCCACAAACTTCTCGTTTTAGTAAGTTGTTTCTGGTCTTCTGCCACTGAATGCATGTCAGAACCCCAGAATGTCTGAAATATAATTGGGCTCAGTTCAAAGTTTAGACTTGTAAATTGAAATGAGTTTTTAATATTTTCTTTAATTTTGTTTTTTCTTTAAATGTTTCTCATGAGTTTTAATTTGTTCTGTTTTCTAGGACTAGGAAAGATAGTTTGGAGAGTGAAAGTTCTGCTGCTATTGTTCCTCACGAATTGATCCGCACCAGGCAGCTGGAGAGCGTACACCTTAAATTCAACCAGGAATCTGGAACTCTTATTCCACTGTCACTGAGGTGAACAGTTATTAAGTTTTGCTGGGGAAAAAATGAAATCCGGAAAGTTTTAGTTGTGAAAATATGAATCTTATTTGAGCTAGTAATGACCAGGATCGGAGGAAATATCGGTAATAAATGCATAGAAGTATTAAAATGCAAGACTGTAGCAACAAAGTGTGATCGGATGTTAGTTCTCAATTACAGCCATTCTGAGGTGGAGGCTTTTCCCCACAGGCTGGGAAAATTGGAGGACCAGTCACACACTCTAACGAGTTGTATAGTGACTAGGCAAAGACTTTCCAGTCTATTATCTACATCCCAGAGAGCTGTGGATGCTCAGTCGTTGAGTATATTCAAGGCAGATCGATAGATTTTTGGATACTAAGAGAATCGAGGGATATGGGGATAGTGCGGGAGGGTGGAGATGAGGTAGAAGATCAGCCATGATCTCATTGAATGGCGGAGCAGGCTCGAAGGGCCGAATGACCTACTCCTGCTTCTATTTCTTATGTTCTTATTTCTACTCAGACAAGGTATGTTGCATGGGGACAGTCCAACAACATAAAAGGAAAAGAAAATGGCATTTACAAGGTGTAAGTGGAGAAGATAAAAGCTCACGCTGGAAATGCACAGCAGATCAGCATCTGAAAGGAATTAATGTTTCAGCTATGTGATCCTTTCTCAGAGCTCCCAACGCATTAACCGTTCTTTCTCTTTTTGCTGCTAATTGACCTGCATTTCCAGCATTTTGTTTTTTTTTATTTACAAGATTGTAATTAGACTAATGTACTACTTCATGAACCACACTAACATGCATTCTACCTTTCAGTGAAGCAATAAAGAATCCTTTTAATTAATCTTAGCACTTCCTGTTACATAATGGATCGGACGGTGATTTGTTGGTCTGGCTGCTACTTTTTATAGAATATTGACTACAATGGTATAGAGCTTGTTTAAAAAATGCATTAATACAATTGGCTGATGATCACTAGATGACCATTTTAACTTTCCTTTTTAGATTTAAAGTAATTGGTAGAAGGATTAGAGGGGAGTTGAGATTTTTTCACCCAGAGGGTGGTGGGGGTCTGGAACTCACTGCCTGAAAGGGTGGTAGAGGCAGAAACCCTAATCGCATTTAAAAAGTACTTGGATATGCACTTGAAGTGCCGAAACCTACAAGGCTACGGAACAAGAGCTGGAAAGTGGGATTAGGCCGGATAGCTCTTTTTTGGCCGTCACAGACATGATGGGTCGAATGGCCTCCTTCTGTGCCGTAAATTTCTATGATTCTATCATTTGGAGAGGAGAGGTACAATGTGACAATTAAGGTAATTAGACATAATTGCAAAGCAGCAAGTCTGATTTTTGCTGCAGATTTCATTCTGAAAATGTAAGAATTATAAGGAGGGAAAACATGCTGGTTAATATAACATTTGGTTATGAAATCAGTTTCTTCCCTATTTTAACAAAAGTGTTAACAGTTTGAAATAGCGTTTGTCTGTTGCTATTGGGTAGCACAGTCTTGCCTCACAGGATTTTAATGCGATTTGCATAATACTTGTATGCATTCAGAGTTACACAAAATCCTTGAAGGTTCTGCTCTACTGGATTTCCATTGACCCAAGCCATTGCTGTGCGCTGCTTTTTCCAAAATTAGGTTAGAATGTTAATGGCTGCGTATGCTCTGTAATATATAGCATTCAGCCTTAAGTTGTTGAATTCCATCCTTCTGGAAAAAGTAGTGTAATTCCTGTTTATTTAAATAAAAAATACAATTTGATCCAGAAAGGTTCAAACATATTGCTTTAACCATTAGACTGTTGGTAAGCATGGTTAACTGTTCTGTGATTTTTCAGCTCATTCACTGTGATGCTGAAAGTACTAGCATCTCACAGTACTAAAGCTACTCTAACATCAAATACCTTTCTTGCTGTAACACAATGCTTTAAAATTAAACACTTCATCTATGTTTGCCATGTCATCCAGTTCTTCCCTTTTTTAATTTTACTTTTCTCTACCCAATATAGCTTTCTCCCCCCTTCCCTTGGAAGCAAAATGTTCAATCATTTTACTCCCTGGTTTACTTCTAGCTCCCATCCACCCATTGGAAATGGAAGCAAGCTTTTTTTTCACCCAAAAGGATTTTTATTGGCTGAAGATTGGCCTTTAATGTAAAGGTTGGCCTGGTAATAATCAGCAAGATCTGCCAATGTGTGCACTTGTCATTGGCTCCCAAGGCCTGACAGCTCATCCACAGCACTAAAAGAATTAAATGCAGAGACCTGTTTTCCAATCCCAAGGGAAACGGGTCAGTGTGTTTGTGCGAGTGCTCCACAATTGTTTGAACTTAAGAACTTGTCTATTTGAAAACAAATGCAGTGAGAGCCAGTGATGTTGAAGAAATATGCTTGTTCTTTTAGAGGTAGATTGTTACACGGAAGGCACTTTACTTACAAAAGCATCACAGGAGATACGGCAATTACATTTGTTTCTACTGGAGTTGAAGGAGCGTTTGCTACAGAGGAGCACCCATATGCAGCTCATGGTCCATGGCTACAGGTGGGCATCTGCTTTTATTGCCTTGTCTTCGTTTTGCTCAGTATGGGCAAGCGACTCACCAGTTGCTAGCATGCACATAGTACAAAATGGGTAAATTGCCTTCTTTTTGAAAAGATAACCAACTATCAACAGTGTTCTTCATTGTGTCTGCTCAAGTGCATCAGTGAAGAATATTCAAGTTCAGAATCTGAAAAACCCCCTCAAATGTTTTCTGGAGTGATTTATTGTGTTTTCTTCTAAATGAACATTGTAAAATCTATTGTGTTTTTGCGTTCCCCTTACACCAAAATGCTGCTGTAACTTTTTGCTGGGCGGCTTACTTCATGCTGCTCCATTAATGCAAGTGCTGTGTTTTTAAAAAAAAAAAAACAAAGCAATGTTTAATTACAAAAAATGGTCTTCACAGATCATATGTCTTTAACCTTCTGACATATCAGGCAACATTTATAGTACAACATTTATGAATGTGTTTTTAAAAGCCTGTTCATTTCCATTTTAAAAATTTGTTAAGTTACATAATCCTAAGAAACTCATCATTAGAAATTGCAGCACAGAAGGAGGCCATTCAGGCCATCACGCCTTTGCCAGTGCTAGCTCTCCAAATAGAGCTTATCTGCTCTCATGCTCTTTCCCTCTATTCTTTTATATTCTTCCTTTCTATTCATATCAAATTCCCTTTTAACTTAATTTCTGCCTCAGTGGGTACTTGTGGCATAGCATTCCATGTCTAAAAAACCTGCATGAATTTTTTTTCTAACGTCCCCTTCAATCTTCTAGTGATAATCCTGAATCTATGCCCCCAAGTTGCTAGCTGGCAACTGGTGGAAGCAATCCCTCACTATTTACTGTCTCAAAAGTATTTTGATTTGAAAATTTCCATTTAGATCCCGTTTAATCTTCTCTGTTCAGGAAAGAAAAAACAATTTTTTAACTATCCTGGTGTCATTCTAGTGAATCTTCATTGTACACTACAGCCGAAGCAATGTCTTCAATCTCTTATACATGTTATCATCCCCTCCCCCTTTTAAAACTGTAATACCAAACTTTAACTAAAAATGTAATCTTATTTGCTTTATTCTTGTTCTATTCTCCTTTTTCAACAATTTTATCCCATAACCTATAGAACTCCCTCCCATGTTTTATTGCCTTAGTATCTGTGTGAAAGTGGCACTGTCACATCTACATCAGAAAGTATTGGTTCAAGTTCTATCACAGGCTTGAGCACGTAATCTAGGCTGACAAGTCAGTGCAGGACTGTGAGTGTGCTACATCGTTAGAAGTGCCGTCTTTCAGATGACACATTAAACCGAGACCCCCCCCCCCATCTGCCTACTTGGGGTGGAAATAAGTGATCCCATGGCACTACTCGAAGACCAGAAGGTCTCCCGTGCAGTGGCCACCATTCCTCCTTCAACTATCGCAATCAAAAACAGATTATCTGGTGATTCATTTGTTTGCTGTTAGAGGAATCTTGCTGTGCCCAAAATATGCTGCTCTGTTTGACTATGCAGCGGTGATTAAATTTCAGAAGCAGTTCACTGCTTGTAAAGTACCATGGGACGTTCTGAGGATATAATGTACTATATAAATGATTTCTCTTTCTTTCTTGAGTTTTGTCAAAACTTTTTTTTGTTCAACTATGCTTTTGCCCCACTCCAGTCCCTTCTGTTTACTTTTTTTTTTCTCCTCCTTGCTTCTTGTCTATTTTTTCTCCCCCTCCAAACTGCTCTTTCTATACATGAGCATGGTAAAACTGTAAATTAGGACAGTGTTGTAGGTGTGAAAAGTTACTGCCATCTAGTTTAATTCGCATCAGCTGTTTTCTAGTTTTATAAATCATGGATAACTTCAGACCTGAGAAGTCGCACAACACCAGGTTATAGTCCAACAGATTTATTTAAAATTACAAGCTTTCGGAGCTGTCGCCCCCTTACCTGACGAAGGGGCGACAGCTCCGAAAGCTTGTAATTTTAAATAAATCTGTTGGACTATAACCTGGTGTTGTGCGACTTCTCATTTTTGTCCACCCCAGTCCAACACCGGCATCTCCGCATCACAACTTCAGACCTGATCAGGCAGATGCTTCTACCTGTGTTTAAAAATAGGATTACATGCTTGTAGCTGAGAATCGCACAATTCTGCTAGCAACTGAAGCCACTTTTTATAGAGGAGGGAAGTTAATTTAATTTTTTTTTGTATTTTTAGTGGAAGTGATATGTTATGTCAATTCAGCAGTGACTCATGCTGAGAATTGGTTTAAGAGGTGTCAGTACCACACACGTATTCTTCTCGAGAGTCTAGACAGTGAGCATTAGTAAACTGTTCCTCTGTAGAAGGCATTGCCTAACCCAATGCTGTTCTTGCCCAATCCTATTGTCATCTCACATCCACGCATCTAGATTTGCCGGCAGTTTCAGTGGATGGTGATCAGTGGAGTCCCTGATTTCACCCCGTCCCGTCCTGTTCCGCCCCATTCCAGTAGAAACCCCAGCTGTAACACCCAACTGGGATTAGCTTACACTCCCATGAACCTGGAGCCTTCTGACTTTGTGCTATAGCAGGCAGTGCCTTTAACCAGTAGGCCAATGGGGAAAGGAATGTGTAACTTGTTTCACCTTCATTACTCATGGAATAAAATGTGGTTTTTTTTCCCCCAAAGTTACACCTGCCCTTGAAGGCATGTAACTTTCTAAACTATATTCTTCTTTTGTTTTTTCCTCATTAGTCATGCCCCTCCAGCAGCTGAAAGGGTGGGTTCGTGACCTTCTCCTCGGCCTTTTCCTAACCATTTGCTTCCAGTGAATAATTTGCTTTCCTATTGTAAACATAAAGATAGACTGGAAGGTGCAACTTATACACCCGCCCTTGAAATAAAAAGATAGATAAAATATCTTTAGCATTGGCTAATTATCCAGGCCTTTTTTTTTTAATATAAGTAGAGAGAATCCTGACTTCAGCAAATATGTGCTTGTGTTCATTGTGCTAAAAGATATGCTGTAGTATTGCTCATTTTTGAAATGGCTAATACCTTGACGTACGGTGTTGATGACATGAACATATTGGTTAGTTTACATATGCAGTGTCAAATGATTGGATCAGTGGAGAATGATGTCCAGTTTTATCTCTGTTGCCAAAGTTGTTGCACACGCTCCATATAAACTCTTCCATTGGTTGATGTCCTAAATTGAGCGAAATAGTGGGCGGGCAACTGGCTGAGATCCAATCCATTACACCAGTGGAACAATCTATTTAGAAAACTGGATATCGTGTAAACTTGGCATATCAATGGTATTGATTCGGGATAGTTAAGGGATATCACTGTCTGGATGTAAAGGGAAAAACAATCTACTATTAACTTAAATTAAGGATTTACTTGAAGTCCTGCTGTATTATTGTGCTTAGTTGCCCAAAAAAAAGTACGCAGGAAGAATTCCAATGGTAGACTTTGAATGCTTTAGCACTCCTTCTGGTATTTTTAGGTTAGCTGTTGTGTGTCTTTGCTTTTAACATTTAATGTTTATTGAATTCGTTACATGCAGGAGGACTGTGGGATGGGGTTTCAAAACAAGCATCTTTTGCAGAAGTGTGTGGGATGATTAAGGTTGTTCTTTGTTACAAGAGATCAGTAATAAATAACCATTACTAGACTTGGATAAATATTCTGTTCCAAAGATGTTCATGTTGTTCACTAAATTGTTTCCGTATATAGAATTCAGCTTTCAATTAATTTGGGAAGTAGACATTGCAGTCACTATAGAAATTTTCCTTTGGGCTTTGGGGAAATTCCAAATACTTGGTGATGCGGAAGAAATAAAATTGATATGGAAAGTTTTGTAAATGCTTTCATTATGCTGTGAAAGTCCCTTGTATTGCTTTAATTTAAAATGTATACATTTGTTCTTGAAACTCTAAGCATTTCCAAGAACTGAAAGTGTTAATGAACTGTTGTATTCTCGACTTGGTGGAAAAATTCTGTATGTAGCCAGTTCACGAACTATTGACGTGCCTTAAAAGAGAATTATTGCTATTTTATAGAATGAGCCTAGAAGAGCTCCATGTCACTTCAGACATGATGTTCTTGTAGTGCTGAGATGTTGCCCTGGCTTGAAGGATAATAATAATGGCTTAATTGCAAAGAGCAGAAAAAAATCTCCCCAACAACTTTACAGGTGTGATGATACCCATTTTAAGGAAAATAACATCTAGCGGAAGTCCCGTAAACTTGCTCAATGTATGACGAGTGGTGTGGAATACAGTCCGAAAATGATATCTGCGCAGCTTAAATTTTTTTTAACCATCCTCAGATTCTGCTGAATGAAGAGTTTGTGGAAAAAATGCTAGAGGATTTAGAAGATCTGACCTCTCCAGAAGAAGTAAGATTTCTCAAACAAGTCATCAGGAATTCAGAGAAGCTTGTTCTTCAGATTTTTATATGCGTGTGTGTGTGTATAGAGAGAGATGTATGTCTTCCTTGCAGGCCCAATTAGTAGCATAGGAATTTTGCAATATGACACCCAAGAGTCACCATTATGTTAACGTATATTATGTTCCATTTTGGTTGCTTAATATATTTGCTATTTTGGAATACTGTGTGTATAGTGGGTATAAATGAGTAGCTCAATCCAAGAAGGCATTTGGGCTTACAATTGCAATTTTTTTTGACCACCTAAACTTTGCTTTCATTTGCACCAGTCAGTCAATATTAGCACTAACGCTAAGTAACCAGGCCTTGAACAATTTTTTTTAAATCTTTGTTTTATGAGCATTTTCTTCCTTTTACACTGCAAATTTACATTTAGGAGCTGAAATTGATCTGTGCGCTGATTACTACTGTGAATAAAGTATTACTTTGCAGTAATAAAAATACTCTTTTTAAATCTAAAGAGTAAATAGGGAAGAAAAGTCTTTTTTTTTCTACCTCTAAGTAATTGTAGCAATCTCTTCTGCACTTTACATTTGTGCTCAAAGCAGTTTTTAAAAATGGTACTTTAGGGAAATTAGGTGATGCAGTGAGTTAAACTCTGGCCTTTCATCTCTGGAATCTGGGATCAGATCCACCCAGACTCATGGGATTAAAATGTTCTCTGTTCTCTAGCTGGGAAATGGTCCCACAGCACTAGTATTAATTGGCAATCTCAATCAAGAGGTTTCAGTAAACTAGTGTGGGAAATGGATTTGTTAAAGGTGTACTTCTGAGGTCGAGACTGAGTTGTTGGGGTAGAGAAGAAGAATCTTTGCTCTAACTATTATATACCTGAGCTGGGAGTGCTTGATGCTAACTTAAATGCCAGAAATAAGAGAGCGGTCCATTTTCCAGCACTGACGTCCCTTACTGTGATTACAAAATTCACCAAAAAAGGCATTAGCTGGTTATAATGTTTGTTATAATAATACGTCTGTGTTCTGGTTTTATAAGTGAACCATAGTTATAATTGTAAACAAAAGTAAGATCTATATTAATGACTATTACAATCAAAAGTGAAAGAAATTGCTTCCTTGTCGTATTATTTTTGCAAGATGGCACTACTGCCCATAAGTATGATATTAAAGCAGTTAAATGATCAGCAGACTGGAGTGATGGTCCTGCTAAACTTTCTCTTCTCTGTTCTGCTGAAACAGTTTTGTATTACATAAATGTTTTTGTATTTACTAATTGATTTCCCATGATGTTGCACATGGGGAGTCACGACTGTGTAGTCTTCAGGTGAAATTGGGTTTTAAGGCAGGTGATAATCGGACCAGAACATGCAGACGTAATTAACTCCCATTTAAAAGTGATGCATTCTGCCCTTATCTTTGTCTTTCCATTATAAATTCCCATGTCCATATTTATAACTGGAAGTGCCAGCACCTCCCTGGGGAGAGGATGTAATTCTAGCCTGTACAGTTTGCCTAGGCAGTCCCCATTATAAATGTGGATACAGGACTTTATAATGGCAAAAGTTAGCAGGAAGTGCATGCAGACGCAAGATTTTATATCTGAATGCACCGCAGGTCCTTCAGGATCTGAAAAGAGATGAGATGCCTTATTCTATCTGATGTAAACCTTTTGTCAGAACAGCTCGCCCTCTTAAACATTGGCCCAGAATTTGCTGGTGTGGGGCATCTCATGGCGCGTTCTCAGTCAGACTTGATCCTGCCCCCTTCAGCTCAAAAATATTTTGCTCGCAAAGCTGCTGGAAGTGTGAGCTGACAACAGCGTGGCGAGAGCAACAGGGCATCTGGGACCTTGGTGAACAACGGAACAAACAGTGTTCCTCCTTAACCAACGAGATTTAAAGATTGAGAAATAAACAGAGGAAGAACTGAGAACGAGGATGAATTAGTGGGTGAATTCAATGCCACATCAGGTATTGAAAGAGAAATAGAGAGCAAAAGATTGGATTAAGAGAGGGAGAAAAAAGACAAAGGAAAAGTAAGAAAAACATTACATTTTAAAATGTGACATTTTAAAAAGTTCCAACAATTCACTACCTGAAGGAATGAGACTCCACACTGTTAATTGTTCACTTTCTGGGCAAGAGAGGTTGATTTGCAGACATTAACAATTATCATGTCGTTAGAAGGGTACTTGCACTATTAATTACTAGACTTAACTTTCTGTGGTGAGATTAATGTGCAAATACAGTAACTTTGTGAAAATCATGAGGCGGTTAAGGACGAGATGCCGTTTTTGTGAAGCCGATGGCGGAGCGATGCAAATTGGCCAGCAACTGGTGGTGTTTTGCAATTCACGGTATCTCTTCCTCCCCCAGTTGCTGGCCAAATTGCACATTAATAATGGTGTGCGTCATTCACATGCCGTTATTTTTTTCAGCACGTTCTGGGCCATTTACATTGCAGTTCTCGCTTCATATGCTAATGGATCTACCACTTGTGGAATTTTATATTTTTATGCCATTTACAGTTCGTTTCATCTCTGAATATATATTTACTGTTTAATTTTTTTATTTTAGGTGAAACTGCCAAAGGAGTACAGCTGGCCAGAGAAAAAACTGAAAATCACAATATTACCCGAATCAGCATTTGACAGTCCTCTGCAGTAGCCAAGAATACCAAGATTAAATGTTATCTATGTAAAAATATCTTGCATTTACGTTCCACTTCTAAGCTTGCAAAAGGAATTTTGCGGTACATAACAGTTTTAGAAAGGCTGGCTACATAGTCGTTGTAGCTTAAAGCTGTACAAGAAGTAACACTTATATTAAATCCATTCCAATTTAAACTGGAGACTGTGTATTTTAGCTCACCATACCTAGTATATTAAAGTCAGTATTGAGGGGGAAAATCAGTTGCACATACTTTCAGTGTTTTTTTTTGTAGCTTATCGTGCCTGTCTTATCTCTGTTGACTGAAGTGCTGACCGAGTACTGCGTGCCTAGAATTGTATTTGTCCTGTTGATGTGTGGATCATGCCAAAGACGTATTCCACTGGCAGGTAACTTATTTTCTGTTAGTTCAAATTAGTTTTGTACTTTTGTATCTTTTTCCCAGAAGATCGATTTTTTTTTTTTAAACAGTGGGGTGGGAAGACAAGGAGGTAACTGGTTAAAAGGGAGATGTTCAGATATTTATGCTGTTTTAACTTTTTCCTTTCATATTGGTGGCAAATCAACTTTATAATCGTTGCTCTGTTTAAATACACATTTGGAAGTATTTTGCATTAGCTGCTTTTGTTTACATGTATGAAATGGTAGTTTTCTAAAGGTTAATTATTAGCAGTTTCAATCTTTGATATTTAATTCTCCCCACTGCATAGAATCCTAGAATCTAACAGCACAAAAGGAGGCCATTCGGCCCATCGTGTCAGTGCCGGCTCTTTGAAAGAGCTCTCCAATTAGTCCCACTCTTCACCCCCCCACCCCCTGCTCTTTCCCCATAGCCCTGCAAATGACTTGTTTTCAAGTATATCCAATTCCCTTTTGAAAGTTACTATTGAATCTGCTTCCACCGCCCTTTCAGGCAGTGCGTTCCAGATCATCATAACTTGCCGAGTAAAAAAAATTCTCCTAATCTTGTCACTGGTTCTTTTGCCAATTATCTTAAATCTATGTCATGTGGTTACCAACTCTCCTGCCTCTGGAAACAGTTTCTTATTTATTCGATTAAAAACCCATCATAATTTTGAACACCTTTATTAAATCTCCCCTGAGCTTTCCCTGCTCTAAGGAGAACAAACCCAGTTTCTCTAGTCTGTCCAAATAACTGAAGTCCCTCATCCCTGGTGTAATTCTGGTAAATGTCCTCTGCAGGGTCTTGACATCTTTCCTAAAGTGTAGTGTCCAGAATTGGACACAATACTCTAGCTGAGGTCTAACTAGTGATTTATAAAGGTTTAGCATTAGCAAGACTCAAGTTTCTGAAATAATTGAGAAATAGATGAAAAAAATAGGGCAAAGGATGAAACGTGTCTTTCTAGCCATTTTGATTTAGTGGCCATTTCTTTTTTAGTAACCAGCTATTTAAAAAAAAAAGACACATGTTCTGCTTTAACTTAAATGGAACACTCGCCTAAGATGGTTAGTTAGTCATCAGTAAAATTGTCAGGTCATGGTTGAGTATACCTATGTCTGTCTTCAGTCACTATTAACTGCCTTAATCATTTAAAGAGTACGTTGCCTTGAATGACCTTTCAGGGCAAAAGCCTATTTGTAAATACAGATGTACAGGATGATCCTGTATCAGTTGACCACTGTTTGAACAACAGTTTTAACAGTTCTCCTGAACAAAACAACATGGAAGCTGGTGTGAAGTTCACATGATAAGTGGCAGTTCAAACTGTACTTCAGGCTATTGTGGCTCTGTTTCTGTAACTGATTTACCCCATGGCAGTCCTTGATATGCAGTCTTTTAAAGATTAGGTTGATGACAAAATCCAGTATTGTCACCTGCATTCAAAAGGCGATTGCTTCAGGTTGACAACTGAGAAATTAATTTAGTCACCAGTATCAAAGGAAGTTTTAATCAGTCCTGTATTTAATGTGAGTTTGCTGGCATTGAGGAAAAACCCCGACACTATCCTGCCACTAGGACATAAAACGTAGGAGCAAGAGTAGGTCATTTGGCCCCTCGCGACTGCTCCGTCATTCAATAATATCATGGCTGATCTGATCTTGGCCTCAACTCCACTTCCCTGCCTGCTCCCCATAACCCTTCACTCCCTTAGCATTCAAAAATCTGTTTATCTCCACCTTAAATATATTCAATGACCCAGCCTCCACATCTCTCTGGGGAAGAGAATTCCAAAGATTCACGAAGAAATTCCTCCTCATTTCCGTTTTAAATGGGTGCCCCCTTATTCTGAAATTATGCCCCCTAGTTCTAGATTCCCCCACGAGGGGAAACATCCCCTCTGCATCTACCCTGTCAAGCCCCTTCAGAATCTTTTCTGTTCCAATAAGATCCCCTCTCATTCTTCTAAACTCCAATGAGTATAGGCTCAACCTTTCTTCCTAAGACAACCCCTTCATCTCTGGAATCAACCTCGTGAACCTTCTCTGAACTGCCTCCAATGCAAGTGTATCCTTCCTTAAATAAGGAGACCAAAACTGTGCGCACTGAAGTGGTTAAAGCCAGTTCTCACAACAGGCTAGTTGAAAATACAAGACTTCAATTCACTACAATAGTAGCATGCAATCAACATTCTAGGTGAACATTTTTGTAGTTCATCTTTTCTTTTTGTGTGCAGTGTTCTTTTTCATAGAATCTTGAGTCACTCTACAGATTTGATTTGAAGACCCCTTCAGAACTGCAGTGTAACGCATGGTTTTTAGATACTTTTTTAAAATGAAGATTGCTAGCACAGGTTTTTAAAAGTTTTTATTGTAGTTGTCTAATGTAAATTTTTTACCTTGTGTGTAGTGCGGCTTGGCTTGCACTTGACTTCTTCTGTAATATTTTTGTGAATCACTAAACTGTTCCATCATTAATCTCTAAGTGCATTAAAATAATTTACTTGATAATTCAAGCAGTTTGATTTGTTTTCTGTGTATATGTTAATCCGCTTACCTACAAATAAAGGTTTACTCTACGTAACCATATTTAACACCTTTCTCACGCCCTGAACTTTTGCATTGAGGATTTTTATCTGATCAATGCACGGGGTGGGGGTGGGGCGGGTGCGAGTTTTGCTTTTCATCTGTAGAATTGCTACTTCCACCACTACTAAAACACACATTCTGGTTTGGCCTGTCTTCATTTTTTCCCCCCCTCATTCTGAGAACAGAATTAGGATTTCTTGCTCACTGTATGCTTATGCCAGTGGCAGTCAGAAGAGCCTGGATTGCTGCCCTGGGGCTATTTTATGTGCAGTTCATGATGAAATTCCCCCCTGAGAGATCTCGTAAAAGAGAAAGACATGACCATCTATCTCTCTCATCTACTTGGCATGGTAACCTTACAGGTGATAGCTGGAGTCGTAAACCTTGATATTTAAGAATAATGACTACTATACTTAGAAGTCAGTATCTGCCTTTTTCATTTTTCACCTTGTGATGACACCCAGTTACCATCCTATGTTGGGTTATTTCAGTTGTACACTGCAGCAGTTTGGCTTTTATTTTTGTTTTGTATGCTCTAACCTAGTGGAAACTAGAATCAAACTCCTGGAAATAATTTCCCTCAATAGATATATATAGGAGAACTAGGTCTTCGGACTGCTGACTGAGCAACCCATTGTGGTGACAGCACCTTCTTAATGAGGATTTTTTTGAATTTAAACCTTTGTTCTGAATGGATTTGTTTTCTTTTTATTTAACGGAAATAAAAATGTTTCCAGCACTTTTCAGCTAGACGGTTTTACAGCTTGACTTCTTTACCACATGGTTCACAAAATCTGTCTTGAATGTGTTACAAGTTATGAAACATTTACAAAGCATTTGTTTACAGGGCAAAATTAATCCCTTTACCATACATAATTATCCCATTTTTGAAATCGAAGGCCAACCACATTCAAACCATTGTTCCTCTTCCTTTGTTCTTCCTATCCTTAGGACTTAATGCTGTTTTGATCCTCCTCCTTTCAACGTCTCAAATGTTTGTCTGCACAATTTCCCTGCCCCCCCCCCCCCCTATCCAATCTGCCTGTTTATTTCGCTAATAGCCACATCTATATATGCAAATGTTTTTAAGGCAGTAAACCTGTTTGTAGCAGTAGAATTCTACAATCCATTCAGGTCAGAATAGTAATGTGCAGTTGTCTGTCCAGCCTTGATCTCGTGTCCTGCTATTCCTTGTGTACAATGCAACATAATTTATAACAAAAACCAGAAGTAGCTGGAAACACCTGGTGAGTCAACATCTGTGGAGAGAACACAGTCTACATTTCGGTGCGCACCCTTCAGAACTGGAAAAATAAGAAATTGAGAGGCACAATGGAGTAATAGAATGTGCACCTAAAACGGGGGCTCGTCTAAAAGCCACGTGCATGTGAAATCACAACCTCGTCAGTTGGTAGGTGTGTGAATCACGAGTATAAAACTGTTGACAAAAATCTTATTTTAAAAAGTAGCTGCATAAAGGACATGATAGTAATGTAATTAAGCATGCATTTTCTTCTGTGTCAAATAACGATTCATCATTCAACAACAAACAAACTTTGCTTCCCCCCCCCCACTTTGATCACTCTTTGATCCAAGATTTTTGAGATATTTGTTAAATTTATTCTTCACTAATTTTATTTGTCCTCTGGTAACAACGTGCTGTGCTTACTTTATCTGTGCCATTTAATATTTTCTATACTACATGTGTTCAACATACCAGCAGTGGCGAGAAAGTGCCAGCAATTACTGATGGTCCAACGAGTACAGGCTGTCATGGAGCAGTACTAAGTCATATAAGTGCGCAGGTTTGTGTTCGCTTATCGCAGGAAGGTAGGTTGGAGGGGGTGACAAATGGGCCTGACTTGCCTGGACTTGGAAGGGCAGGGGGAAGCTAGTCATTGTTTCCACTCCTGATTGTAATCCAATAAACTGGAAAGAGTGTGTGTGAGAACAATTGAGCTCAGCTGTGATCCTCTCCACGGTCGAATGGCCCGTCCTTTGTTTAGAATCACCCTGCAGAATGGCCAATTGTAAGGTACCAGAGGGCTGACACACTCATTGAGCCATATTCTTGCACAGGATGGCCAAGCTGCAGTCTCCTGATCCACCTAGGTGCCTAAAAGGAGCCTCAAGGGTCACACACAAAGCTTGAATCAATGTTCCCATTAATTTGCCTCGACCACAAATTGGTGATCCGAATGGATCTTAGTGGTGTGATTTAGAATTTATCCACAAATAAGAACAGCCTTTTCCAAACCCAAAAGTTTAAAACCGCGCAAACCAGCAAATATGAGATGGAAGCAGAAATAGAACTTGGTTACTTGGATTTCGAGGGATTGCCAGAGCTCGGGCAGCTGCAAGTTGGACACCCGCGCCGTAGCAGGAGTTGGCACCTTCAGGAGAATAGGGGAGAAAGGATAAAATTAGAAGTTAAGAAAAATGAACGTATACTGTTATGTGGTCAGGACTCGCCCACTGGACTGCTGGAAATTAATTCTCTCCTGCAGCTCCCAAACCATCAATGTTGGAGAAGGGTTAGGGCTGAGATTTATAATAATGAATGCAGTAGTTTGATCTGTGGTGCTTTTTATTTGACTGATGTGAAAATAAATTACATTCTTACTCCACAGGATGGTATGGAACTGATGAAAGCACTTTGTGCCCCTGCCCCACTTTTTTTAAAAAAAAGTTAGGAAAGGGAATTCAGTTTGTTGCATTGGCTCCAACCATAAACTGTTGCCACTTGTTTGACACGAAACAGGAGATGGCACATGTGCAGGCAGAAAATCGTTTTTACCTCTCCGCCAACAAAAATCGTTTGATTTATTTGCAAAAGAGCACGCTGACTCATTCAGGTATTTGCAGATTATCTAAATTGCTCAAGGTTTTAATTTAAAATCCTACTGTTAATCTGGGTATTTAAATTGCATTTTGTATGTTTTGCGCCGCCCCCCCCCCCCCCCTCTATCTGGAGTTTTTGGGTTTTAGTGCTGCTGGTCAGAGATGGTGTGGGACTGACAGTTTGTGTAGAATTTCCCTTCTGGATGACATGAACAGGGAGACCTGAATCCAGCTAACTGCAAAGTGAATTCCAATACTCATTTGTGCCATGCAGGGGAAATTCTGTGCATTTGATCAGCAGTTTCTAAGCGTAAAACTCTAATAAGGAAGGATTAATAAGTGTAATAAATGTGTATATATATTCCGCCTTTAACATTTAGCATTGCGTGGCAATTTGTGACTCCCCTTCCTTTTTCATCTGCATTACACTGGTGCAGATGACGTGTATGCAAAACAAAGCGGTAATCACACTTCAAATCGATTATTCATTTAACAAGTTTGTCATGTGAATTACCTGCCGTGTAGGAATAAGAGGATCTGAAAGAATCAATTTTTTTTTTTAAAGTTCTCTACGAAAGCAGATGTAACTTTTTTAATATAAATTGTTCCCCATCACGCGATGTACTGTCCCCAGCCAAGAATACCTAGCAGAGACCTGCTGCCAGGACTCTGATACGTGCTGCAGCTGGAAGTTGGATGAGAACAGTGTGACCTCTTTCTCTTCCCTTCCTCCGCCCGCCTTCCAACGTTTTCAAACCCGTCCTGCGATCTGCTCTGTTTTTCTCTCTTTTTCCCCCCTCCTCCCCCCCCCCCCCCCCCCCCCACTTCCCGTTCCCTGCCTCTTTTCCCAGTACTGTACCATGGCCAAAATCAGAGCCTCACTGTGTTGGAAGTCATCTTTGTAATTGGAGTACCATGACTGCCCAAAGATGCCCATTTATACACACATGTCCAGTTTATGAAAAGCTTCGAAAGAAAAAAGTAAAGAAGAACTTAGTGCCTTTCAGGACATACCAAAGTGCTTCACAGCCAATGAACTACTTTTTGGAGTGTGGTCTAGGGAAATGCAGTAGCAAAATTGGTGCATGGAAAGGTCCCACAGAAAGCAATTTGATAAATTAAACAGTTTTACTCGTGTTGATTGAGGGCTAAATGTTGGCTAGGATACTGGGAAAACTCCCCGTCCCCTCTTCAAATAGTGCCATGGGATCTTTTACGTCCATCTGAGAGGGCTGGTGGGACCTCACTTAAGGTCCCATCTGAAAGGCACCTCTGACAATGCAACACTCCTTGATTTTTTGCACAAGTCCTGGGGTGTGGGCTTGAATACACAACCTTCTGACTCGAGCGAGACCAAGTGCGCTATCACAGCCAAATTACACCCATCTTTGTCGTAACAGCCATTAAAAGATGAGACAATTCATCAGGGGCTTGATGGGGTGGCAGCATGATTTGTACTCATCGCAATCCATTTGAGGTTATCTGGACCCTCATTTGGTTCTGTTGTCCACAGTCACATTGCTTTTCTGTAGATCTCGTCCAGGCTCAGGAGATGCTTTGTGATAGCAAAATGTGCCACCTCACAAGTGGGAAAACTGATATTCTTCATCCTCACACTTGTCTCCTTTCTTTGTGCTATCTTAATCCACTTCTTTGCCATTGATTGATTCCATCCTCTTCCCTGGCTACTCTTTCAGGGTGAACTCGACACTTTGCAGCCTCTGCCTCCTGGTCAACCTTGAGCTGAAGTTCAGAGCCCATAAACTGGACACCATTAAACACCCCCTACTTAACAACCTCCACTCTTATCTCAGCCCCTCCACTGCTGAAACCCTTGTACATGCCTTGGTAACCTCCAAACTCAACTTTGCTAGCCCCCCATTCTGCCCCTCCATGAAATCTAACTTCTCAAACTCTGCAACATATATTCTGTCCTGCCTGCCCATAGCCCTAGGCCTTGGTGACCTGCATTGGATCCCCGTTCCCTAAGGCCACAGGTTTAAAATCCTCACTTTGTGTCGTTAACTCCCTCCGTGGCCGCACCCCATCCTATCTCTGCACCCTCCTCCAGCCTTATACCGCACCCCCCCCATTCCTCCCCCAGCAAACTCTCTCTTCCATTGAATCTGGCTTCCCTTTGCCCCATCATTGGAAACAGAACCTCTTGCTGCCTGGATTTTACTTTCTGTAATTCTGACTCTTCAACCCGTCTCGCCTTCTCTCTTAGGTCCACATCTCCTGAAATTCAAACAGTGGTGTAAAAGCATATAGATTACAGAATATAATGCTCTCAGATTATTAATCTAATTTTTGATAATTGCAGGATTATCATTTGTTCAACTGGGCAAAGGTTAAGCTGTTTCTGTATTAGTTGCACATTTTTGGTATAAATCAGAGGTAGCAGAACTCATGGCACTCAGTGGTTGTAATTAGTCATGTTAGTTACTTGAGTGTAACTTCATGTGAAACTCCAAAGTGTTGGGTGTGCACAGCAGCACTGAGTGGCTGAGCATTGTGTTCTATCTGAGATTTCCCGAGGGTTGTACTAACTGGAAAAATGGTGTAGATAAGTTATTGGTAAGAGATTATTTATTCTGTACTACGAGGATGCACATACAGAATAATACAAAAGCAAAGTACTGTGGGTGCTGCAAATCTGAAATGATATAGAATACAGCTGTACTTAAAAGCAAAACTCTAGTTCGCACTGGTGCAGTAGGGGAGCACCCTTTTTGAGTTTTGGGGCTAAATCAGGTTTTTTGAGACGGAGCAGAGGGAACTTGGTTGCGACTAACCCAGGATTTCTCAAAACTGAGAATGGCAAAATGTGTTCAGTTACCTGGTGCTGATGTTGCTCACGTTCAACATCCAAATGAAGGGAAGAACAGCAACTTGCTGTGCCGCAGAGAAGTCTAGGTTTGTGACTGCATTTCTCTGCACAGTGAGTCCCTGGTATCAGTGGGGGGAGGCCTCATTTGCAGGCCAGAATCTGCTCTATTTAGAGAGTGAGCAAGTCACTCCTTGCACATCTGGCTTCCAGGTTTTAAAAGGCTTGGGAGCAGGCTGCTTGGCGTCTTGGCAGTGAGTGGCACTTGGCAGGAGAAAAGCCAAAGCGGGAAGTAGAAGTGACAATCCACATAATTGATAAAACCAGGCAAACTATTCCAGCAGGCAGCTATATCTGGGAAAGTCTTCTGTTGTACAGGAGAGGAAAACTGGCCTGCCTTACTGCTTTGTAATGTGTCTGAAACATTCGCATTCCTTCTCATGTGAGAGACCATTATAACTCTGCACGAGTTAGGGGGGGGTTCACACTCAAAAGACTTGCCATCATCGGCAAAATATGCTCTATTTAAATAGCAAGGCACTTGCACCATGTGCAAGAATTTTATTTTTAAGTAGCTTTTGAATATTGCAAAAATAGACTCTCATGACTAATAAAATTATTGTGATTTATTAAAAATTCAACATTCACTGCACTATACAGTTTGGTGTGGAATATATACCGAGGTGAAAGATACTCAGCAAGTGACTTGTAAATTAGATTTTCCATTATAATTCATCAGCCTTTAATGATGAGACATTAGTGGGCATGTTCATCAGTACTGTACATGTAAAGAAATTCCAAATGCAGAGGGGGCAAAAAATTGAAAATAAAATTCGGGTTCCTATGGCCAGTACTAGAAGCGAAATCATTAATCAAAGGCTATTTTATTTGCTGAAATTACTCCTTGCAGTAGCCTCTCAACTCCATTGTTGCTGTTTAAGCACTTCACTAAATTTGTGGACTTGTATAAACAGTATAGTAGAAGGATATAAATAGTATAGCGGTCAGTTTAAATCTCACCATGGCAAGTTGTGAAGTTAAATTCAATAAGCTAGCACCAGGATAACATTGCCATAAAGGCTGCTGATTGTCATAAAAGCCCAACTGGTTCGTTCATGTCCTTCAAGGTTGAATCTTGCTCTTTGAAGTGGCCTGGCAAGCCATTCAGTTGTACAAACATATCTGCGCCATCAATAAGACTGCCTATTTCCACCTCCGCAACATCGCCCGTCTCCGCCCCTGCCTCAGCTCCTCTGCTGCTGAAACCCTCATCCATGCCTTTGTTATCTCTAGACTTGACTATGCCAACACACTCCTGGCTGGCCTCCCACATTCTACCCTCTGTAAACTTGAGGTCATCCAAAACTCTGCTGCCCGTGTCCTAACTCGCACCAAGTCCCGTTCATCCATCACCCCTGCGCTCGCTGACCTACATTGGCTCCCGGTTAAGCAATGCCTTGATTTTAAAATTCTCATCCTTGTTTTCAAATCCCTCCATGGCCTCGCTCCTCCCTATCTCTGTAATCTCCTCCAGCCCGACAATCCCCTTGCCCGAGATATCTGCGCTCCTCTAATTCTGCCCTCTTGAACATCCCCGATTTTAATCACTCCACCATTGGCGGCAGTGGCTTCAGCTGCCAAGGCCCTAATCTCTGGAATTCCCTCCCTAAACCTCTCTGCCCCTCTACCTCTCTTTCCTCCTTCCTTTAAAACAGTCCTTAAAACCTACCTCTTTGACCAAACCTTTGGTCATCTGCCTTAATATCTCCTTATGTGGCTCGGTGTCAAATTTTGTGTGATAACGCTCCTGTGAAGCGCCTTGGGACATTTTACTACGTTAAAGGCGCTATTTAAATTGTGGTTGCTCAAAAAGATGCCTTACCACCTTCTCAATTAATGTCACCTTGTCATCCCGAGAACAAATAATTAAAAAAAAAAAAAATCATATTCGGGCATATAAATTGGAAATTGATCATTCTTGGGTACCTTTTTATTAACCTCTGATTGATCATGTAGATGTCATCAATTTTAGATTGAATGACATTTCCCGTGCACCAAGAATAACCTTCATTATGGCCACTAATTATGGAACAGTATCATGGGGTAAACAATATAGAAATGAGAAATGCCACTCATCTCCCAGGCCCTGTTTTGGACGACTTTCAATTTTCTCCTGCTTCAAATTTACATCTCTTCACTCTTATGAATCAGGGATTGATCTAATTTTTTTTTTGATGCTTCAATTCAGTCCGTATTTACTGTACTAGTTGGTAGTCTGCACCACAAGTCAGTGAATCTGCATGTGAAAAAACTTGTTCCTGAGGAGATATTCCTGTGGTTTCTTTAGCTTTATAGTTTTTCTACTGTTGCCAAAAAAATACATTATGGATTCCTTTTTATTTTTTAAATCTGGATTGGGTGTGTATCAGTATCACTTTGTTTGAATTGTATTCTGTGGGCCAACTTTTGCACCCCAATATTTTATTTGTCTTTTGACACAATGCTTTCAATATTTGGTTGACTGTTATATCGCGATCCACTTCTTGATTCAAGTTACTTGACAAAGGTTAGCATTTTTAAGACCAATTTGCTCCTAGATTTTTTAAATATTAAATTGTATTTCTGATTTACCTTCCAAGTTGCTCAGTCTCTCCAGATCTCTGCATGTTATCCCTTTCCTCTATCCTGCTTCCTGTACAAGTTGGTGTCAAATGCAACCTCGTACATTCTCTCAACATCTTAGATTATTTCTACAGACAAGCCGATCTCGTGTGGAGAGTCAAATTATGCTGGTGCAGGAATGCCCATCTCCAATGAGAGGATTTAGGAAGTTTGTGAAGGTTCACTCCAGATACAATGATGTAAGTGGTTTTTTGATTATTCAATTTACAGAAACCAATGTTTTCCTTATCAACTGCAGGTAGATAATATAAATACCACAATGTAAATAAATCCCTGCAGATAATATGAGGGAGCACTTCTTTATTGGCCATCTTTTTAGGATGTGGCTTTTTATAGCAAAAACTGATAACTTTAATCTTATTTGCAACTTTCCTTCTGTACCAAATATCTCTGCAACAATGCTTGGTGTATTTAAGCTGAACCTTTCAGTAAAACATTTTAAATTCAAAACTTCCTTTCAAATGTGATTAAAGGTACAGTAGTTTCAGAAGTTGTTACCTGTTTATATGAATAATCATTATTTTGGAGTTTAGTACATATGAATCTGAGAGGCAGCTGCTGTAGTCATTTAGAATGCAGAATATAAAGTTTCACTTTGAACTTCTATCATTGTTTAAAGATTCACATGTTACACATGCAGAGTTGCCAACTCTGGTCGGACGTATTCCTGGAGGTCCGATCACGTATCTGATCGCGTCACACTTTTCCACGGTTTGCAAATGTTTTTGCATTTACCTTAAAGGTTGGGTGCCCTGCAATGTTCCCTGTCAGCTGCGCTTTGTTCTGCACGGCCTGTTTCTTTTGCTGCGCGATCCCTTTGCGTTTCTGCTCATGCTCAGACTTGAGCACAAAAATCTAGGCTGAGGGAGCGCTGCACTGTCGGAGGTGCTGTCTTTCAGATGAGACGTTAAACCGAGGCCCCGTCTGCCCCCTCAGGTGGACGTAAAAGATCCCATGGCACTACTTTGAATAAGAGCAGGGGAGTTATTCCCGGTGTCGCGGCCAATATTTATCCCTCAATCAACATCACTAAATCAGATTATCTGGTCATTATCACATTGCTGTTTGTGGGAGCTTGCTGTGAGCAGATTTGGCTGCCACGTTGCCTACATTACAACAGTGACTACACTTCAAAAGTACTTCATTGGCTGTAAAGCGTTTTGGGACGTCTGGTGGTCATGAAAGGTGCTATATAAATGCAAGTCTTTCTTTCATTAATGGCTTCAGGTCAAGCATGGACAAGGAAACCTCCTGCTCATTCCCACCGACTGCCCTCCCTCAGCTGATGAATCAGTACTCCTCCATGTTGAACACCACTTGGAAGAAGCACTGAGAGTAGCAAGGGCACAGAATGTACTCTGAATGGGGGACTTCAATGTCCATCACCAAGAGTGGCTCGGTAGCACCACTACTGGCTGAGTCCTGAAGGACATAACTGCCAGTCTGGGCCTGCAACAGGTGGGAAGAGAACCAACACGAGGGAAAAACCTACTTGTCCTCGTCCTCGCCAATCTACCTGTCGCAGATGCATCTGTCCATGACAGTATTGGTAGCAGTGACTACCGTACAGTCATTGTGGAGACGAAGTCCCATCTTCACACTGAGGACACCCTCCATCGTGTTGTGTGGCACTACCATCGTACTAAATGGGATAGATTCAGAACAGATCTAGCAGCTCAAACCTGGGCATCCATGAGGCGCTGTGGGCCATCAGCAGCAGCAGAATTGTATTCCACCACAATCTGTAACCTGATGGCCCGGCATTTCCCTCACTCTACCATTACCATCAAGCCAGGGGACCAATCCTGGTTCACTAAGGAGTGTAGAAGAGCATGCCAGGAGCAGCACCAGGCATACCTAAAAATGAGGTGCCAACCTGGGGAAGCTGCAACACAGGACTACATGCATGCTAAAAAGCAGAAGCGGCATGCTATAGACAGGGCTAAGCAATCCCACAATCAACGGATCAGATCAAAGCTCTGCAGTCCTGCCACATCCAGTCGTGAATGGTGGTGGACCATTAAACAACTAACGGGAGGAGGAGGCTCCATGAATATCCCCATCCCCAATGATGGTGGAGCCCAGCATGTGAGTGCAAAAGACAAGGCTGAAGCGTTTGCAACCATCTTCAGCCGATGGATGATCCATATCGGCCTCCTCCTGAGGTCCCCACCATCACAGAAGCCAGTCTCGAGCCAATTCGATTCACTCCACGTGATATCAAGAAACGGCTGAGCTCACTGGATACAGCAAAGGCTATGGGCCCGACAACATCCCGGCTATTGTGCTGCAGACTTGTGCTCCAGAACTAGCCGTGCCTCTAGCCAAGCTGTTCCAGTACAGCTACAACACTGGCATCTATCCGACAATGTGTAAAACTGCCCAGGTATGTCCTGTCCACAAAAAGCAGGACAAATCCAACCTGGCCAATTACCGCCCCATCAGTCTACTCTCAATCATCAGCAAAGTGATGGAAGGTGTCATCGACAGTGCTATCAAGCGGCACTTACTCACCAATAACCTGCTCACTGATGCCCAGTTTGGGTTCCGCCAAGACCACTCCGCTTCTGACCTCCTTACAGCCTTGGTCCAAACATGGACAAAGGAGCTAAATTCCAGAGGTGAGGTGAGAGTGACTGCCCTTGACATCAAGGCAGCATTTGACCGAGTGCGGCGTTAAGCAGCCCTAGTAAAACTAATGTCAATGGGAATCTGTGGGGGGGGGCGGGGGAAGCTCTCCTGGCTGGAGTTCTACCTCGCACAAAGGAAGATGGTTGTGGTGGTTGAAGGTCAATCATCACAGCCCCAGGACATTGCTGCAGGAGTTCCTCAGGACAGTGTCCTATGTCCAACAGTCTTCAGCTGCTTCATCAATGACCTTCCCTCCAACATAAGGTCAGAAATGGGGATGTTTGCTGATGACTGCACAGTGTTCAGTGCCATTCGCAACTCCTCAGATAATGAAGCAGTCCATGCCCGCATGCAACAAGACCTGGACGACGTAACATTCGTGCCACAGAAGTGCCAGGCAATGACTATCTCCAACAAGCGAGAGTCTAACCACCGCCCCTTGACAATCAACGGCATTACCATTGCCGAATCCCCCACCATCAACATCCTTGGGTCACCATGGACCAGCCACACACATACTGTGGCAACAAGAGCAGGTCAGAGGCTGGGTATTCTGTGGCGAGTGTCTCTTGACTCCCCAAAGCCTTTCCACCATCTACAAGGCACAAGTCAGGAGTGTGACAGAATACTCTCCACTTGCCTGGATGAGTGCAGCTCCAACAACACTCAAGAAGCTCGAAACCATCCAGCGCAAAGCAGCCCGCTTGATTGGCACCCCATCCACCACCTTAAACATTCACTCCTTCCACCACCGGCGTACTGTGGCTGCAGTGTGTACCATCTACAAGATGCACTGCAGCAACTCGCCAAGGCTCCTTCGGCAGCACCTCCCAAACCCGCGACCTCTACCACCTAGAAGGACAAGGGCAGCAGGTGCATGGGAACACCACCACCTGCAAGTTCCCCTCCAAGTCACACACCATCCTGACTTTGAAGTATATCTCCGTTCCTTCATCGTCGCTGGGTCAAAATCCTGGAACTCCCTCCCGAACAGCACTGTGGGAGTACCTTCACCACATGGACTGCAGCGGTTCAAGAAGGTGGCTCATCACCACCTTCTCGAGGGCAACTAGGGATGGGCAATAAATGCTGGCCTTGCCAGCGACGCCCACATCCCATGAACTAATAAAAAAAAAAAAAAAAATTGGTAATGAACTATGTTGCCAGAAAACCTATATTCTAGCATTTCCCTGTCATACATTTTGTTTTATTACTTCAAAGCTCACAGCTCAGTGGCAGACACTGCTCCAAAATGTCATAGCAACCAGTGCTCTCTTGTGTATAAATGCGGACACTATTTATAATGGGGAAAAAAAACCTGACACACACACTATGCCAAAAAAAAGTGATAGATAACAGGAAGTAAGGTTTTGTGGGCAGGAAGTGCATGTAGAGGTGAGATTTTTAATATAGATTGTGAATAGCAGAGGTGGCGGGAGTCAGGATTGATCCCTGGGGAGCTCCGCCTGTCACATTTGTCCAACATTGATCATTACCCCTTGTTTCTTGTTATTCAGCCAAGTTATTACCCATTGTAAAACTCAACCCTGCATACGAAGCACTTTCACTGCAGCCACAGGTCTCTTGTGAGGCATTTTGTCAAATGCCTTTTAAAAGTCAAGACTCAACATCCACCACATTATCATCATTTATCAATTCTGTTCTATCCCCAGCTGCCAGTGAGTTGTTGCAGGTACTTTGCCTTTTATGCATTTATGTTGACATGAAATTACTGTCTCTTGCTGTTGAATTACTTCCTTTATAATCGGACTCTAATGTTTTTCCTATTATATGCTAAGGTAACAGGACTATAATTCTTCAGGATTATGCACCTGAACATTTTTCTCCACAGCTGCCCCCACCCTCCCAATATTAGCTACTTTCCAATCATCCTGGTCCTCACCATGTAATTTAAGTTTAAAGAAGTATCACCACCCTTCATTTTGTTCAGTTCTCTTGGATGCTTTCCATCTGTTCCTGCCACCTTATTATTATTATTGAAACCCTGTTTTAATTGACCATTTCATTACGTACTTCGGTTTTCTGTATGATCTGCACTGCACAAAGGATAAATCGCTCTTCTGTAGTGAAAGCACTTTTTGTAAAGGGATATTTCAGCTCTCTCATTTTCCTCATTATTTCATCTCTCTGATCTTGCAAGGTGCTTTACTTGATCTTCAATAACTTGCCAATCATCACCACACCTCCCAATACTTTTTGTAATTCCTCACCTATTCATTTGAGTTTCTCTGTTTCAATTCAACCAGCACTGCAGGGTTGGAGATCATAAGAACTTAAGTAGGAGCAGGAGTAGGTCACACGGCCCCTCGAGCCTGCTCCGCCATTCAATAAGATCATGGCTGAACTTCTACCTCAACTCCCTTATCCCCACATCCCTTAATTCCCTTAGTGCCCAAGAATCTATCACTCTCGGTCTTGAATATACTCAATAACTGAGCATCCACTGGGGTAGAGAATTCCAAAGATTCACAACCCTCATAAAGCACATAATCTAGGCTGATGTTCCAGTGCAGTACTTAAGATACTGCTGCATTGCTGGAGATGCTGTCCCTTTGGATGAGACGTTAAACCAAAGTTATGTCTTGCCTGTTCAGGTGGACGTTAAAGATCCCACGGCACTATTCAAAGAGGAGCAGGGGTTTCTCCTGGTATCCTGTCCCACATTTATCTCTCAACCATTTCCTTGCCTTTTGTGGGATCTTGCTGTGCACAACATCGTTGCTGAGTTTACCGACATAACCGACACTGCACTTCAAAGTAATTGAATGCGAAACGCTTCAAGACATCGTGAGGCGCTGTATAACTTGAAAGTCTTTCTTCGTTCTTTGTTGCTGGGGTAATTCGCTGGATTTAGTTGCAACAGTATGAAATAGGGAGTTTATAAATCCTGACACAAGTTGTTATACGCGCAATTAAATATTATTGCTTAGGTGGGCAGGGTGAGGCCATGAAGGGATTTGAAAATGAGGACGCGGATTTTAAAGTCGCTATACTGGGTGACGGAAAACAGATGGAGGTGATGAGGCTGACACTTTCTGTAGACTTGTATTCTGCTATTCTATTAGCTTTTTAATTTTTTAACTACATTGGATATTGAAAGTGACGTAACTAATACTCGCAGGTCCCTTTCACCCTATAATAATTCAATTCCACTTACTATATACTTATGACTTGTAATTTGTAAGCCTATGTGAAATAATTTACACTTATCAATATTAAATTTCTTTTCACAATTTAAAAAAAAAAAAATTCTCCGGAAAATCCAGGAATTATTGTCCATCTCTAATTGCCCTTGAGAAGGTGGTGGTGAGCCGCCACCTTGAACCGCTGCAGTCTGTGTGGTGAAGGTGCTCCCACCGTGCTGTTAGGGAGGGAGTTCCAGGATTTTGACCCAGCGACGATGAAGGATCGGCGATATACTACTAAGTCAGGATGGTGTGTGACTTGGAGGGGAACTTGGAGGTGGTGGTGTTCCCCATGCGCCTGCTGCCCTTGTCCTTCTAGGTGATAGAGGTCGCGGGTTTGGGAGGTGCTGCCGAAGAAGCCTTGGCGAGTTGCTGCAGTGCATCTTGTAGATGGTACACACTGCAGCCACGGTGCACCGGTGGTGGAGGGAGTGAATGTTTAAGGTGGTGAATGGGGTGCCAATCAAGCAGGCTGCTTTGTGCTGAATAGTGTCCAGCTTCAGTGTTGTTGCAGGTGCACCTGTCCAGGCAAGTGGAGAGTATTCCATCACACTCCTGACTTGTGCCTTGTAAAAGTGATCTAAATCCTTTTGCAAACCTCTTGTGTCCTCTGTCTTTACTGCCCTCCCTTTTTTTTCTGTCTCCCACAAATTGACACCTCCCACTCTTGAAGTCCATGAATTGTGCTAGTGTATTGCTCTATAATGCCAGCAGCTGGCTACTTCATCCAAGTAACCGTTCTTCATGTGTGAGTCTCAACAATGAGTGGCAGTGGGCTATTCCACCATTGGGAATCATAGAATCACATTTAGAATCATAGAAATTTACAGCACAGAAGGTGGCCATTCGGCCCCATTGTGTCTGTACTGGCCGAAAAAGAGCCATCCAGCCTAATCCCAATTTACAGCTCTTGGTCCGTAGCCCTGTAGGTTACGGCACTTCAAGTGCATATCCAAGTACTTTTTAAATGTGATGAGGGTTTCCGCCTCTACCACCCTTTCAGGCAGCGAGTTTCAAACCCCCACCACCCTCTAGGTAGAAAAAGTTCTCCTCAACTCCCCTCTAATCCTTCTACCAGTTACTTTAAATTTATGCCCCCTGGTTATTGACCCTTCTGCTAAGGGAAATAGGTCCTTCCTACCCACTCTATCTAGGCCCCTCATAATTTTATACACCTCAATTAAGTCTCCCCTCAGCCTCCTCTGCTCCAAAGAAAACAACCCCAGCGTATGCAATCTTTCCTCATAGCTAAAATTCTCCAGTCCTGGCAACACCCTCATAAATCTCCTCTGTACCCTCTCTCTAGTGTGATCACATCCTTCCTGTAATGTGGTGACCAGGACTGTACGCAGACAGGTAGAATTGTTTCAAGAGTTTTCCCACAACTGAAGTATAATTTCCAGCTCTGTCTTGTGACATTTTTTGAAACACATACATGTAAGTGAAGATCAGAGCTTTTTTCCTTGCCTTATAGAAAGCAGAAGAACTTCCTTCATTAATGATTAACATGGTCTGGAAGTATCTCTAATGCTTGATAAGTAGGAGCAAATACTTAATTCCGGACATTAATTTTAATTCAACTTCCCCTCTAGTTCAGCAGAGGAAGTCAATTATGCTGAGTCTCTCATTTATGAGTGAATCTCTTCAATAGGCTGCTAAAGCTGTATTGCAGCACAGTTTTTCATTAAAAATTATTTCTCCTGACGGACGATTAGGAGTTAAAGATCACAACCTGTTTTGGAAAAAAAAAGTTCTTCTAACTGGCCTGAACCCCTGGAGATACTTCTTGTAAGAGGATCGAAGGCTGCGACCTGAAAATCCCAATTTGTGCCCTTGTACCACGGAATTCTGATCTTCACCCCCCTAAAATTCTGCCACCCTCCTTGAGAGAGGCTCTATATGGCGCTGAATTGATGTCCAGTCCAATAAGGGTTTTAGATTGACTGTTGGTAGGTGGAAAAGGCATTGTTCATTTCTCTCTCAAGAGAACTTTGAAGAGAACCAATTTGCAGGGTGATGGGGAGAAAGCTGGGGCGTGGGACGAAATTGGACAGCTTTTTCCAAAGAGCCGGCACAGGCGCGGCAGCCCAAATGGCCCCCTTTCTGTGCTGTAAGATTCGATGATAAAGAAGGTTCACTCGGTTAATCCCGGGGATGAGGGGGTGGACATACGAGGAGAGGTTGAGTAGATTGGGACTCTACTCATTGGAGTTCAGAAGAATGAGAGGCGATCTTATTGAAACATATCAGATTGTGAAGGGGCTTGATCGGGTGGATGCGGTAAGGATGTTCCCAAGTATGGGTGAAACTAGAACTAGGGGGCATAATCTTAGAATAAGGGGCTGCTCTTTCAAAACTGAGATGAGGAGAAACTTCTTCACTCAGAGGGTAGTAGGTCTGTGGAATTTGCTGCCCCAGGAAGCTGTGGAAGCTACATCATTAAATAAATTTAAAACAGAAATAGACCGTTTCCTAGAAGTAAAGGGAATTAGGGGTTACGGGGAGCGGGCAGGAAATTGGACATGAGGCTGAGTTCGGATCGGTCAAGGCCCGGAAGTAAAGGGAATTAGGGGTTACGGGGAGCGGGCAGGAAATTGGACATGAGGCTGAGTTCGGATCGGTCAAGGCCCTGTGGGTGGCTGAGCAGGCCCAGGGGCTGAGTGGCCGGGTCCTGCTCCTACTTCTTGTGTTCTTTAGATTTGAGGTTAGGATCAGATTAGCCATGATCTTATTGAATGGCGGAGCAGGCTCGAGGGGCCGATTGGCCTACTCCTGCTCCTATTATGTTATGTTCTTATAATCTCTCCTGCTCTCCTAAAGACACACGGCCTAATGCTGGGGTACAGTTCCATGGGTGCCAGCCATCCTCCAATACCTCACCCAAGTTGACTGCTGCATTGAACTACAGAGACAGTGAATGGCAGCGGGCTAATTTAAAGTCAAACACGTCACGGTTGAGAGCTGATCACAGGAGGACGAGCATTCACTAATTATTCTTTTGTTGCCTGGTGATGCTGAGGTGGATTTTGGGGGTGGATCACAGACCAGTTGACGGGGTTGAACCTGGGTCTGTCTTGGTCTTTATGGCTCAGTGCCACACCTTAACCAACTGAGACATGAGGAGCAAGAGAAAAGAAAAATTGTTAACCACTACCATTACCTTCAACCGAGATGTCAGAAAAATGTACGGTGGGAGCATTGAAACCCTTAACCTCTTCAAGTGTTTCATTTCCTTCTAATAAAAGAAAGACTTGCATTTATATAGCGCCTTTCACGACCACCGGACGTCCCAAAGCGCTTTACAGCCAATAAAGTAGAGTCACTGTAGTAATGTGAGAAACGCAGCAGCCAATTTGCGCACAGCAAGGTCCCACAAACAGCAATGTGCTAATGACCAGATAATTTGTTTTTATGTTAGCTGAGGGATAAATATTGGGCAGGACACCGGGGAGAACACTCCTGCTTTTCTTCGAATTAGTGCCATGGGATCTTTTACGTCCACCTGAGAGGGCAGACGGGGCCTCGGTTTAACGTCTCATCCAAAAGACGACACCTCTGACAGTGCAGCACTCCCTCAGCCCTGCACTGGAGCATCAGCCTAGCTTTATGTGCTCAAGTCTCTGGATTGGGACTTTGAACCCACAACCTTCTGACTCAGAGGCAAGTGTGCTACCCACTGAGCCACAGCTGACGCTGTCCATTTTAAGTCAATAAAGGCCACTTATTTTCCACTGAGAAAAGAATGGATGTGCTCCAAACATTGTTAAAAAATCCTGCAATTCCATGCAGTAAAAATGGAATTTAGCACATTCACTCACTTGTAGCAGTGACCCTGCTCATGGATTATAAGTTACTTTTGATGGTAATGTCTTTATTTCATGCTGAGAGCGGGAGCTGGGGCGAGAGAGCCGGAGGATGGAGTCAGGGAGTGGAGACCTGGAGTAATACACAGGTTATCAAGGCTTCACAAGATGGCGGCCAGTGACCCCGCTCACCCGGGCAGTCACTGACCGGGCCTGTAACGGGCAAACACTGGGCCTGTGGGCTCTTATTCGGGGCTTCGTGCCTACACCGGGTGTTTGAGACTCGAGTGAGGACGGGACCCAGGGCGAGGACAGGGCCCATGAATGAGGTCGCGGCCCAGGAGTGGTGCAGCGTGGACCAGCAGCGGGGTCGGGGCCCAAGGAAAGTGAAGCACGGGCCAACAGCGAGGTCGGGAGGATCCCATTGCATCCTATGAAACCCAGGCAGAGAGGACCTGTGGGAAAGGAGGGAGGAGGTGTGTGTGTGTGTGTGTGTGTGTGTGTGTGTGTGTGTGCTAGGCCGATGTAGCAGAGCCTGGTTTCCAATCGTCTTGGATCCCCTTGCCATTGGACCAAGACCTTGCTATGTCAAGCCCGTGTGGTAGCTGGTGTGCAACGGCCACCCCACGTTAAAAGAATTCACGCACAGGCATCTTCCACCCTTTCAAATGAAGTTCGGGACCTGGAACGTCAGGACCCTCATGGGCAACCCCAACAGCGACAGACCGGAACGCCGTACTGCTATCGTTGCCCGGGAGCTCAGACGTTTCGACATAAACATCGCCGCCCTAAGCGAGACCCGGTGGGCAGGGGAAGGCCAGCTCAGGGAGCAAGGCGGTGGTTACACCTTCTGGAAAGGCAAACCTGAAGAAGAACGCCGCCTCCATGGGGTAGGCTTCGCGTCTCAGTTCAACGTCTCAGACTCCCCTTGCGGAATAAACGAACGTCTCATGACTCTATGGCTCACCCTAGCCCGGAACCAGTGCGCTACGGTCATCAGTGCGTACGCCCCAACACTGAAAGCCACAGACAAGACCAAAGAGGAATTCTACTCCAGCCTCGAACAATCCCTGTCCTGATTCCCAACGGGCGACAAGCTGATCCTCCTTGGCGAATTTAACGCCAGAGTTGGAAAGGACACAGACCTCTGGGGAGGTGTGATCGGCAGAGAGGGGGAAGGGAAAGCCAACTCCAACGGTACCCTCCTTCTGACGAAATGCTTAGAACATGGCCTTGTCATAACCAACACCTTGTTCCGTCAGAGAGACAAGTACAAGGCTTCATGGCAACACCCTCGCTCCAAGCACTGACATCTGCTGGACTACGTCATCGTCCGAGCGAGGGACCGCAAGGATGTCCGCATCACCCGCGCCATGACAGGAGCTGACGGCTGCTGGACAGACCTCCGCCTAATCCGCTCTGTCATCTCCATCAACGTAGCCCCAAAACAGCGGCAGCAACAGAAGCAATGCTGCAGGAAAATCAACGCTGGAGCACTCAGACCCCGCTAAGAAAGCCCTATTCAGCCTGCGCCTCACAACCAACCTGACGACTCCCAGTGATTCAGAGACACAGAGTGTCCACAGCACCTGGTCTGCACTCAAGGCCTCCATAATCAGCACCTGTGAAGAGACGCTCAGTCACTCGACCAGGAAACACCAAGACTGGTTCGACGAGAACGACCAGGAGATCCAGGAGCTAATAAGCCGCAAGCGCAAGGCATTCCTGATGTGGAAACAGCAACAGCACTCGAGAGCAAGAAAGCAGCTCTACAGACACCTGAAGGCCGAGGTCCAACAAAAAACTCGCGACCTAAAGAACAGGTGGTGGGTGGAGAAAGCGCAGGAGATCCAGCAGCTAGCCGACAACCACGACATGCGTGGATTCTTTCGCGCAGTCAAGACCATCTACGGCCCAAGCACCGAAGGTCCTACCCCACTGCGGGCCAAGAACGGAGAGGTACTCATCAAGGACAGAGAGGCAGTCAATGCCCGCTGGAAGGAACACTTCAAAGATTTCCTTAACCGAGACTCTGTCTTCGACGCGAGTGTCCTCCACTCCATCCCGCAGCATGCTACCCGCCACCACCTCAGCACAACCCCAGCCTGGCATGAGGTTGAAAAGGCCATCCGACAACTGAAGAACAACAAGGCCTCAGGAGCAGATGGAATCCCCGCCGAGGCGCTAAAGCATAGCGGAGAAGCACTATTGGTGCGAATACATGAACTTATTTCTCTTATTTGGAAGGAGGAGAGCATGCCTGGGGATCTCAGATGCCGTAATCGTAACCACCTTCAAGAAAGGTGACAAGTCTGATTGCGGTAATTAGAGGAGTTTCCCTGCTGTCTGACACCGGGAAAGCCATCGCAAGAATCCTCTTCAATCGCCTTCTCCCAGTAACTGAAGAGCTCCTCCCAGAGTCGCAATGCGGATTCTGCCCACTAAGGGGCACAATGGACATGATTTTCACCGCGCGTCAATTACAAGAGAAATGCAGGGAACAGCACCAACCGCTGTACATGGCCGCCTTTGATCTCACAAAGGCCTTCGACACTGTCAACCTTGAGGGATTATGGAGTGTCCTCCTCAAATTCGGCTGCCCTCAAAAGCTTGTCACCATCCTCCGCCTGCTTCACGATGACATGCAAGCCGTGATCCTGACCAACGGATCCACCACAGACCCAATTCATGTACGGACCGGGGTCAAGCAAGGCTGTGTCATCGCACCAACGCTCTTCTCGATCTTCCTTGCGGCAATGCTCCATCTCACCCTTAGTAAGCTCCCCGCTGGAGTGGAGCTAATTTACAGAACAAACAGGAAACTGTTCAACCTCCGTCGCCTCTAGTCCAGATCCAAGGTCGTCCCTTCCTCTGTCATCGAATTACAGTATGCAGACGACGCTTGTGTCTGCGCACACTCGGAGGTCGAACTCCAAACCATCGTCAACACCTTCACCGAAGCGTACGAGAGCATAGGCCTTACACTAAACATCCGTAAGGCAAAGGTCCTCTACCAACCTGCCCCCGCCACACAGTATCAAAATCCATGACTAGGCTTTGGACAACGTGGACCACTTTCCATACCTCGGGAGCCTACTGTCAACAAGGGCAGACGTCAATGACGAAGTCCAACACTGCCTTCAGTGTGCCAGTGCAGCCTTCAGTCGCCTGAGGAAGAGAGTGTTTGAAGACCAGGACCTCACCCAGCACCAAGCTCATGGTCTACAGAGCAGTAGTGATACCTGCCCTCCTGTATGCTTCAGAGACATGGACCATGTACAGCAGGCAACTCAAAGCACTGGAGAGGTACCACCATCAAAGCACCAGATCCTGCAAATCCATTGGCAGGATAGGCACACCAACGTCGGTGTTCTCGCTCAGGTCAGCATCGAAACTTTGACCACGCTCGATCAGCTCCGATGGACGGGCCACATCGTCCGCATGCCCGATACGAGACTCCCAAAGCAAGAACTCTTCTCGGAGCTCCGACAGGGCAAGAGAGCCCCAGGTGGGCAGAGGAAACGCTTCAAGGACACCCTCAAAGCCTCCTTGAAAAAGCGCAACATCCCCACCGACGCCTGGGAATCCTTGGCCCAAGACCTGCACAAAGTGGAGGAGAAGCATCCGGGAAGCCGCTGAACACCTCGAGTCTCTTCGCCGGGAGCAAGCGGAAGGAGCGCAAGGAGCGCACGTCAACCCAAGCACCCCACCCACACCCGCCCCTTCAACCACCGTCTGCCCCACCTGTGACAGAGACTGTGCATTGGACTCATCAGTCACCTGAGAACTCATTTTTAGTGTGGAAGCAAGTCATCCTCGGTTCCAAGGGACTGCCTAAGATAGAAGAAGAGAAGAAGATTTCATGCTGCATCCCCCATATACAGATAAATAACCAAAATCATAAAGATCAGTGGGACTGAGCTCAATAGCCTACCTATTAATAATAAGCCATCAATTTTTGAGATGGTGTCTGACACTTTAGGGCAATCCATTTTTTTTTTCCTGTAAAATGTTACAGGGATTCAAGCAATCAGTTGTGTTTAACGGGCTTTGTCGACAGGTCCGGGTGATTTTCATTGTATAAATAGTTTATTCTTATTTCCAAACTTTAATTAACTCCTGGGTCTCTGGATTGGGATTAAAAAAAAGAGGGAAAAATGGACTTTTCAAACTGCACAACCTCTCAAACCCGTGACCTCTATCACCTAGAAGGACATGGAGCATGGGATCATCACCACCTCCAAGTCACACACCATCCTGACTTGGAAATATATCGGCTGTTCTTTCATCGTCGCTGGGTCAAAATCCTGGAACTCCCTCCCTTACAGCACTGTGGGAGTACCTTCACCACACGAACTGCAGCGGGTCAAGAAGGCGGCTCACCACCACCTTCTCGAGGGCAATTAGGGATGGGCAATAAATGCTGGCCTTGCCAGTGACGCCCACATCCCGTGAATGAATTAAAAAAAATTATCCCAACTGTTGGTAGGTGGTAAAGGCGATATTCATTCGGGCCGTCGTGCCTGTGTCGAGTCTTTGAAAGAGCTGTCCAATTTCGTCCCTAAATTGAGGCCTTTAGGCTTCTTAAGACACGTTTACACTGAGTAAACCCTGTCAATACCAAAGGCTTGATCTCTGTCCGCCTGACCTGGCCCAATGGCGTCAGACAGCCACAACTCCATGTGTCTCGCCAGCCCCCTATCCAATCTCCTCTTAAACTAAATATGCGGAGTTGGATTCTTTCTCTTTTTTTTTCCAGCTACGGTAATTAGGGTGGGTCCACACTCCAGCCTCAAACCGGTCTTGATTGGAGCAGTGGCAGGAAGTGAGTTAAATCAGGGAGAGTGGCGTGCAGAGGTCACAGGTCTTTGCGCGCGCTTCCCCGAGACCACTTAGAGCAATGTAAACTGCCTTTTGTGGCCTGTAGCAAATTGCTTTTACACAGGGACTTGGAAACATAAAGCCTGGCTGTAGAAGCTTCTATTTATACGTGGTAATCCTTTCCTATAACAAATTCACAGCCTCTGATATAACCTGCATTGTTCTGGCTTCCTGTTTGACAGAGAATGCACACAAAGAACCTTCATTAAGCTGCCTTTCACTAAAATCTGGTTTCATATAACTCCTGAATGGAAGGTTGGAATGAAGGGTTATGGGTTTCTGTTTTACATGCATATATAAGAAAAAAATCAGCCTTGACTAGCTATGGTGTGATTCTGATTTCAGTTTACTTCCACTAAATGTTCTAAATGGGTAATATACTAGCATGGATTGAGGATTGGTAAACGGACAGAAAACAGAGAGTAGGAATAAACGGGTCATTTTCGGGTTGGCAGGCTGTAACTAGTGGGGTACCACAAGGATCAGTGCGTGGGCCTCGGCTATTTACAATTTATATCAATGATTTGGATGAGGGGACCAAATGTAATCTATCCAGGTTTGCTGCTGATACAAAGCTAGGTGGGAATGTAAGTTGTGAAGAGGCTGCAAAAGGATATAGACATGTTAAGCGAGTGTGCAAGAACATGACAAATGGAATATAATGTGGAGAAATGTGAAGTTTGGTAGGAAAAATAGAAAAGCAGAGTATTTTTTAAATGGTGAGAGATTGGGAAATGTTGGTGTTCAGAGGGACCTGGGTGTCCTTGTACACGAATCACTGAAAGTTAACATGCAGGTACAGCAAGCAATTAGGAAAGCAAATGGTATGTTGGCCTTTATTACAAAAGGATTTGAGTATAAGAGTAAAGACGTCTTACTACAATTATATAGGGCCCTGGCGAGACCACACCTGGAGTATTCTGTACAGTTTTGGTCTCCTTACCTAAGGAAGGGTATACTTGCCATAGAGGGAGTGCAACGAAGGTTCACCAGACTGATTCCTGGGATGGGATGATTGTCCTATGAGAGAGATTTAGTAGACTAGGCCTATATTCTCTAGAGTTTAGAAGAATGAGAGGTGATCTCATTGAAACATACAAAATTCTTACAGGGCTTGACAGGGTAGATGCAGGGAGGATGTTTCCCCTGGCTGGAGAGTCTAGAACCAGGGGTCATAGTCTCAGAATAAGGGGACGGCCATTTAGGACTGAGATGAGGAGAAATTTCTTAACTCAGAGGGTGGTGAATCTTTGGAATTCTCTACCCCAGAGGGCTGTGGAAGCTCAGTCGTTGAGTATATTCAAGGCTGAGATCGATAGATTTTTGGATATTAAGAGAATGAAGGGATATGGGGATAGTGCGAGAAAGTGGAGTTGAGGTAAAAGATCAGCCATGATCTTGTTGAATGACCTACTCCTGCTCCTATTTCTTATGTTCTTAAGCATAATTTTAAAATGCACTTTTCTTCACTGTCTGCAGTTAGCTTGTACTGCAGTGGTTTTTATTGGCTTCATAACAGGAAAATGGTGTGGCTGAAGGGAATTATGTCTTCAGTGTGTATTTTCAGTAGTCTTTAGCCAATAGAAATCCTTATTTAAGGGCAGGTGTATTGATATAGCACTGCACCATGGAATGAGTTTTACACCTGATGATTCCTTATGTGGCAAGTTCCTGATTTCAACCAGATCATATGGGGAAATGCTTGCTGACTATATGTGACGGGAAGGGAGAAAGTCAGTTCAAGAGACAACCTAGCTCATGCTTTCATCTCCTAGTCTTTGGTGCATCTGGGGGGTCATAGAGAAGGGTGTGCAGCATGGGGACTATCTAAAAGAGGGGTGGAAAACTAACAGCAAAGAAAACTGTGCATGTAGGGAAGAAATTATTTTTATGGAGTACAAATGCAAGGAAATTATGCTAAACCTTTATATATCACTGGTTAGACTTCAGCTAGATTATTGTGTCTAATTCTGGGCACCACACTTTAGAAAGGATGTCAAGGCCTTGCAGAGGAGATTTACTAGAATGGTACCAGGGATGAGGGAATTCAGTTATGTGGAGAGACGAGAGAAATGGGGATTGTTCTCCTTAGAGCAGAGAAGGTTAAGGGGAGATTCAACAGAGGTGCTCAAAATTATGAGGGGTTTTGATAGAGAGAATCTGTTTGCACTGGAAGTATTGTCTGTAACCAAAGGACACAGATTTAACGTCATTGGCAAAAAAGCCAGGGGGGAGATGAGAATTTTTTTTAGTCAGCAAGTTGTTATGATCTGGAACGCGCTGCCTGAAAGGGTGGTGGAAGCAGATTCAACAGTAACTTTCAAAGGAAATTGGATAGCTCTTTCAGAGAGCCAGCACAGGCACGATGGGCCAAATGGCCGCCTCCTGCACTGTAAGAGTCAATCTAATTTGCATTAAACACTTCCTTTGTGATGCTCCTTGTTTAGCTGGGTTTCCAGTCTCTGAGGTGTTCCTTTGTTGAGAGCAATTGCCATTGTTAAGTCTGATCATGTCACAAACAGCTCTTGCTGACTAATCCATAGGGGCAGTGCCTGGGTGTGCCAGAAATGGGAGAATCTGGGCTCAGGTGGGTTCTCTTCCTCACCAGAGCGGAACAGAATATCGTGGAGATTTCAGCTGTCGAAGAGAGATTTCTTTTAAAGAATGGTAACAAATAGTACAGGAAACTTTCGTTTATCCGGCACCGACGGGACCGGCGTGGTGCCGGTTGATCGAAAGTGCCGGATTACAGAGAGGTATACTTACCAAGGTACGAGAGCCCCGTACACGGCCACAGGCTTAACAATTGGGACCCGGAGAGGGAAGGTAAACGAGACTCCGGCTTTTTCCTCCGTGGCGGCGACAGGTCCGAGTCGGAAGAACGTTGACCCCCCTTTCGTGGGGGCGAAAGGTCAGAATCGGGGTCTTGTCTGTATAATAAAACTTACCTGATTTTTGCCGGTTAAGCGAGAATTCCGGATATTTGGGTGCCGGATAAACAAAAGTTTCCTGTAGTAACATTTTTAAAAACGTCGTCTACATTACAACAGTGACTGCACTTCCAAAACAGCACTTCATTGGCTGCACAGCGCTTTGTGATGTCCTGAGATCGTGAAAGGCGCCGTATAAATCCAAGTCTTTCTTTAAAATGAAAAGAACCAAGCAACGTCTTCCCTCGGGCAGGCGGGTGCGCAGCGATTGGGAGGTCCTGCGCAGGCCGCTCACCAGCTGTTCCGCTGGCAAAGATGACGCACATGCACAGCCTCACACCGAACATATAAACTAGAGAAAACATTGGAACCAAGGTGTTCATAGAAACAGAGAAAAATAGGAGCAGGAGTCGGCCATTCGGCCCTTCGAGCCTGCTCCGCCATTCAACGCAATCGTGGCTGATCCTCTATCTCAATACCATATTCCTGCTCTCTCCCCATACCCCTTGATGCCTTTTGTGTCTAGAAATCTATCCATCTCCTTCTTAAATATATTCAGTGACTTGGCCGCCACAGCCTTCTGTGGTAGAGAATTCCACAGGTTCACCGCCCTCTGAGTGAAGAAATTTCTCCTCATCTCAGTCCTAAATGTCCTATCCCGTATCCTGAGACTGTGACCCCTCGTTCTCGACCCCCCAGCCAGGGGAAACATCCTCCCTGCATCCAGTCTGTCTAGCCCTGTCAGAATTTTATACGTTTCAATGAGATCCCCTCTCATACACCTTTATTACAAAAATGAGAAGTCGCACAACACCAGGTTATAGTCCAACAGATTTATTTAAAATTACAAGCTTTCGGAGCTATCGATCGCCCCTTCTTCAGGTAAAGTTACTTTACCTGAAGAAGGGGCGATCGATAGCTCCGAAAGCTTGTAATTTTAAATAAATCTGTTGGACTATAACCTGGTGTTGTGCGACTTCTCATTTTTGTCCACCCCAGTCCAACGCCGGCATCTCCGCATCATGACCTTTATTACATTCGTAGCTTTCCAAATCTTGGCGTGGATTACAAAGTTAGCGTGTGGTAATTAATTTATAGGAATGGCACTTGAAAATATTGTTTTTGTTGCTTCTCTCCCACAGTTTTTCAATGTAGAAGGTGGGCAGGCAGCCTTGTACCTTAACTAACCAGTTCACTAATACCAATCTGCAACTGACACTAGAAGGTTGATCAGAGAAGGTTGGCTGGGGAGGGAACGCGGGAAACAGGAATGCAAAACTTTCCCCTCACTTTTTTTGTTTTTCTTTCTTTTATTTTCTCGCCATGTTAGCGAAGTGCTTAGCTCTTCCAGATCACTTCCCTTGATTCCAGATCATGATCAGGAATTCCCAGCGTGGAGAAGCATTGTCACTGACCTGTTTGCTGCCAATCTGTGGGCATGGCGGGGGGGAAAGCAGTGTCCTGCTCACTCACGCCATTTGCTAAAATCTGCAGCTTTGTGACCACGATGCACATTACATAGGGAATGCTGCATAACATACTCTGACTATTTTGAGCTGCGGTATGTTGCTGATGACCTACCCAGCCACCAGTACATGCATTAACTATTCCACATTCTTAAATCCCAGTGACTTGGTGCAGCCTTAGTCGGGGTAAATTCCTCTTTGAATTGAGAATTAATTTTTGTCCATGCTCTTAAAATTGCTCCGAAATGTAACGCACAACAACAACAACAACTTCTTGTATTTATACAGCACCTTTAACACAGTAGAAACATCCCAAGGCGCTTCACAGGAGTGTCATTGGACAAAAATTAACACCAAGCCAAAGAAGGAGACGGGCAGTTGAACAAACGTTTGGTCAAAGAGGTAGGTTTTAACATGAATCTTGTCATTCATGTGGAAATGACTTATGAAATAATACTGGGCGGCCTGCTGGTGGCGCTGTCCGGGGAGAGTATAAATACTCGGGCATGGGCCCAGCTTGCTCAGGACATTCTTTAACAGGAACTAGTGAAGGACACAACTAGACCTCCATGTTGAAAAACAGTTGATTAAAGCCTTGTTTAATACTCAGACCAAGTGCCTAGTAGTTTTCTTACATCAGGTTTTAAGCAGAGTCTTAAAGGGGGTGAGAAAGAGGTGGAGATGCGACGAGGTTTGGGGAGGGAATTCCCGAGCTTAGGGACTAGACAACTGAAGGCACGGCCGCCAATGGTGGGGCGAAGGAAGTGGGAGATGCACAAGAAGCCAGAGTTGGAGGAACGCAGTGTTCTCCGAGGGTTGTGGGGCTGGAGGAGGTTACAGAGATGGAGATGGGGCTGAGGCGAGGCCAAAGAGGGATTTGAACATGTAGCTCCTGCATCAGTGGTGCTTTTGATTGTTAAGGATCTTTGGTCTAAATAGCTTCGGCTTGACATTTAATGGAAAAGATGCATATGGCTTCTGTTCAAGAGCTGCTGTTGGAACAGTGGAAGGAATGGGGGTGGGGGAAGGAGTTATTAAAGTGAGCTGACAAGCTAAAGATGTGGGTTGAAAGAAATGCATAGAGCAGCAAAGAGATTGTAGAAAATCCCAGACTGTTCTGTCGGGAAAGTGCTGCGTGTGCCGCCAATACCCCTAGTGGGGGCCTAGGGCATGGGCTACTGTTGATGTTAAGACCATCACTTATATTCCTGCAATGCACCATATTGGCATGTGGAAAGGCAGAACTGAAGAGTGAGTAGAGCACAAAACTGTGTGACAATGTTAACGTTGGATCGAATGGTTGCATACACAGGTTCAACATGGGTACGGTCGTGCAGTGGTTGTGTTACTGGACTAATAATCCAGAGAATGCTGAGTTCAAATCCCACCATGGCAGTTTGAGAATTTGAATTTAGTTTTAAAAAATCTGGAAAAAATAAGAAAAACAGAGGAGGCTGAAGGAAGACTTAATTGAGGTGTATAAAATTCTGAGGGGCCTAGATAGAGTGGATAGGAAGGACCTATTTCCCTTAGCAGAGGGGTCAATAACCAGGGGGCATAGATTTAAAGTAATTGGTAGAAGGATTAGAGGGGAGTTGAGGAAAACTTTTTTCACCCAGAGGGTGGTGGGGGTCTGGAACGCACTGCCTGAAAAGGGTGGTAGAGGCAGAAACCCTCATCGCATTTAAAAAGTACTTGGATATGCACTTGAAGTGCCGAAACCTACAGGGCTACGGACCAAGTGCTGGAGAGTGGGATTCGGCCGGCTAGCTCTTTTTCGACCGGCGCAGACACGATGGGCCGAATGGCCTCCTTCTGTGCTGTAAGTTTCTATGAAAGCTGGTATCAGTAAAAAGTGACCATGAAGCTGTTGGATTGTCGGAAAAACCTAACTGGTTCACTCATATCCTTTAGGGAAGGAAACCTGCCGTCCTTGCCCAGCCTGGCCTATATGTGACTCCAGACCCAGGTCAACGTGGTTGAGTCTGAAGTGCCCTAACAAGCCACTCAGTTGTATCAGGGCAACTTGGGATGGACAATAAATGCCAACCTTGCCAGTGACGCCCAGGATGAATGAGGAAAAATGCCACGAACTGGTCTGCTGAAATTTACTACGCCAGTTGCCATTCTACCTATTGGCATAACACGGTTGAATTTTACTTTTCCATACATTGCAGCCATAAAAATGGTGGACCCAAAAGGTTTGCCTGAACATCAGGTTGTGATGTGTCAAGATGACTCCCTTTGAACTGAGCACTGCAGTTGGCTATTAGTACTGCAAGTTCGGGAAATACTTGAATTCTCTCACTTTTTCATTACTTTTTATATTAAAATAACAGATTTATAATTATCAAGATTATCCAAAGCTGATACGGCATGCCCTATGGTATTATTTAATTACATTTCCTGTGCAATAGTGCTGTATCATTTTGTACCAACACATCCCTTCTGTTGAGGCATGTTTTATGATTTCATTCTGATGGGTCTGTAAAATTGTATTGTAGAATATATCTTGTGGATGATGGTACCCATATGAAAAAGGCAGTAAGGTGCATTATTTAATTAAATTATTATTTTACCACAAGGTAACAATTTTTATATATGAGAAATGAAATGATTGCCATGACAGCTTTGAGCTTCTCACTTCAGTTACTTGTGTTCTGGAGAGACTGGAGAATCTGGGATTGTTCTCCTTAAAGCACAGAAGGTTAAGGGGAGATTAAATCGAGGTGTTCAGAATCATGAAGGGTTTTGATAGAGCAAATAGGGTGAAACTCTATCCATTGGCAGGAGGGTCAGCAACCAGAGGACACAGATTTAAGGTCATTGGCGAAAGAACCAGAGGAGAGATGAGGAGATTTTTTTTTTATGCAGCGAGTTGTTATGATCTGGAATGCACTGCCTGACAAGGTGGAAGCAGATTCAATAGTAACTTTCAAAAGAGAATTGGATACATACTTGAAGGGGAAAAATTTGCAGGGCTATGGGGTAAAGAGCTGGAGAGTGGGGCTAATTGGAGAGCTCCTTCAAAGAGCCGGCACAGGCACGATGGGCTGAATGGCCTCCTTCCGTGCTGTCTCATTCTATGATTCTGTGATACCTATGCTTTTGACTGAGCCAATCCAAGGGAAAAGCATTAGCAGTGTGGGCGCTGCACATGAGCCTTTTCAGGTTTGAGCCCATTGAGTGCGTGGTCAGTAGCTGAACAAGTGGCTCAGCAACATTAGTGCCGGTGTGTTCTGAATCGCTCCTCAGTTGTACATTAGTTGTAATGCATCTCCTCTCGCAGCGCACGGGGTAAATTGGCACACTCCTGTGAATGTGACTAAAAGTGCCTTTAGCACACTCTCGATACACCTAAGGGTAAACGCACCCTCTCTGTGTACATTAACCAGTGTGAGAAGTCGCACAACACCAGGTTATAGTGACTTCACCTGACGAAGGAGCAGCGCTCTGAAAGCTTGTGATTTCAAATAAAACTGTTGGACTATAACCTGGTGTGCGACTTCTCACATTTGTCCACCCCAGTCCAACACCGGCATCGCCACATCATGGCTACTATATTAACCAGGAAAGTGGTCTGGTGTTAACACTACTTAGTGTCTTCATTTCCCATCCTCAAGACCTCAGAGCAGGAGCTCCCCTAGTCTCCTTTCGTCATCTTTCCCTCCTACAATCTACAAGCTTCTAAGGCCCAAATCAGCCTCACTTAATCCCTTCTTCCTGATTTACCTTGACGTCCCTCCTAATCTTTCCTATGGCCTTGGGCCTCATGTAGATTTCTCAATAATTTAAGGACAAATTTAAATTGTGTTGTGGGTTAGATTTATTTCTTTGTAAATGTTATCGGCATTGTTCTGAGATTCTATTTTTTAGGGTGGGAATAAGGAGGGAAAGTAATGCTTTCTACTTGTCTGAGATGGTGAGGCTTCAGCCAATGTTGCTTGGCGGGCAGTGTCTAGAGAGTGTAAGAGAGCAGCCTGACTCCTCATCAGATTCCCCCATGTCCCTGTGAAAAAGTACTTCCTTCTGTTTGGCATCTCCACTAGTGGCAGAGCCAAGGTTGCGAACACACCAGTTTTTTTTTAACTTTTCTCTCTGTGCTATTTTTAGTGCAGCCATTAACATAAACTCCTCTCTGTACTACTTTAATGTCGTCGTTAACCCATTTAAATTTTATAAGAACGCCTGTGACGTAAGAAAACTACTAGGCACTTGGTCTAAGTATTAAACAAGGCTTTAATCAACTGTTTTTCAACATGGAGGTCTAGTTGTGTCCTTCACTAGTTCCTGTTAAAGAATGTCCTGAGCAAGCTGGGCCCATGCCCGAGTATTTATACTCTCCCTGGACAGCGCCACCAGAAGGCCGCCCAGTGTTATTTCATAAGTCATTTCCACATGAATGACAAGATTCATGTCAGCCTGCAAACACATGAAACGGGTGCATTAGGAACATGGGGACAGGAGTAGGCCATTGACCCTCTCAAGCCTGGTTTCCTGGTTACAATACACTGAAAGGGTGAGTTTACCCTTAGTGCATAGAGAGTGTGCTAAAGGCACTTTAAGTCACATTCACAGAATGAGCTAATTTACTCACTGTGTTGCAAGAAGAGATACATTACATAGGATATACGGCACAGATACAGGCCATTCGGCCCAACCAGTCCATGCCGGTGTTTATGCTCCACTCGAGCCTCCTCCCATCCTTCCTTATCTAACTCTATCAGCATATCCTTCTATTCCCTTCTCCCTCATATGCTTATCTAGCCTCCCCTTAAATGCATCTATTCTATTCGCCTCAACTGCTCCCTGTGGTAGCGAGTTCCACATTCTCACCACTCTCTGGGGAAAGAAGTTTCTTCTGAATTCCCTATTGGATTTCTTGGTGACTATCTTATATTGATGGCCTCTAGTTTTGCTCTTCCCCACAAGTGGAAACATTCTCTCTGTATCCACTCTATCAAAATCTTTCATAATTTTAAAGACCTCTACTAGGTCACCCCTCAGCCGTCTCTTTTCAAGAGAAAAGAGACCCAGCCTTTTCATCCTTTCCTGATAGGTATACCCTCGCATTTCTGGTATCATCCTTGTAAATCTTTTTTGCATCCTCTCCAGTGCCTCTATATCCTTTTTATAATATGGCGACCAGAGTTGTACACAGTACTCCAAGTGTGGTCTAACCAAGGTTCGATACAAGTTTAGCATAACATCTCTACTTTTCAATTCTATCCCTCTAGAAATAAACCCTAGTGCTTGGTTTGCTTTTGTTATGGCCTTATTGACCTGTGTTGCTACTTTTAGTGATTTGTGTATTTGTACTCCCAGATCCCTTTGCTCCTCTACCCTGATTTAGATTCTTATTTTTCAAGTAATATGTGACCTCCTTATTTTTCTTACCAAAATGTAATACCTCGCACGTATCTTTATTGAAATTCAGGTACAACTAATTTACTGGGGAGTGATTTAGAACATACCTACACTAATGCTGCCGAGTCACTTGTTAAGCTACTGACCATGCACTCAATGGGCTCAAACCTGAAATGTAGCCCTGTGCTGCCAAATCCCCTGAGATTAACTAGTTTGTCACAGAGTCAGGTCAATCCTGGGACCTTCCTGGTATTCGAGGTTCAATTCTACACTGGGCAGTGCCTTTCCTAACAGAGCCATTGGGTGTCCTCAAAAGGATCGGGGTGGGTGGCGAGGGGGGGGTGGGGGGAATTCAACTCCTGGCTGCCCGTTATTCCGGATTAAAATCGGCATCAGACCTCCGAATTTTGTGTCGTGCTCTGCTGTGCCGGAGGTGTGCTGGACTCCGTATTGGCTCGGGCGACTTTTAGTCGTCCAGGGCGCCCCCTGAAATGGGTGTTGGGCTCCTTAAATGTGCAAGTCGGGGTCCTATGCAGGTTGTAATTCAGGTACAAATGGGAGGAGCCTGTGCTGCGCATGCTCCGCCTAGTTGTGCCAGGTCAAGTGACCTAACCAGCGATCGTTAAATGGACGTTGGAGGGGTTGAGGGGGGGCGGGCGGGGTGGGGGGGGGCGGTGGTGGGGTAAGTCCAGAACAAGGTGGCATCACCTTAAAATTAGAGCTAGGCCATTCAGGGGTGATGTCAGAAAGCACTTCTTCACACAAAGGGTAGTGGAAATCTGGAACTCTCCCCCCACCGAAAAGCTGTTGAGGCTGCGGGGAGGGGGGCGGCGGTCAATCAAAAATTTCAAAACTGAGATTGATCGATTTTTTGTAAGGGTTACGGAACCAAGACGGGTAAATGGAGTTAAAATACAGATCAGCCACGATCTAATTAAACGGTGGAACAGGCTCGAAGGGCTGAATGGCCTCCTCCTGTTCCGATGACTATTGGTGGGTTTTTATTTGTGTAGGCCCTGAAGAAGCAGAAAAAAAACTCCAGCCCAGTTCGAAGTCCCCCCAACCCCTCTCAGGGGTCGCCTGTCGACCAGTCCAGCGTAAGTACCCAGCTGATTTCCCGCCCTCCCGACTGGCGAGCTGCAGCGGGTGGGGGAACCTGTTCGCCGCCCACATCTCGCCAGCAGCATTTAAATGAGGCCCAAATGATTTGGACTCTGTCCTCAGGCCAGCACGTAGAGCTATCGCTGCGCCGACTTATATCAGAAATAAGAGCAGGAGTAGGCCATTCGGCCCTTCGAGCCTGCTCCACCATTCAATGAGATCATGGCTGATCTTCTGCCTCAACTCCATTCACTGGCCCTATCGCCATATCCCTTAATGCCCTTACTAGTCAGTAATCTATCGACTTCTGTTTTGAATATACCCAATGACTGAACCTCCACAGCCCTCTGGGGTAGAGAATTCCAAAACTTCACCACCCTCTGTGAAGAAATTTCTTCTCATCTCAGTCCTGAATGGCCTACCCTTTATCCTGAGGCTGTAGCCCCTGGTTCTAGACTCCCCAGCCAATGGAAACATTCTCCCAGCATCCATCCTATCAAGCCCTGTAATAATTTTGTATGCTTCAATGAGATCCCCTCTCATTCTTCTGAATTCAAGAGAATACAGGCCTAGTTTACTCAATCTCTTGTCATACGACAGTCCCGCCATCCCAGGAATCAATCTCGTGAACCTTCGTTGCACTCCCTCTATGGCAAGTATATCCTTCCTTAGGTAAGGAGACCAAAATTATACATAGTACTCCAGGTGTGGTCTCACCAAGGCCCTATATAATTGGAGTAAGACTTCTTTACTCCTGTACTCAAATCCTCTTGTAATGAAGGCCAGCATACCATTTGCCTTCCTAATGGCTTGCTGCACCTGCATATTCACTTTCAGTGACTCATGTACAAGGACACCCAGGTCCCTTTGAGCATCTGCATTCCCCAATCTTTCACCATTTAGGAAATACTCTGCCTTTCTGTTTTTTCTACCAAAGTGGATAACTTCACATTTATCCACATTATAATCCATCTGCCATGTTCTTGCCCACTCACTGAGCCTCTTTTGGGCGCGAGTTGAATTTCTCGGCCGTTGTCTTTCCACGCCCACTTTTTTTTGTGGATTTAGATTTCATTGTGTGATAGTGTTAATTCCACAGTGTATTAAAAAAAAAAATGCAGCAAATCCAGAGGTACTGACTCAAGGTGGAGCCAATCAGGCGGAACTGACTTTTGATGGTGGAGATGTGTAAATATTTTCTGTGAACAAAGTCATACTGGAGCCTGAAGCAGAGATTCCAATGTCAGACGCATTTCAACAGAAATTTGGCTGTGTTCTGCCAAGTCCAATTGGAAATAGTTGCAGCTTGACGTGAAGCCCAAAGGAAAGCATCAAGAAAGTTGAGCAAACCTGACTCATTTCCTGCACATAGTTGTCTGTCTTACTTTCGCAACTAAGAACAATCGCAGAACTGGAAATGAAACAAAGCAGAATAAAAAAGGTGAAAATAATCTTTTATGCTCTCCAAATAAATTCTGGGCTATTTCATATTTTTTTTTATTTAACAAAAAAAGTAACCCGGACAACCTCCACTAGGAAACACTGAGAATAAACTGAGGGCTTATGCTCAGAAAAAGGGTGTGGAAGGATTATAATCCATGGGCTGGATTTTCCACCCGCTGGCGGGTTCGCTGTTCTGCGGGTTCCGGTCCCACTCCCGGTTGCAGCCGCCCTCCATTAATGATTTTCCTGAGATTGGCCTCATTAAGGCAGACACGCGCGCACTAGCCAGCCCAATCGGTGGGTGCGGGTCGGCTGCTCACGCTTGATGACGCGCTGGGAGCCTGGATATTTAAGGGGGCCGTGTCCCCTTTGATTTTCACTTGCTTTCTTCTGCTTGCAAATGCTGGTTGCTGCAGGCGTGGCAGCTCAACGGTCCAAGACTGCTCCCCGGTTTGATGATGACTTCCCTCCATGCTCTTGTGGAGGGACAAAAATGAGAAGTCGCACAACACCAGGTTATAGTCCAACAGATTTATTTAAAATTACAAGCTTTCGGAGCTGTCGCCCCTTCCTCAGGTAAAGTTACAATGAGTGAATCTACAATATTTCACAGTATATAAACACAGAAACTGCAGAGATACAATCTTTCAGGGAAGGTGTCCTTACATCAAAGACACACCAAGAGCACAGCCAAGACAATGAGATGTGTCACAGGGGGTCCTGCTGTCTGCAGTGTTTTTTTTGTTTGTTTGTGTTTGTTTTTTTTGTGTTTCTTTTTAAAAACTGGCAAGACAGACAACGATGTCGAGTCACGTTCTGTAGCGTGACATGAACCCGATATCCCTATTGAGGCCGTCCTCATGGGTGCGGAACTTGGCTGTCAGTTTCTGCTCGATGATTTTGCGTTGTGTGTCTCGAAGGCCTCCTTGGAGAACGCTAACCCGCAGATCCGAGGCTGAATGTCCTTGACTGCTGAAGTGTTCCCCGACTGGGAGGCAACAATCCTGCCTGGTGATTGTTGCGCGGTGTCCGTTCATACGTTGTCTCAGTGTCTGCATGATCTCGCCGATGTACCATGCTCTGGGGCATCCTTTCCTGCAACGTATCAGGTAGACAACGTTGGCCGAGTCACATGAGTATGTACCATGTACCTGGTGGGTAGTGTCCTCACGTGTGATGACGGTATCTGTGTTCATGATCTGGCATGTCTTGCAGAGGTTGCCGTGGCAGGGTTGTGTGGTGTCGTGGTCGCTGTTCTCCTGACAGCTGGGTAATTTGCTGCGAACGATGGTACTTTTGAGGTTAGGCGGCTGCTTGAAGGCAAGTAGTGGAGGCGTGGGGATGGCCTTAGCAAGGTGTTCGTCGTCATCGATGACATGTTGAAGGCTGCGAAGAACATGGCGTAGTTTCTCCGCTCCGGGGAAGTACTGGACGACGTAGGGTACTCTGTTGGTTGTGTCCCGTGTGGAGGGAGTAAGAGGACGCAAGGAGGTCCTCTTCCTTTCCGATGGACGGAGGAAGCCTCCTCAGCACACCGAGGCAGCCTGGCTGCAAATTGCTGAGGAGGTCAGTGCAAGGTCGGTGTGCTCACGCACCTGTGTTCAGTGTAGAAAAAGGTTCAATGATCTGCTGCATTCAGCAAAAGTGAGTATAACATCACACTTACCTTCAATCTGCTCCCCATCTCTTCTCATCCCCATCACTCTGCATTGGCAACCTACTCCTGCACATCCCAACTTAACCTAACATTCCTAGCACCCTCACCCATCCCTCTCTCTCTGTACAGAATCACCTCACCATCCTGCTATGCACCCTTCACACTCAATCTCACTGTTATGCAATGACAACGACTAACAACGCACAGGGAGGGACCTTGGTATTGGCACCTCACTCCATCTTTGTCTCCCTCTAAACATCTATGTTATCCATTCTTTACACTCACTCCATCAATCTCACTGAAACTCCACTTGTGTCCCTGGTTGCAGGAAAAGAGAGCCCACAATAAGAGGAAGAGGGGGAGGACAGGAGGAGGCCCACCATCCATGGCGCATCTAACGAACGCTGAGGAGGCAGCTCTGGATCGTCAGAGGTGCAGAGGAGCTGGAAGTGGGGGACGGAGAGATGGGCACAGTACGGCAAGCTGGTCACAGAATTGAGTTGCAACCCTGTGATTTTGCTTTCCTGAGTGACTGAAATGGCATCTGATGCTCATAGAAATTGAGTTCTGATCATCTGCACACTGGGATGTGTCTGTTATCTAACTCATGTCTTTACTCCCCCACAGGACCATCGAGAGCCCCCCTCCCCACTGTCAATGAGGAAGAGCCGGAGGACTCCTCAGAGGAAACTGCAGCCTCTAAGGGAGCAGCGTCAGCAGAAATGAGCGCACCCAGCACCAGCACAGAGACGCACACCTCGGTGGGTAGTTTGTGAGATAGAGTAGTGTTGTCACTTAGTGTATCACAGCTCACAAGTGAGCATGAGCGGAGAGTGGAGACAGGGACTGCAGTGGAGAGTCCTTGGCGGAGGCCGCAGGAGTCTCCTAGCTCTGCTCAGCTGCATGTAGACGCTGAGCCTCTGGGGCCATCCAGGAAGAGAGCAGTGCTGGAGCTTCAGGAACAAGTGCAGAAGGCTCTGACTGGGTTTGCAACCACGGTAACTGCAAGTGTGCAGAGAATGGAGGAGTCCATCTCAAACATAAGCAATGCCATGGTGCACTCATTGGAGAATGTAGGTGCCACCATGGAAAGGATGGCAACCTCCATGGAGGACATAAATCGGCAGACTCAGGAGAACGTGGTAACACTTCTAAATAGATGGTCATCTATGGAAGAGAGAAACCAGAGGTTCATAGAGGTCCTTGTTATGAGGAATGTCAGCACAGAAATGGGTCCTCATGGCCCCACTGATGTGCAGCAAGGTTTTCTCCAACTACTTGCTAGCAGTGAAGTGCGGGTGACCCATGAGAGGGATGGTGGTAGTCGATAACAGGGAAGTGGGGGCTCCTCTCCAAGCGCGCTCACTCCCATGCCACTGCGGAGCCCTCAGTCAGAGCCCCAGATGCCTCACCCAAATGAAATGGCCGTCTCTGCCCCTGCACAGTCACAGGAGGAGCAGACTTTTGCGGAGCCCTCCAAGGCTTCCAAACCCAGAGGACGACTGCCAAAGGTGTCTAAGCAGGCGCAGCAGGGAAGTGAGCACGCTGCCTCTACATCTGCTGAAGCCACAGGGGAAGCACCACGTAGAAGCATGCGTAATTGAAAGCTAAAACACAAATAGTCACAAGGGTCATCACTTGGGTGATTTCATATTATACCAATTTACGTTTGTGATCTTTATTTCTAGTGTATTAACGTTATGCGATGTCAATGATTCAATGCGTTGCCCTGTGTGTGCTCAGAATTGGAACTGGCACAGTGAGCGGTCAGGGCGCCTTTCATCTGCAGTGATGGTGGGGAGAGTGATAGGAATGCACAGTTCATTGTTCAGATGCTGTATTGTGTGGAATGGAGGTCCTGCCAACCCTCAAGTGCATGTGCCAGCCACATGTATGTGCAGTGTAAAGTTACGCGAATCTGGCATGGATTAGTCCATCCCTTGCCTCACTGATAGCTCGCATGCTTGTAGCACTGGGACAGCCGCCTCTGCCAGGTATTCCTCATCTGCAGCCTCATTTGGTTCTTCCTCCTCTGAGGAGGAGGAGGCTGTGCGCTGAGCCACTTGTTCCTCAGACAGCGGTAAGCCACGCTGCAGTGTGATGTTGTGCAGGGCACAGCAGACCACGATGATTCTGGACACCCTGGCTGGCGCGTACTGTCGGGCTCCACCAGATCTGTCCAGGCATCAGAAGCGCATTTTGAGCAAGCCGATGGTTTGCTCCATGATGCTTCTGGTGGAAATGTGGTTCTCATTGTAACGCACCTCAGTTTCGTTTGATGGCCTCCTCATTGGTGTCATCAGCCACGTCTTCAGGGGATAGCCCTTGTCTCCAAGTAGCCATCCGGAAAGTTGGGTTGGTGGATTGAAGAGCTGAGGCACAGTGGACTGCCGCAGGATGAACGAGTCATGACAACTGCCAGGGAACTTTGCACACACATGCCATAATGTTCTTCCTGTGGTTATACACCAGCTGCACGTTAAGGGAGTGGAAGCCCTTGCGGTTGACAAATACTGCTGGGTTCTGATGGGGTGCCCTGATGGCCACATGTGTGCAGTCAATGACGCCCTGCACCCTTGGGAAGCCTGCCATACATGATATCGGTAACCTGCGTGATGCATCTGTGTGCGGGCGACTGGGAGATGGCGCTGATGTCTGCAGATGATCCCTGGAATGACCCTGACGCAAAGAAGTTGAGGGCGGTGGTGACTTTAACAGCCACTGGTAAGGGGTGTCCACCCGCTCCTCTGGGCTGCAGGTCTTGATGCAGCATTGTGCAGATGTCAGCGACTACCTCTCGCGAAACTCTCAGCCTCCTTTGTCACTGCTGCTCAGTCATGTTGAGGAAGTTCATCCTCTGCCTGTAAACCCTGTGTTGGGGGTATCTCCTGCGGCGCGGTGCAGCCCTGCGCTGACGGCCTCTGCCCTGTGCAGCATCAGGCGGCTCAAGAGAAGGTTGGCGCTCTTGTTGTCGGTGCTGCTGGTGTGCCTGGTTCTGCTACTGCCGCGGCTGCTCGTCCTCCGATTCCGAGGACCAGGATGAGAGAGTATAAATGCTTCCCAAACTGCTGGTAAAAATGTCACTTGAGGATGAGATGTTATAAGCGCTCAGTCAATGTGGAGAGAGGTTATTCCAAGGAGGTCACAGTGCATTTCGATCTCACAACACACACCAACCTCAAAACACCTGAAAAATGTCTTCCAAATCCTGAAATCAGAAAGTTCTGGCTTTTGAAATTGAACTGATGTGGCAGGTTAGCTTTAATGCTGCAGTTGCAGCTGTGAACTATTCAGCTTGTTGGAACACCCGACACAATCAGCTGGCGTGTTTCTGGAACGCCGTGGAACACGCTGAAAATGTGGCAGAATTGAAAAGCCCTCTCAAAATAGCATTGAACAGGTAGTTAACGAGCTGTTAATTACCTTAACTGCCTCTCCCGCTGCTTAGTGTCGAGTCTGATCGGGAGTCGCAGACCCGACACTTTGGAAAGTTGCGTGGAGGTGGGTTCGCAACCCGCCGTCAATCATTTTGGATTTAACTCCTGACCCGCCTCCAAACCCGCCTTCTGAGCACCGGCAAAATCGCGGCCCTTGTGTTTTAAAAGGACATTTCTCTAACTAAGATCCCTTAGAGGCACGGCGATAGTATTTCAAGCACAAAAGGGTTAGACTCGTTCCCCAGGGGACAGGCTGCAGCTCAGTTGGTTAGCCCAGTTCATGCTGAACAGGAGCACTATGTCCACAAAATACAATGGCCCGTAATTTCCGATAGGAGGCTTCCTGCGTGCGGATGCCTCCTATCGGGAAAAAAATCTACGCCCTTACCCAAGGGCTCCCGAGGTCCGGCCGTTTCCGATCCTGGGCCTCTCCACAGTCGAAATGTGCAGGGCCCAGGTATCCCAGGGGTGCACGCGGTTCGCAAGCGTCCCTGGGATCACATGGGCCAGGCGAGCCAATGGGAGAAGGGAATCCCCCTTCATACTTTTGACAGATAGACCTGTCAGAAGTATGAATGGGGATCACTGAAAAAAGACACTACAACATTAAATACATTTTTAAAATCACATTTTTAAAATGAGTAAAAATTACCTTAAATTAAATATTTTAAACAAAAATTAATTTTTTTTACGGAGCTAAAAATAAACTTACCTTTTTTTAAAGTATTTTTAAATTATAAATGAGTGAAAAACATTTTTTAAAACTTTTTTAAACTCTTATGCTGGTAAAAGCATGCCTTATGCCTGCTTTTACCAGGTGTAAGATTTTTTAAGTGATTTCAGTGGGCGGAGGTTCTGCAGAAAGTGGAACTCTCCGCCCGCAGAGGCCCTTCTCCAGGGCAGGCGTCCGGTCTGTCAAGAGGATTCTTGACAGATCGGAAATGCCGGTTTTCAGCGCAGCGATCGGAAAATACGGGCCATAGAATCATAGAGTACCTCCCAGAAGGAGGCCATTTGGTCCATTGAGTCTGCACCGGCTCTTTTCAAAGAGCAATCCAGTTAGTCCCCCTCCCTTTTGAAGGCCACCATTGAATCTGTATCCACCGCCCTATCAGGCAGTGCATTCCAAATCCTAACCACTCGTTGCGTAAAAAAGTTTTCCTCATGTCGCCGCTGGTTCTTTTGCCAATCACCTTAAATCTGGGCCCTCTGGTTTTCGACCCTTCAGCCGTTGGAACAGTTTCTTCCTATCTACTCTCTCCAAACCCTTCATGATTTTAAACACCTCTATTAAATCTCCTCTTAGCCTTCTCTGCCCTAAGTAGAACAACTCCAGCTTCTCCAGTCTATTGTTGGGGTGTAAGAAAACTGTAGGACTCCCCCCCAATGGCCCAAGTGCTTTAGACCTATGCTGTACAAACTAGGAAAGTTCCAACTTCATTCCCTGATGAGTGCCTTCATCACTGAAGGGCACAGAAGTATCCCCAGGTAATGTGGGGCAAATAAGAAAATCAGCCAGGTTTCCCAGTCTTGATCGCTAGCCAGTGAAACTCAGTGGAGAAGGCAGGTGGGTGTGCATTGGGTAAGGACTATTGTGATGCCTCATGGTGTTAATGCTCACACATGAACAATGGGTGAGGCACTGGCAGCAGCAGCATGCATCTGTGGAGTCACATCCTGTGTGAGTCAGTGCTCACAGGAGAGGTTTAGCGTTTGAACCTTCTCAAGAAATCTCCTTATAACAACAGCAACTTGCAATTATATAGCGCGTTTAACATGGGAAACGTCCCAAGACACTCCTGCAGACACTTGCTCACATGGGATATGATTCCATAGGTGCAAGCTACCTAGATGCATGGAAAACAGACTTGAAGGGGATGACCAAAAGCTTGGTCAAAGATGGGTTTGAGGCAATTTATAATGGAGGAGGGAAGGGTGGGGGACTAGAGGGAGGGGGTTTCCAGAGATTAGAAGCCAGGTGGCTGGTGAGGACCCTCCCTGACCAAGCTTTGAACAAGCCTTTGGTCATCTCTTCTAATCTCTCCTTTCCCACTAAGGTGTCTGCTTTCCATACATCTAAAGAGTCGGAGAAGCAGTGATGGCTGGTGACATTTCGGATTAGTGTTGTCTAATCAAGCCAACTTGTTCCCCTGGCAACGGGGGCCTTTGCTCATGCGCTTATACCCTGTGCCACTGTCCAGGACACAAGCCGGTAATCTGTCTGCCATTTTCAGGTAGTTGTCACGATGAAATGACAAAAAAGAAGGATCCGATTGAACTGGGAGTTACCTGACCATCAAACTGTCAGCCAGTCTGACTCTGAGACACACTACAACGTCCGCACTCGAAGTCTAGGTCAGTGCTGTCCAATAGTAATCTCTGACTGGCCACAGGTATGGCTGTGGCGACGCTGTGTTAGCCACATGCACTCATTTTAGTAGAAAACGCCTTACGCATACTCACGCAAAACAGGTAAATGTACTTCAGATGTGTATGTTTATGTAACAAACATCTATCACCATTCAGTAACCAAGGAATGAAAGCACTCACAACCATCAAAAAACATGCGCACACTCTGCTTTTCATCTCACCATTTTACCAGCAAACACACAAATAGGGTAAAGTTCATATACACACGCCGTACGACTGAGTATTGAAATCACATGCCCAACAACAGTGTCTATTATTCATTTTTCATTTGGGAATCAGAACTGCAATGAGTCACATCTGGTTTTCTGATTAGTGGGGCTAGTGGCTGATGTATTGGGCCACACTGGTCTAGGTGAGGCGGTGTTTCCTCTGTTGAGCCTCCTCTGCGGACAAGCAGTCTGACAGTGTGGAGGCATTTGAGGGATCTAGAGCAGAGGTTCTCAAAATTCTTTGGTTGAAGGACCCCTTTTCAACTGGATTAGTAATCACGGACCCCCATCTAAATTATAATACTCATAATGTGAAAGTGCTGTAAAGTGTTTTAATAATGCTGTTAAGAAAACAGGTATTTACTTACAGATATCAGGATGTGCCACGCTACCATCGATCAACTTTTTGGCGCCCACCGCCAGCCTTGGTAACTGCGGGTCTACGGGTCTACCTGGCGCTCTCAGCGCTCCTCCATGCACAGAGCCCTCCTAGGTGAGACAGCCAGCCCACTCTGCGCTGCACATGTGGCGGCCGCACACCGCTCCCGCAACAAGCCCGCCTCCGGCCGCCGCTGATTCGCTTACTCTTGACCTCGCAACCCCCCCCCCCCCCCCCCCCCGGTAAGGCCAGCCCTGCTCGGTACACTCATTATTTTGTGAACCCCCTGGAAAATCTCTACGGACCCGTTTATGAACCACTGATCTATAGCGGTGTACCTGTAAAAGCTCACCCAGTGTCTGGGGGAGATGTCGCCAAGGAGCAGCCTATAGACGCGAAAGATTAGAGGGCTAGGATAGAGCGTTGGGGGAATCTGGCGGTGGCGAGGTAGGTGCGGCAAGAAAAGCCATTGCTCTGTCTACATTCGAATCGGTGCGAATGGAACCATGCAAGGGCAGTCCCATGGAGCTGGACAATGGAGGAGAGGTGTTGGAGGAGGACGGAGAGGGACAAAGCACCATGGTCACAGTCACAGAGGATGTAGTTGCTGACATTAGTTAGCGGTTGGTTACTCCCTTCGTTTGTCCCTCTAATTTCCAGTTTGATTTTTCTCCCCTTATCTGTCCCCGCCTGAAGGGATTGACTCATTGAGGTTTGCTTCCTTGGGTACTAGTGGCTCACCCATAACTTGCCCAAGTGGTGAGAACCTAGGATTGGCAGGATATTTGATTGTGAAGAGAAACTCAGCCAAGTTCATCATCCTGCCCTCACCCAAAGGCCCCTGTCACGTTTTGGGATTTCTGACCATGCTGCTGCGGAAGAACTTTGGGTTTTTTATTCATTCACGGGATGTGGGCGTCGCTGGCAAAGCCAGCATTTATTGCCCATCCCTAATTGCCCTAGAGAAGGTAGTGGTATACAACTGAGTAGCTTGCTGCGGGTCTGGAGTCACACATAGGCCAGGCCAGGTAAGGACGGCTGATTTCCTTCCCTAAAGAACATTAGTGAACCAGATGGGTTTTTACGACAATCCGACAGTTTCATGGTCACCGTTACTGATACTAGCTTTTTATTCCAGATTTATTTAATTAATTGAATTTAAATTCCCCAGCTGCCGTGGTGGATTTGAACTCCTGTCTCCGGATCATTAGTCCAGATTACTAGTCCAGTAACATAACCACTATGCTAACATACCCAAAGTATGTTAAAAATGCTACTATTGAGTTACGCTTAGCTCTCAAGGGGTTAAATTTACAGTACAGCATGGCTGGGAGATGTAGATCAGAATTTACACACATAGAATATACAGCACAGAAACAGGTCATTCAGCCCAACTATTCTGTGCAGGTGTTTATACTCCTCATGGGTCTCCTCCCATTCTATCTGCCTCATCTCGGCCTGTCAGCTTATCTTTCTATTCCTTTTTCTCTCGTACTCATCTAGTTTCCTTTTGATAGGGTGTTTGCTTCGACAGTGAAAGTTAATTTTGCCATTTCAATGATCATTGGCGCTTATTCTGGTTGAGATGACTCGATTCAAGTGAGCTCCGTAGGGGTAGTTGCCAGGGTAGTCTGGTGATATTCTATTTCCTGGAGGTCACAATTAACAATGAGAGGAAAACCCTCTGTTTGGTGTCATTCAGGTCGAACGTAGTGAGAATGGAAGGTCAAGGCCTGAGCTGAGAATTAAGGTAAAGCAGGTGTTTTTTTTCCCAGCTAGAAGCTGACGCAAGAGGAAATAAAACGACAAGTGACTATTCAGTGAGCGGGATAACGCAACGTGTTTTTCTGTTGTTATGAGACGTGCTGTTGGAGAAGACTAGAGCTGCATGTATTTTAGCAAAATAAACCAGCTTGCTGGATTTGTCATTGCCCTTACCAGACTGTTCATCAGTGGTGCCTATTGAAAGGTTGGAGAAGCACATGTGGGAGTTTGTGGCCTCCAGTTCATATGGCAAGGGGAACGGATTGTTACAACCCCTGGGTTACACTTTTGTAAAAGTAGATATTGGGCAGTGAAAGTTAACTGAGGAATGTGGGATGGGTGATGTCTGCTTACAGGAATAACCTGTCCCACTGAGCCTGTGAGAATATCTACGGTAGACCTGAAATTTGCAACAGCCACGGACGCACAATTTCCAAATGTCCAGTTTTCACCATATAATCAGTACAAGATAAAATGGCTCAATAGTTAAATGCAGTGCCCAGTGCGGTATGGAACTATACAAACCAGAAGTTCACCAGTTCAGTTCAAGCTGTGTTAAGTCAGCTGATCTCAGCAGGGTGGCAGTAGTCAGTGGGTGCTTAACACCACCGGGCTAGAGTGGGGAAAAAAACAGCCCGGTTTATGAACGCTCTCCAATCATCCCTGTTGGAAAAGGCATGCATGCGCCAAAGCAGGATGGCCATTACAGGTGACTGTCTATCTTTAATCCAAATCTCAGTGGGAATAACGCAATCAAGAAAAAAACTTGTATTTCTAAAGTGCCTTTGACAACTCAAATGTCCCAAAGCGCTTTACAGCCAATGAAGTACTTTTGGAGTGTAGTCACTGTTGTAATGTGGGCAACGCAGCAGCCAATTTCCTCACAGCAAGCCCCCACAAACAGCATTGCGATAATGACCAGATAATCTGTTTTTTGTTATGTTGGTTGAGGGATAAATATTGGCCAGGACACCGGGGATAACTCCACTGCTCTTTTTCGATATAGTGCCGTGGGATCTTTTATGTCCACCTGAGAGAGCAGACAGGGCCTCGGTTTAATGTCTCATCTGTAAGATGGTACCTCCGACAGTGCCGCAGAGGCCTCAGCACCGCACTGGGAGTGTCAGCCTAGATTTTGTGCTGAAGTCTCTGGAGTGAACCGAGAACCTTCTGACTCTTCTTCTTTCGGGTGGCAGTAGCAAAGTAAATCAAATGTCAATATCAGTCCGAGGTGAGAGTACTATCCACTGATACCTATGTGCAAAAAAACTGGCACTAGATTAGCAATTTCACTCAGAGGGCCACTGGATGGCTGGTATGGGAAATACCATACTGGTGCAGAGGGAGCTCTCCTCCAAGGCTTGGGCTGAGGGATGTTGTTGGGCAGAGTTGCAGGAGTTTTACTCTGTATCTAATCACAATATAGTTGACCTTGATGTTAACAGCAGTTTCCAACAATGTTAAAGTGTCCCATACATGCCATCACTCACCGAGATAAACATAAATTTCATTTTTTTTTAAAGTTAGAATATAAACCTAGAATTCGTTGAAAGACTTAAGAAATAAACAACTGTTTATGTGCCTTATTCGTTAAAAATGGAATTAACCCACGTCAGTTTCAATAGAACAACACCCAAAGATGAGTCACCAAACTTCCTCTGGGGTTTTGTTCCATATTTCTGTGGGAAGAAAAAATATTGACGACTGGTGAATCTTAACTGAAGCAAGTTGCTTAGTGATAGATGAAACAACTAAAGAAACAGTTGTAAATAGTGGGGAAACGTCAGGTGTGTGACTATATACATAAGACAGGCAATGAGTCAGTCATTATTGTGGTTGGCTGCCGAACACCAGGTCTGGAACCTAAGGCCCCAGGGACAACTGGAAGGGGACGAATTTCGCCGAATACTTTAGGAGGTAAAGAGGTGGCCAAGATGGGATCTTAAATTGAAACGCTGGCTTAGCCCGCGTTTAGCGCAAGTCACCATCTTGGTAAAGGAGTTGAAGGCCGCGCTAGGAGGCTTGTTAAACAGCCGATTGCCACCTAAAATGCCTGTTCAAGCTCATTAAAGAGGCTGCAAGACATTTTGGTGGCTAGTTGATGTCAATTTCAAGCACTACTTAAAGGGATACTCAGAACTTAAAGGGATACTCACCATTTCACAATCATTGCTGCTGGAACTGTGAAGAGACCTCTGAAACACATCAGGAGATTTTCTGGGAAAATTTGTCAAGACTTCACCACACTCGAGCAACATTTATTCTGGAAATTCTCTGAGAACTTCATCTAAAAAGTGTAAGTGCTGTGCTACTCCACCTTATTGGACACCTTATAGGAGTCATCAGGAGAAAGGGAGTGCTTGGTCATGGGCATCTTGCTAGGGGTCCCCCTTGGTCTGGACGAGGACATGAGGTGAAGCAGAGCAGCACCAGCTGCTGCAGGAGAGAGGGACAGGAGGGCGAGGTGGCATCCTTCCCCCCCTTGCGGGCACAGGACATCCCTCCTTCTGTGGACCTCCTCCACCAGGACCTCCAGTGCCGCCTCTGAGAACCTGTGCGCCATCTCACTCAGTCCCTGAGCCATGCTGCAACGTGCCACTGTGTGACAGCCAGAGTTCTAACATTTTGCTCCAAAGAGTTGCCAAGATAGAAGTTTGTAGCAATGATTCACCATACGCTGAGTTCCCTATCTCAACCAGGCTGCAGTGGGGAGGAGTCAAATGGAAGCCAATTGCTTCCCCAATAAAAGAAAGAACTTGCATTTATAATAGCACCTTTCGCAACTTCAGGACATCCCAAAGTGCTTTACTGTCAATTAAGTACTTTTGAAGTGTAGTCACTGTAGTAACGTAGGGACCTTGGTTAAATGCTTACTCCGAAAGGCAGCACCACCAGCAGTGCAGAAGTTCTGACTCAGAGGCGAGAGGGTCAGTTGAGATTATGTGCTTAAATCTCAGGTGGGGCTTGAACCCATGCCTTTCTGTCTCAGAGGCAAGAGTGCTACCACTGAGCCAAGGCTGACTCCCTAAGAATGGGGGGATATAAAGGGCAGTTGATTCTAAAGGGCACTTGATTCATACACCTTTAAGCAATAAGGCATGTAGCAGAATTAGTTTTAGACTGACAGCTGGTCTCTCCTTATCTTATCAGAAACTACTTAGTGCAGGGGGATATAGGGGAGACAAAGAAAATGAATTGTCCTCTGTCAAAAGAAAATCGTAAAGACTGGGCCCAATGCATTAGACGTGGCTGTGACAAATAAGGAGTGTTGGTCACATATATAAGTCTATGAGGGTGAAATTCTTCTTCTGTGGTAGCGCTAAACAGGTGATAGCGAATCCACAGGCCGATTTACAGCCCCCCCGATTTTCAAAAGAAAGCTGCCTCTGGGGTGGAGAAATTGTGGATGTCAAGAATTATAAATGGCATAAAATTTACATAGTCAAAAGAGGTAAAAGAGTTCAACCCACTGCACTGATCGCCTGATGGTCCTTAAACACTCGCACAAGAATTTTCAGGAAGCATGCTGGTCTCTGTTTTTCATGAAGAGATGATATAGCATACACATTGGACCCTGCATGTCTGATTCCTAATTGTTTAACAAGCCAGAACTCGTCCAGCAAGTTCACTGAATAATAGTTTCTACATCCAACCAATTCTTTAAATCTCTATTCAACTCATTTATCATCGTAGGAGAACGAATTGGACCAACAATTTGAAGCAAACTTTTGTAGCCCTCAAAAGATGCAAGGATAGGATGGAAAGCTTCTTTGCTTTGATCAAGGTAACGGTGGTGAGTCAGGCAATGCAACTGGGAAAATGTCAGGCTTCCTAAATTTTTAAAATACAGAATCTATCGAATCCACATTTATACCTGAGGACCCTATTCATCAATGATGGGAAACTGGACACAGGGTGTCATCTACATCAAACTCAATGTAAAAGGATGCCTCAAGGCTCTCGCTATCACCTTTCTCTTCCATTGACTGCGACACCAAGGTGTTGACCAAAAGATGTGAGGACAACACCTGTGAATCTTTTCCGTCTGGATCAAACTGAGTTTATCAAGGGAATAAAATCAGTAGATCATTTCAGTCAGTAAGATTTACTGTAGTCGTCTGACATTGTACGCTACATATTGTTCTCTGTCTATATATGCTTTGCTGATTTGTATTCCTTCACTTTACCTGACGAAGGAGCACTGCTCAGAAAGCTCGTGATTTCAAATAAAACTGTTGAACTATAACCTAGTGTTGTGCAACTTCTCATTTCAGGAGGCCTTTGAAGGGAGGATCGTGTGCTCTGATTGGATGACGAAAAGACTTTTGCCGATTTGTCCTTCAAGGGATTTGGATTTGTGGAGAGTTTTTTGACGCTGGCTTCTGTTCTAACGTGTAATTGGAACAATAGTACATCATTGTCTTTATGTGCGGGCAATAGTTAGGAGCCTCTTCTCTTCTCCCCTTTAAGTTGCTTTCATATTGGTCTTTTTTGGATTCCAAAAGTCAGGACTCCTGGAATCCAAATTTAGAAAGTCCAATATAAAAGGCTTTTAAATTACTGCCTGAGCCTTTAGTAATGGCAGCGTGTTGCAACCAATGTTCCCTCTAAGCTGCGCACGTGCACGGCCACGCAGTAATCTGCACGGTACCGCGCAGGCCGTTCACAAGCTTTTCCATTTGAAATACAGCGCATGCGCAGAAATTTAAAGGGACCGCATTGAAATAAACAGGCCATGCACAACAAAGACAGTTTAAAGGGAACATTGTCGGAGGGAGACACGTACGGACAAAAGTATAAAGTACCTGATGATCAGTGCTACCGATTTATGGGGAGAAAATGAGTTAAATTCCCTTTTTGCTACATGGGATTCTGGGAGTTTTACCAGTGTTTCGGTGATCCCATTCCACCAATTCCATTAATTTATAATTAGGTCCACTGGTTTAGAGTGACTAAATAAATGAGATTATTCTGTAATCCAGCCCATTTTTCTGTGGAAAATTATTAATCAGTGGCCTTGTCGATGATATTCTACTTAATATCCGCAAGCCTATGGCCTAACTACCCAATGATGGATGAATATGGCAGGAATATTTATTACAAATTTAAATAAAACCTTTAATGTAAAACATATGGGGGAGAGGGGGAGGGTAATTTTGAACAGGCGGCAGTGCGTTCCTCGACCAGCAGTTGATGATGGAGGGGTGTGGTGGGGGAAACACCTCAGGTGACCCACTCACGCCCAAGGCCCGTCGGACACAATTTTCAGGTGGGCCTGTAAATGGGTAAACAGCACGCCTGCCTGACGTAGGCTGACAACAACAACAACAACATCCTGCATTTATATAGCGCCTTTAACGTAGTAAAACATCCCAAGGCGCTTCACAGGAGCGCTATCGAACAAAATTTGACGCTGAGCCACATGAGATATTAGGGCAGATGACCAAAAGCTTGGTCAAAGAGGTAGGTTTTAAGGAGCGTCTTAAAAGAGGAGAGGTAGAGAGGCTTAGGGAGGGAATTCCAGAGCTTAGGGCCTAGGCAGCTGAAGGCACAGCCGCCAATGTTGGAGTGATTAAGATCAGGGATGTGCAAGAGGCCAGGATTCGAAGAGCGCAGATATCTTGGGGTTATAGGGCTGGAGGAGGTTACAGAGATAGGGAGGGGCGAGGCCATGGAGGGCTTTGGAAACAAGGATGAGAATTTTAAAATCAAGGTGTTGTTGGACCGGGAGCCAATGTAGGTCAGCGAGCACAGGGGTGATGGATGAACAGGATTTGGTGAGAGTTAGAATGCGAGCAGTAGAGTTTTGGATGAGCTCAAGTTTTTGGAGGTTGGAAGATGGGAGTCTGGCCAGGAGAGTGTTGGAATAGACAAGTCTGGAGGTAACAAAAGCATGGATGAGTGTTTCAGCAGCATAGAAGCTGGGCAGCTTGTGTTTGAAGCACACTGCGCTCATTTATACCAGGCAGTGAGCAGACTAATCAGCCTGTCCTTAAAGGGAATGTGCTGTTGGCTCCACAAAAATACTGCGGCCTACTTCCGGCCTGTGCTCGACACCCGACTTGACACTTGCCTTGGGGGCGTTGTGGGTGGCGGGGGCGTTGCCAAGCCAAAAACCTGCCAGTTAGCTCGGCCTGAAAGTCGGCTGATTTCCCACCCTCCCACAACCGCCGAGCTGCAATGGAGCTGGCTACATTCAAATAGAGCCCGAAAATGGTTCGGGCCTCCTGACGTGGGCTTTGGGCGGGAAGCATAGCTGCTCCGCGACTTCAGTCCTGTCTATGGGCGGAAGTCAAGAATCTGCCCTGTAGAGTTCTGACCAGTTTTTATATCAGATCTCTGTATAGCTGATTTCCCAACCCCACCTCCACAATCCACAAGCACAATTGTCAGGCTCGCTGGAGTTTTCTGTAGGACTGTATTTTTGTTTTTAATACTTTCTAATTATATGTTGATTTGTTCCAAAGTACCGGATAGATACAGCTCACAAATAATGCAGTTTGTTCATCTTTAATAAATACATGAATCTCCTCATCAGCTAACAGGAAGGAAACTTTATATTTCTGCCCGCAAGCACTATTAGATAGGTCATAGTAAACCATCCTACTTGCATCTGCAGGAAGTTTAAATCATGCAAAAGTGAACGGTGCCCATTTAAGGTTTCCTGCTGGCAGATACTAGTTCCATTTCCTCTTACCATTGACTATTAAAAGGCTTCAATTACCCAGGAGTTGATAGCGCCCCAATACATCATCCAGAAAAAAGGTCTTTATCAAGTTAAACCTACCTTGCCGGCCTGTATCGACATGAGCAACTATTGTAGCCAGGATTTATGACTGTTTAGTGTCAGCCGTGGCTCAGTTGGTAGCACTGTTGCCTCTGAGTCAGAAGGTTATGGGTTCAAGCCCCACTCCAGAGACTTGAGCACAAAATCTAGGCTGACACTCCAGTGTTGCACTGTCGGAGGTGCCGTCTTTCAGATGAGATGTTAAACCAAGGCCCCATCTGCGGTGGATATAAAATGGCCCTATTTCAAAGAGCAGGGGAGTTATCCTTGGTGTCCTGGCCAATATTTAATCCCTGAATCAACATCACTAAAACAGATTATCTGATCATTATCACATTGCTGTTTGTGGGAGCTTGCTGTGCGCAAATTGGCTGCTGTGTTTCCTACATTACAACAGTGTACTACACTTCAAAAAGTACTTCATTGGCTGTAAAGCGCTTTGGGACGTCCGGTGGTTGTGAAAGGTGCTGTATAAAGGCAAGTCTTTCTTTTTTCTTTAAATGTTCTCCCTCTAATGTACTCCCCTTCTCTCCTGAAGGTGCTAACTGATGCAGGGATGCACTTCAGCACACATGGCCCAGTCCCACGCCTGAGAGGCCATCCTTCATGCATGAGCCTAGACAGCGAATGTTGGTGCGCTATTTTACCACACCGGATAATATCCTCACCCGATATTCCCACACACCCCCTATCCAGCAGGGGTCACAGGACAGCAATTAAGAGCGGGAACTCTGGCAGATTTTTCTCTCCCTAAACCAGGTGTGCTGGGGCCAATTGATATGAGACTCCCAAAACAAGCGCTCTACTCGGAGCTCCGACACGGCCAGAGAGTCCCAGGTGGGCAGAGGAAACGCTTCAAGGACACCCTCAAAGCCTCCTTGAAAAAGTGCAACATCCACACCGACACCTGGGAATCCCTGGCCCAAGACCGCACAAAGTGGAGGAGAAGCATCCGGGAAGGCGTCGAACACCTCGCGTCTCTTCGCCGGGAGCAAGCGGAAGCCAAGCGCAAACAGCGGAAGGAGCGCACGTCAACCCAAGCACCCCACCCACCCACCCCTTCAACCACCGTCTGCCCCACCTGTGACAGAGACTGTAGGTCCCGCATTGGACTCATCAGTCACCTGAGAACTCATTTTTAGTGTGGAAGCAAGTCATCCTCAGTTCCGAGGGACTTCCTAAGATAGAAGAATTTTAGTTCAGCTACATATTGGCCCCAAAATTCCATGTGGTGTTTTGCATCAATGAATCATGAGTTGCCCCTGCTGATACTCTACAGAGCTGCATCTGCCAGAATTGTGTGGGGCTGCTCAATTGCATATCCATTGGAGGATCCATTGATGTAAGACGGGAGCAAAGTGCTGGGGGTGCTTGGAAATTAGAGTGCAGCCTTTAAACAGCTAATTCTGTCTCAAGATTGCAGCAGCTGGTAAGAAGCAATGTGTTCAGATCACAGACTTCACTGTCAGCTAGCTACACTGGATTGCTTGTCTTGTTCCCATATTTATCAAGAATGTCTATCCAGGAGCAAAGGTTCGGTTTGGAGCCCCTACATCGATAAAATTGAGATCGTTAAACTTATCACTCGATCCGCTGACTGACTTGAGGCCCCGTGCAATTGTTCGGGTTCCATGGTCCTAACTCCGCCCCTGTGTCTATCAATGGAGGATCTGGCACAGACAGCCACAAAAGGGCATGCCAAGGAGGAACAGAGCTCATAATTTCAGTGTGCCTAACCTTCAAACCCTTTCTTGAGGAGGTAGCACAGAGGAGAGACAGACTGCTGGGTCCTGCACTGGATGAAACCTCAAAAGGAATGTCTCTCGTACCATGTGGAGGGAATTGCCAATCGTGTTGAGTAACAACTGTTTCAGCCCCAGACCAAACTCCACAAGAAGTTCAATGACCTGACCAGGGCAGGTAAGGTAGCACAGTGGTGGATCCCAGGCCGTAGCCATGGAATCTCCCAACCTGGGAGTCTTTGCTACCGGGTAACAACCGCTCTGATGCAGTGGAGCATGTCTGGAGCGAATGGAATGCAGCAGTGTAAGCTTGGATTTTGTATATACAGTTCCAGCCAAATTTGCTTTTCTACCTTGAGCACCCTGGGCACCAGTAAACTTTTCACCCTCTAAAATTAAGAGCTGTACAACTAACATAATGAAGATGGCAGGACAAGTTGAGAAGGCTGTTAAAAAAGCATAAGGAATCCTTGGCTTTATAAATAGAGGCATAGAGTACAAAAGCAAGCAAGTTATGCTAAACCTTTATAAACCACTGGTTAGGCCTCAGGTAGAGTATTCTGTCCAATTCTGGGTGCCACACTTTCGGAAGGATGTCAAGGGCTTGGAGAGAGTGCAGAGAAGCTTTACGTGAATGGTGCCAGGAATGAGGGACTTCAGTTACGTGGAGAGACTGGAGAAGCTGAGATTTTTCTCCTTAGAGCAGAGAAGGTTATGGGGAGATTTAATAGAGGTGATCAAAATTATGAAGGGGTTTGATAGAGTAAATAAGGAGAAACTGTTCCCCCTGATAGGAGGGTCAGTAACCAGAGGACACAGATTTAAGATAATTGGCAAAAGAACCAGAGGGGAGATGGGAGAATTTTTTTTTTTAACACGTTGTGATGATTTGGAATGCCCTGCCTGAAAGGGTGGTGGAAGCAGATTCAGTAGTAACTGTGGTAACACTTTTCAGCTTCCTGTATGACATCACTTCCTGTAATCAGTCCAGGATAAATACTGGACTGATCAGTTAGCTCTGGAAGAGGCATAGGGTAAGACCTCTTTTGTATGCAGCACCGTTTTAAGTTGATTAAAGCTTACATTAAGTTTACCACGCGTAAGGCTCATTCTTACGACAATTTAATCAACTTTTGAAAAACTTCGCACTCAAACTTTTTGGACGAACTCGGAGCTAAGGATCCAGGGAATCACCCATCATGGAAAACATCCTTAAACCATCGCGTCTTGACTTGGACCCAAACACCCCAGCAGCCGGGTAAGGTGTGGAAACACTGGTATCGCACGTTTGAGAATTTTCTTGAGTATTGCAAAGCGGATGATAACTCAAAGTTGCGGATACTCATCAACTGTGTCACCCCGAATGTATTTCAGTATGTGGAAGACTGGGACAGTTATGAGGAGGCAATTCAGACGCTTAAGAGACTATATACTAAGACACCGAATGAGGTCTATGCTAGACATCTACTAGCTACAGCCCAACAAGGGCCGGAGGAATCCATTGATAAATTCCTCCAAGAGCTTCGCAGACTTAGTATGGACTGTAACTTTCGGGCAGCCTCAGCTGAGCTATACCGCGAAGAAATGATCCGTGATGCGTTCATCTGCGGGCTTGCCTCCCCATTTATACGCCAGCGTCTACTGGAAAGTAAGACACTTGAGCTGCAGAGAGCTTATGACCTGGCTTGCTCTCTAGATCTAGCAAAACGAAATGCAGACCTTTTTACAGTGCCCAGACCTCGGTCTGCTGCCTTAACTACAGTCAGGCAATTTAAGAGGCCACAGGTGAACTCTATTAGGGAGGACTTTATCCCTGACGATCGATCTGATGACTTCACCGATGAAGAGGATGATGACCCCACTGTGGCAGCCTCTTGGCAATCTAAGAAATGCTTTTTTTGTGGGGATGAGTTTCACCCTCGGAGATTCTGCCCTGCTCGCAATGCGTTTTGCAGTCATTGCAACAAAAAGGGTCATTTTGTAAAGGTTTGCCTATCAAGAGCCTCTACGAGGGCTTATCAAGCTAAGTCCTACCGAACTGCCCCAGTAAGGGCCTATCAGGATGTTCCAACTAAAAACTATCGTGCTTCCTCTCGGGTTTTTTCTCGAAGAAACACACCTAGAATTTCAGCCACTCTTTGTGCAACGACACCAATTACAGCTGCTTGTCCTCAGAATCTATTCCATGCAGCTACAAAAGCATCAATTAAGGGACATACTTTAGATGCCTTAATTGACTCAGGTAGCACTGATAGTTTCATTAGGGAACAGACTGTTGCACAGTTAAAGCTACATGTTTTTCCATCGGACCAGGCAGTTGCGATGGCTCAGTCATCACTTAATACCAGAATTTCTGGCTTCTGTGTAGTTGAAATAATGCTTAAAGGTCACAGGTATCCCTCCACCCGGCTTTCGGTGCTCAAGGACTTATGTAGTGATCTTATCTTAGGGCTGGATTTTCAAAAGCAGCATAAGAAGCTTACCATTGAGTTCGGCGGATCCAAACCTGAACTCACTATTTCTAATATACGACCTCGATTACCGTTCTGTGCCTTGTCAGCAGCTTCACTGGATGAACCCTCACTGTTTGCCAGTATCCCTCCTCGATGCAAACCGATTATAACAAAGTCACGCCGTTTCAGTCAGGAAGACCAGTCTTTTATTGCGGCTGAGATTTCTCGGCTTTTAGCAGAGGATATCATCGAGCCTTGTTCGTCGCCATGGCGCGCCCAGGTCGTTATTGTTAAGAACCCTCTACAACCTCACAAGAAACGGCTGTGCATTGACTATTCACAGACCATCAATCAGTATACGGACTTGGACGCATACCCATTGCCGCGCATCGATGATATGGTTAATAAATTGGCTGAGTACACGGTGTTCTCGACTTATGATCTGAAAAGCGCCTATCATCAGGTACCCTTGAAGGTCTCAGACAAGCAGTATACAGCCTTTGAAGCCAATGGGCGGCTGTATCAATTTTGTCGCCTCCCCTTTGGGGTCACTAATGGAGTGGCTGTCTTCCAGCGAGCAATGGATGACCTGGTCAAACAGGAAGACTTGAAGGATACGTTTCCTTATCTGGACAATATTACTGTCGCAGGTCGCAATCAGCAGGAACATGACGCCAATCTCCAACGATTTTGGGATGCACTCCAGCACCGTAATTTGACATTGAATGCGGCTAAATCCATTGAGTCACAACCAACTATCAACATCCTTGGCTATTGTGTGGGCAATGGCATCATTAAACCTGACCCTGAAAGGCTTCGCCCACTCCAAGAACTCCCGCCACCTAAGAATCCGGCCTCCTTGCGCCGGGCCCTCGGCCTGTTTGCATACTATGCGAAATGGATTCCTAACTTCTCGGACCGAATCCAACCTCTACTGAAGGCCAGCACATTCCCACTAGACACAACGGCTGTTGCAGCCTTTAACCTCCTGAAAAAGCAGTTGGAGAAAGCGGCTCTTCACTCCATTGATGAGAGTCTTCCTTTCGTGGTTGAGTGTGATGCCTCGGAGGTGGCAATCTCAGCCACTCTGAATCAGGAAGGTCGTCCGGTGGCATTTTTGTCCAGGACTTTTCAAGGGGCTGAGCTACATTATCCTCCAGTCGAGAAAGAAGCTACAGCCATCATAGAGGCAGTACGGAAGTGGAGTCATCTCCTGGCTCGCCAGCACTTTACCTTAATCACGGACCAGCGATCGGTCGCCTTCATGCTCGATAATCGAAAACGGACCAAAATTAAAAATAATAAAATCCAGCTTTGGCGGCTGGAATTGGCCTCTTTTGGTTACACCATCCACTATCGACCTGGCAAGGAGAATGTGGCTCCGGATACCCTCACACGAGCATTCTGCTCCGCCATGGCACCCTCTACGCTCGTAGACATCCATGATGGGTTGTGTCATCCAGGCGTTACTCGCATGCTGCACTTCGTGCGGTCCCGAAATCTCCCATTCTCTACCGGGGATGTAAAGAAGATGTGCTCGGACTGCAGAGTCTGTGCGGAATTGAAACCTCGGTTTTTCCGCCCCTCGGGTGGTATACTCATACATGCGACCCAGCCAATGCAAAGGCTTAGCATCGATTTTAAGGGGCCGTTGCCCTCTTCGACTCGCAACACTTATCTATTAACAATGGTTGATGAGTATTCTCGTTTTCCGTTTGCCTTTCCCTGCCCCAATATGCTGACAACCACGGTTATCAGCTGCCTTGAACAGGTATTTGCTTTCTGTGGCATGGCATCCTATGTTCATTCAGATCGGGGCCCTTCTTTTATGTCGGGAGAACTCAAGGCCTATCTCTCGGAACGGGGTATTGCTGCCAGCAAAACGACGCCTTATCATCCGGTTGGGAATGGGCAAGTCGAGCGTTTTAACGCTATCATCTGGAATGCGGTACGTCTGGCTTTGAGATCTCGGGGCCTACCCAACCAGCATTGGGAAGCAGTACTTCCAGACGCATTACACTCCACACGGTCCCTCCTTTCGACCGCCACAAATACGACGCCTCATGAACGGTTCTTCCGATTTCAGCGTCGCTCATCCTATGGGACATCTCTCCCGTCGTGGCTGACTGCACCGGGACCAGTGCTACTCCGAAGATATGTCCGGGCGTCTAAGAATGACCCCCTGGTAGATGAGGTGGAGCTCACTGACGTCAACCCTACCTACGCCTATATTCGGTATCCTGACGGTCGGGAATCTACCGTGTCATTGCGGGATCTGGCTCCCTGCCCGCCGAAACATAGAGGGACACCAGGGGATGATATTGTACCAGGCACATCTCTGGGCTTGCCAGGTGCCTCTCATCATGATCGGGATCTGACGCCGGCTGGTACCTCACTCCAGCGTGCCGACCTGGGGCAGACTGACTATGAGCCCGTCGGGGCTCGCACGCGCAGCCACGATCAACCCTGTACCGTACGCTCAGAAACGGATCTGCCACAGCCCTGCCCGACACCCATTCGGGTACCAGTACACAGTCAGGATCGTTCTGACCCCTCACAGAGCGGGCTGGAGCACTCGGACTCTGGTCCATGGCCCGCAGCGGGTAAACGGGCTAGGGGCCCTCTACCGCTACGAGAACCCAAACGGGTGCGGCTCTCCCTCATCCAACGGCTACGAAATGGAGGGAGCATTCCGGCCTCCTAATCTTTTGGGGGGGGAGAATGTGGTAACACTTTTCAGCTTCCTGTATGACATCACTTCCTGTAATCAGTCCAGGATAAATACTGGACTGATCAGTTAGCTCTGGAAGAGGCATAGGGTAAGACCTCTTTTGTATGCAGCACCGTTTTAAGTTGATTAAAGCTTACATTAAGTTTACCACGCGTAAGGCTCATTCTTACGACAGTAACTTTCAAAAGAAATTGGAGAAATACTTGAAAAGGAAAAGTTTGCATGTCTATGTTGAAAGAGCAGGGGAGTGGGACTAACTGGATAGCTCTTTCAAAGAGCCGGCAAAGGCACAATGGGCCAAATGGCCTCTTTCTGTGTTGTAGGATTCTATGATTTTACTATTCCAGTAAGGGTTATTTACTATGGTTACCTGTGCTGCCCCCCTCCTCATTCTCTCTAATGCATCGGGGGAATCTATTATTTTATGTGGCTCATATGGTGCATAAGAAAAAAGGGCTTGCATTTGTATAACATCTTATCATGTTTCCCAGAAACAACTCAAAGTACTTCACATACAATGATTTACTTTGAAGTGCAGTTACTGTTGTTGAGTACAGAATGCTAATGCTTAATATATTTCATACATATTAGCCACATCTTCTTTCAACACAAGTTTCAGTAGGCCTTGTGCTCATCATTAGTAATGGCCTGGCTCCCATCCATTTTCTAAGCTTCCTGTATATCACTGGCTGTGTTCTCAGCCTTGGCTCAGTGACAGCACCTCTTGCCTCTGAGTCAAGAGGTTGTGGGTTCCAAGCCTCACTCTAGAAACTTGAGCACATAATCAAGGCCAGGGATATCAAACTCAATTTACAGGGTGGGCCTGCTCCGACAACCTGGCATTTGGCCTGGGCCACATTCGGACACACTGGGGTAGAAATTGGTATGTGGTTCGTCCGTTTTTTGGGCGTAAAAAAACAGGCGCTATCTATACCGATTTCTGGGTGCGAGGTCCTGCGCCTAATCTGCGCCGGCGGTATGGCTGCCATCATGTTGGTCCTCACTGTTTTTAGGCGTCCCTCGTGGCTGCCTGAAATCAGCGTTGGCTCAATCTAAATATGTAAGAAGGGTCCTGCGCCTGTTTCAAGACCCATCTGCATATTGCGCGAAATACTAGGGTGGAGCATGCGCCGACTAGTTTTTCCGGTTTGACAGCTGGAGGCTGCTGAAGAAATGGTAGGGAAGGTTTTTTTTTAATATCCCCTTCTTATTTACCAAACTGCTACTGAGACATATTTTCTGTCTGCTAGAACTCCCTTGTGATAATTTCCCAGAAACAAGGGGAAGTGATTAGTCAATGTTTTCATTCACCTAGCAAAGCGTCATCCTTCACTGACTCTAGAAAAAAAACAAGCTCTGTATATTGGTGAAGCTTACAGAAGAAATGTTAGGCCTTGGGGAAAAAAAATCAGGGATGCCCTATGTCTGTGCCTAGTCCTCTCTGAAAAGGTATATCTAGTTCTTTTGGTTGTCACGCCAGGAATTGAAAATATTAATGCACCTGGCCTGGTATTTGCTGTACCTGCTCAGAAACATTTTCTACCTCTGCAATTCAGATTATGTGCAACATATCAATGGCATTTCAGCTGGTGATAATCATGCACAATGTATGCTGTGAAATTTCCATCTTTTTATGCTGTGACTTCACCGCCTCTCTCTCTCTCTCCTCCGTTAAGGTGCTCCTTGAAACCTACCTCTTTGACCAAGTTTTTGGTCAGCCGTCCTATTATCTTCTTATGTGGCTCGGTGTCAAATTTTGTTTGATAGCGCTCCTGTGAAGCGCCTTGGGACATTTTACTACATTAAAGGCGCTATATAAATGCAAGTCATTGTTGATTCTCTACAAAAATAAGACCAAACCAATACTGCAAAGCTTTCAAAAAACAATGGATCAGATTTTGACTTTGCGCGATAGTGTAAAATGGGTGCTAGCGGATCGGCAGCCCATTTTACATATCCTCCAATTTTATTTCCATGGACTTGAATGCAAGTAAAAATCGGGAGAGATGTGAAACGAGCTATCGATTCGCTACCACCCATTTTACACTATCACACAAAGTCAAAATCTACCCCAATGACTTTAGCCCTAACAAAGGCTTTCTTTCTATCTACCCAAAGGTCTGCAGTTTCCCTAGTCTGATTTCAACAAGCTTGAGACTCTTTATGGACCTGCTCATTACACAAAAATCACAAGACAATTATGGATGAGGAAGGCCATTCAGTCCATCTTAATTCAACCATCTGGGACAGATCCTAATGTTCTCCCTCCCCCATTGTAGGTTTCACTTATTTCTTAAATGAGTTTTTTGTCTGCACTATTCTGTCTGGAAGTCCACTCCACACGTTGAAATATGTTCAGGAAGCTCTTAGTTGGATGATCTCTTTTCCAAACAATTATACTCAAGAGGTTCTCCAGCCAGTCCTTATTTACCTGTACTCAGGTGTACAACTAGAATCCACTGTAACTGAAGAAACAAATCAGTTTTACAAGAAAATCAATTCATATTTATTTACATCAACTCGCCAAACTTATAAAATTCTAACAGGACTAGACAGACTAGATGCAGGAAGGATGTTCCTGATGGCGGGGGAGCCCAGAACCAGGGGTCACAGTCTAAGGATAAGGGGTAAGCCATTTAGGAGTCAGATGAGGAGGAATTTCTTCACCCAGAGAGTGGTGAACCTGTGGAATTCTCTACCACAGAAGCCAGTTGAGGCCAATTCATTAAATATATTCAAGAAGGAGTTAGATATATTTCTTAAGGCGAAAGGGATCAAGGGATATGGGGAGAAAGCAGGGACAGGGTACTGAATTTGGATGATCAGCCATGATCTCATTAAATGGCGGAGCAGGCTCGAGGGGCCGAATGGCCTACTCCTGCTCCTATCTTCTATGTTTCTAAAGCATTTGTGGTGGATTATTTTCAAACCCAAACATTTTTTTGGCTCCCAGATATAATGAATTCAGAGGGCTAGAAATTCTGCTTCTGCTCCCACCAGCCTGTGATCTTCCCTCCAATAAAGTGAATAGGTAGAAAACTGTGAGCTGGCAAGTTCATACGTGTATTTGATAATGGCAGCGCTTTACATTGTCCTCCATCGCACCAATTATTAAGAGTGGTTCACTGAAGGTCACACTGTAAAAGCTCCTCTGGTCAATGTTCTCTCTCATTCCCATCTCTCTATGTCAATCCACAATGACAAAAGCATTTCCCAATGCTCTCAGATGCAAGGACCACCAGCCCACCTCAACAACTGCAAGATGGTCTGCATCACAATGCAGCAACTCTCTTCCCCCATGAGAAGTCCCCACATAATAAAGCCATTACGTTCTACTGAGGTTTCTTTTTCTCCATCCTCCGGAACCAACTCCCCCCCCCCCCCCCACCCTCCCAGTTTTCTCCCCTCTTCTGGAGTTTAGAAGAATGAGAGGGGATCTCATTGAAACTTATAAAATTCTAACAGGACTAGACAGACTAGATGCAGGAAGGATGTTCCCGATGGCCGGGGAGTCCAGAACCAGAGGTCACAGTCTAAGGATAAGGGGTAAGCCATTTAGGACTGAGATGAGGAGGAATTTCTTCACCCAGAGAGTGGTGAACCTGTGGAATTCTCTACCACAGAAGGCAGTTGAGGCCAATTCATTAAATATATTCAAGAAGGAGTTAGATATATTTCTTAAAACTAAAGGGATCAAGGGATATGGAGAGAAGGCAGGGACAGGGTACTGAATTTGGATGATCAGCCATGATCTCATTGAATGGCGGAGCAGGCTCGAGGGGCTGAATGGCCTACTCCTGCTCCTATCTTCTATGTTTCTCCTGAAATCACCGATTCATTTTGGGCAGAGTTCCGCAGGCAGCAATGGCCCTCAGCCAAGTGATGTCATATTGTTGGGTGCAGGCAGTTCAGTTTTGATTAGACACTTTACAGCCTTCCAGACTCAACATTGAGTTCAACAATTTCAGACCATAACCACTGCTCCCATTTTTTTCCAGACAGCAGGTGCTGGTAATAATTCTGCTGTTCCTTAAATCGCTCCTGCCTTCCACCCTATCACAGACCTTCCCTTTTGTTCTTTTCTCCCCTACGCCCTTTCCCTGCCTCTGCACTTGCTTAAAACCTGTTCCATCTGTAACATTTTCCAGTTCTGACGAAAGGTCACAGACCTGAAATGTTAATACTATTTCTCCCTCCACAGATGCTGCCTGGCCTGCTAAGTGTTTCCAGCATTTTTTGTTTATATTTCAGATTTCCAGCATCCACGGTATTTTGCCTTTGGTATCGTTCTAGTAAATCTCCACTGCACCCTCTCCAAGGCCTTAACATCCTTCCTGAAGTGTGGTGCCGAGAACTGAACAGAATCTAAACAGAGGAAACTACAAGGGTATGAGGGACAAGTTGGCCATGGTAGATTGGGAGACTACACTAAAAGGTATGAAGGTGGACATACAATGGCTAACATTCAAGGAAATAATGCATAATTTGCAACAAACATATATTCCTCTAGGGCATAAAAACCCAAAAGGAAAAGTGATCCAACTATGGCTAACAAAAGAAATTAAAGCTAGTATTAAGTCAAAAGGAGGAAGCTTATAAAGTTGCCAGAAAAAGCAGTCAGCCTGAGGATTGGGATCTTTTTAGAAATCAGCAAAGGGGGACCAAGAAATTGATAAAGAAAGGGAAAATGGAATATGAGCACAAACTAGCGAAAAATATAAAAACGGATTGTAAAAGCTTCTATAGGTATGTGAAAAGGAAAAGGCTGGCGAAGGTCCTTTACAGTCAGAGATGGGAGAATTTATAATGGGGAATGAGGAAATGGCTGAGAAATTAAATAAATACTTTGTTTCTGTCTTCATGGAGGAAGACACAAAAAAACTCCCAGAAATACGAGAAAACCAAGGGTGTGGTGAGAATGAGCAACTTAAAGAAATTATTATTAGTAAAAAAACAGTACTAGCAAAATTAATGGGACTAAAAGTCGATAAATCTCAAGGACCGGATGACCTACATCCTAGGGTTTTGAAAGAGGTGGCCATTGGGATAGTGGACGCATTGGTTGTCATCTTCCAAAATTCTATAGATTCTGGAATGGTTCCTGCAGATTGGAGGATAGCAAATGTAACCCCGCTATTTAAGAAAGGAGGGAGAGAGAAAACGGGAACTACAGACCTGTTAGCCTCACATCAGTAGTTGGGAAAATGCTGGAATCTATTATCAAGGATGCAATAACTGGGCACTTAGAAACTAATAGTAAGATTGGGCAGAGTCAACATGGATTTATGAAAGGGAAATCCTGTTTGACAAACCTATTGAAGTTCTTTGAGGATGTAACTAGTGGAGTAGACAAAGGGGAACCGGTAGATGTGGTGTATTTGGATTTTCAGAAGGCCTTCGATGAGGTCCCACACAAGAGGTTGGTGAACAAAATTAGGGCACAAGGAATTGGGGGGTAATATACTAGCATGGATTGAGAATTGGTTAACAGACAGAAAACAAAGAGTAGGGATAAATGGGTCTTTTTCAGGATGGCAGGCTGTGACTAGTGGGGTACCGCAAGGATCGGTGCTTGGGCCCCTCTATTCACAATCTATATCAATGATTTGGATGAGGGGACTAAATGTAACATTTACAAATTTGCTGATGACACAAAGCTAGGTGGCAGTGTCAGTTGCGAAGAGGATGTGAAGAGGCTTCAGGGTGATCTCGACAGGCTCAGTGAGTGGGCGAGAACATGGCAGATGGATTATAATGTGGAAAAATGTGAAGTTATCCACTTTGGTAGGAAAAACAGAAAGGCAGAGTATTTCCTCAATGGTGAAAGATTGGGGAATGCAGATGCTCAAAGGGACCTGGGTGTCCTTGTACATGAGTCACTGAAAGTGAATGTGCAGGTGCAGCAAGCCATTAGGAAGGCAAATGGTATGCCGGCCTTCATTACAAGAGGATTTGAGTACAGGAGTAAAGAAGTCTTACTCCAATTATATAGGGCCTTGGTGAGACCACACCTGGAGTACTGTGTAAAATTTTGGTCTCCTTACCTAAGGAAGGATATACTTGCCATAGAGGGAGTGCAACAAAGGTTCACGAGATTGATTCCTGGGATGGCGGGACTGTCGTATGAAAAGATATTGAGTAGACTAGGCCTATATTCTCTTGAATTCAGAAGAATGAGAGGGGATCTCATCGAAGCATACAAAATTATTACAGGCTTGATAGGGTGGATGCTGGGAGAATGTTTCCCTTGGCTGGGGAGTCTAGAACCAGGGGCCACAGCCTCAGGATAAAGGGTAGGCCATTCAGGACTGAGATGAGAAGCAATTTCTTCACACAGAGGGTGGTGAATCTTTGGAATTCTCTACCCCAGAGGGCTGTGGAGGCTCAGTCATTGGGTATATTCAAAACAGAAGTTAATAGATTTCTGACTAGTAAGGGCATTAAGGGGTATGGCGATAAGGCCGGTGAATGGAGTTGAGGCAGAAGATCAGCCATGATCTCATTGAATGGCGTGCAGGCTCGAAGGGCCGAATGGCCTACTCCTGCTCCTATTTCTTTGGTTAGGCCTCAGTTGGAGTAAGAACATGAGAGTTATATAGGTTTAGCATAACTTCCTTGCTTTTGTACCCTATGCCTCTATTTAAAAAGCCTAGGATCCCATATGCTTTTTTAACAGCCTTATCAACTTATCCTGCCACCTTCAAAGATTTGTGTATGTGAACCCCCAGGTCTCTCTGTTCCTGCACCCTCTTTAAATATTAACAACACTGTAAAACTGGAAATGAAAAAACCTCCGCCCTCTTTACAGTGCATTTGCATTTGGTGCATCCCCAGGCACAGCTCCAGATGGGTCAAAGGCGTGACCAATGCGATATCATCATAGGCAGACAGAAAACAGCATTATGCTCAATTTGAATGTATTATATTTAAATTAAGCTCTTGTCTATTTAGGGTGACAGCAACTTAGGCGAACTAGAATATTGCACTTGTATGCAAAAATGGTGCAGATCTGGCTATAAGGATATGCGTCCGATTCTTTGTCCCCCAACCCCCTATTCCACTCCAAACCATGGGGACCGGGGAAAAACCCTACATAAACATGACAGACAGAAATCTAACGACCCTGTGGACATCACCCCCCCCCCATCTTTCCAGATGCCCTGTGAACCCCAGTTCTAAAACCTATAGCTCCCTTTCGGATCTCAGACCTTCCCCCCAGTTCTAAAACCTATGTTCCCCCTAGGATCCCAGACCCTGGGGAATGAGGTGGGCCAGGTCGACCAAGTGTCTGTGGGAGAACACTTTGGTACGAGTGATCATCGTATCATAAGATTTAGATTAGCAACGGAAAGGAGCAAGGAACAATCTAGAGTGGAACTTCTAAATTGGAATAGGGCTAACTTCAATGGGATGCGAAAGGGTCGAGCCAGGGTAAAATGGAACCAAAGACTGACAGGAAAAACTGTAACGGAACAATGGGTGATCTTTAAGGAGGAGATGTTCCAAGTACAGGCTAGGTACATTCCAACAAGAGGGAAGGGTAAGGGAACCAAAGCAAGGGCTCCTTGGATGAGATAGAAAAGATGATGAAACAAAAAAAGAGGGTGTATGATGCATGTCAGGTGAATTATTCAAGGGAGAACCAGACCAAATACAATAAGTTGAGAGGGGAAGTGAAGATGAAAATAAGATGGGCTAAGAGAGAATATGAGAGTAGAATGGCGGTTAACATAAAAGAGAACCCAAAAATCTTCGACCGGCATGTAAACAGTAAGCGGGTAGTAAGAGGCGGGGTGGGGCCTATTGGAGACAAAGAAGGTGATATGTGCTTAGAGGCGCAGGGCAAGGCCAGAATACTCAATGAGTACTTTGTATCGGTGTTTACTAAGGAGGTGGATGCTGACAAAATATCGGTAGAAGTGGAAAAGGTAGAAGCGGAAAAGGTAGAAGCAATGCAAGGGGTGAAAATTGATAGACAGGATGTACTAGAAAGGCTGGGTATGCCTGGTCCAGGTGGCTTGCATCCCAGGTTGCTAAGGGAATTGGGGGAGGAGATAGCGGAAGGGCTTGCCATAATTTTCCAATCTTCCCTAGATGCGGGGGAGGTGCCTGAGGATTGGAAAGTGGCAAATGTGACACCATTGTTCAAGAAAGGGTGTAAGGACAATTCTAGTGACTACAGGCCGGTCAGCTTAACATCAGTGGTGGGTAAAGTTTTAGAAACAATAATCAAGGAAAAAATTAACAGGCACTTGGAGAGGTTTAAGGAGAGCCAACACGGATTTGTAAAAGGCAGATCGTGTTTGACTAATCTAATTGAATTTTTTGATGAAGTAACAGAGAGGATTGATGAAGGGAATGCAATGGATTTTCGGAAGGCATTTGACAAGTACCACATAGAAGGCTGGTTAACAAAATTGAGGCTCATGGAATAGGTGGGTCAGTGGCAGCCTGGATAAAGAATTAGCTTAAGGACAGAAAACAGCGAGTTGTGGTAAATGGCTGTTTTTCAGACTGGAGGATGGTAGACAGTGGTGTTCCCCAAGGGTCAGTGCTGGGGCCACTGCTTTTTTGATATATATAAATGACCTGGATATTGGAATACAGAGTAGAATTTCTAAATTTGCCGATGACACCAAACTTGGGGGTGTGGTAAACAGTGAGGATGATATCAATCGACTGCAACAGGACATAGAAAGGCTAGCAGAATGGGCAGACAAGTGGCAGATGTAATTTAATACAGAGAAGTATGAGGTGATGCATTTTGCCAGAAGGAACAGGGAGAGGCAATATACACTTAATGGCAGTTTTAAAGAGTGTGCAGGGACAGAGGGACCTGAGAGTTAATGTGCATAGGTCCCTGAAGGTGACAGGACATATTGAGAGAGTGGTTAACAAAGCATATGGGATCTTGGGCTTCATAAATAGAGGTATTGAGTACAAAAGGAGAGAAGTTATGCTGAACCTTTATAAAGTGCTGGTTAGGCCACAACTGGAGTATTGCGTCCAGTTCTGGTCACCACACTTTAGGAAGGATGTGAAGGCCCTTGAGAGGGTACAGAGGAGATTTACCAGAATGGTTCCAGGGATGGGGGACCTTAGCTACAAGGACAGGTTGGAGAAGCTGGATTTGTTTTCATTAGAGCAAAGGAGGTTGAGGGGTGATTTGATAGAGGTGTACAAGATTATGACGGGTTTGGATAGGATAGACGGGGAAAGGCTGTTCCCACTAGTTGATGGTACAAGGACTGGGGGACACAGATTTAAGGTTTTGGGCAAGAGATACAGGGGGGATGGGAGGAAAAACTCTTTTACGCAGCGAGTGATGAGGACCTGGAACTCACTGCCGACAGAAGTGGTGGAAGCGGAGACATTCAATGTTTTCAAGGGGAGACTGGATAGGCACTTGAGGGAAATAAACTTGCAGGGCTACGGGGATAGAGCGGGGGAGTGGGACTGACTGGATTGCTCTACAGAGAGCTGGCTCGGACTCGATGGGCCGAATGGCATCCTTCTGTTCCATCATGACTCTATGACCAGCCCCCCACCTCAGTTCTAAAACCTATGTTCCCAGAACCACCCCCTTCCTCAAGTTCTAAAACCTATGTTCCCCCGAGAATCCCAACCACCCTCCTCTACCCCAGTTCTGAAATCTCTACTCCGCCTAGGATCCTAGTTTGCCCTAGGATCTCACCCCCCACCCCAGTTCTAAAACCTATTGGACCTTTTAACTCTAGAACATTGTAAGTGGTTTGCATTTGTCAAGTGGCAACACGTTAACATTTAGGGGCAATTCATGGGCAATATTCTCGAAATTGATTTTACTTTTGTCCTTCCACGAACAGTGGAAATATTCCTGGCGATCAATAAAAAAACGAGTCGTGGGCTCAATAAGAACGTAAAACAAGGAGAATTAAAGCAGAAGAAACTATTGCAGGGAAGAGACGGCGATTTATGGGAAGGGGAATGCAAACGTTTCCGATAAGAAATCCAAGCAGTGATGTGTTATCGACTGCTTTAACACCAGAGCCCGCCTAGAATTGCACAATAGCTTTGATGAAATCCTGCAACAGTGAGCCTTTGGGTTGGGTGCGTTAAGAGAAAAAAGAAAACCCCAATTCGTTTCCAACAAATCTTTGAAAAAGAAAATTGCCAGGGAGAGAGAAAAATAAAATAAAACGGTGAGAAGTTTTATGAGCCATTCAATAAAACTTGCCAGGCGAAAACTGGTGTATCCGAGCAGGAAATGACTCACGGTCTTTTTCTCTCTCTGTGTTGTGTGTGTGTGTGTTAATATCCGCTTCGTCATTTTCGGGACTGATTGAAAGCAGCCTGTCCCCTCACCCCTGAAATAGAGAAATGATCAATTTTTGCATATCGCAAGGAAACACTGCCTCATTGCTCACTGACTTAAGAGTGTTTAATCGTTCTTTAATGTTATTGCTGTGCAATTTGATCGCACGATATTGTGTACGTTTTAGAGGGATTGTTGAAATTGCATTCATTATGCACCTATCTTAATATTTATTACTGCATATAACTCTACTGGAAATATACAAAATATTTAGAGAGGGCATGTTGTTACGTACTATATTTATTTATAGTGATTACTGAATCTTATGGGCGTCCTGACAATCACAATCTAGACAAAACAAATAGGAACTCAAACCGCCTTATATGAAGACAAAATTTTTACTTAATATCTAGGAAGGGGGGGGGGTCAAATAAACTTGCGAGTTGTAAAGATTAATAATTTAAAGAGGGGGGAGTTGGGATTTCAGGTCACTGAAGCTTAGCAGACACTGCAGCTGAGTAATGGGCGGTGATAGGGAATGGCGAGGCAGTCCTTCCTCAGACTGGCTGTGGTGGGTCCCACAAATACCACCAACCTTGCGGGCACGCTTCTAGATTCAGTTACAAGATTGGGATTGCAGCTCCATTTCAAAATGTTTCTTTTTCGTTACAAAAAGCACGTTTATTCATTGGATTGATTCAAAATGATGTGATTTTTAGAGCCAAACTTGGGGAAATATTAAAAAAACATTTTTGTTTCTGAAATATTTTAAATCCCTCTGTAAAAGTCTTCAAGTCTACATTCTCGTGAGGACCACTAAACGCGCATCAGATTGTGTACAAATAGCTTATACACAGTTAAAAAAATATATATACCTGCTCTTGCAAGCGTACAAAATAATTATGTCCTTTTTTTGGGGGGGGGGAATATCCATTAAAAAAAATGTACATTTTCCACTTTGTTTAATAATCTTGACATGTTTTAAACTCGTTAAAATGTCAACGGACGTTTTAAAAAACGATTTGAATAATTTAATAATAGCACCAATTTACTTCTTTTAAATCTCTCGTCTGAATACAAAATTTGTTTAAAAAAAGTGTCATTAAAAGAAAGAATTATCACTTCAACTTTTAGTAGGTATTTCCTATTTAATTGCAGATGGCTTATCCTACTGTGTGTATATATATATATAAAAAAAAGTGAATTAGCACATGACGAACAAAAAGGGGGAGCTAAACTCCATTTGGGCAGTGCGTTGGATTTTTATTCTGATGATAAGGCCAGACCGGTTTTTTTTTTCCATCTCCTCCTCCTCCTTTTAACTCCCCCCTCTTCCTTACACCTCTTCCTGCGTATGATTGAGGAAGCTTGTGGTCCATTACTGGAGGATCAATGCCTTATTTCTGATTTTGTGCATGTGTTTTTTTAATATATATATATAAAAGAAACCTTTTTAATATAAAAGCACACTTTAAAATACGAAGGAGGAGGAAAAAAATAGAGACAAGAAGAAAGCAAGATGGCTGCAAACTGATTTGTGTGTGTGTTAGATCTGGATTTAATGTTGATGAAAGCCAGCAGCAGATTGGATTTTCGCCTCTTCTGAGCGTGTTTTTTTTTGTGGATTTATTTAGGACTGGAGGAGAGTCGGAACAGTTTGGAGTTGACAGAAGAGGGTGGTGTTCGTCTGTGGAGAAAAAAAACTAAAAAGGAAAGGCGGGGGGGGGGGGGGGGGGGGGGGAACAAGAAAAAATGTGCCATAAATATAAATGATTTAAAATCCTTGGTGGAGGAGGAGGAGGAGGAGGAGGAAGAGAAAGAAAATAAGCACCCAGTTTTTTTTTAAAAAAAGAGACTTGCTCAATCAAGATGGCTGTAAATGAGTGCATGTGTTGGATTTGAAACCAAAAGGAACATTTTTTGTGCTGTTAAAAAGCTTAAATGGTGCCAAGAAGATTGGAATTTCCCTTTTAAATCTCTTTTTTTTTGGAAGAGAGAGAGAGAGAGAGAGGAGAGGCTTTTATGAGCTGGATGGCAGTGAGGAAGTCAGACAGTTGAAAGCTGGGGCTGTGAAGAAGAAAGGAAAGAGATAGAGAGAGAGAGGAGGGTGTGTGTGTGTTGGTTGGAGGCTAAAATAGATTCATTTTTTGGTTGTTTTCCGTCTCTCTGAGGAAAAATTTTCCCTCATTTTTTTTTTCGAAAGGGAGAGAGTTTGGCCGTTGGGAGGGTGGTTTTTTTTTTGAATTTTTAAAAAAAATAACGACTTTTTTTCAAGATGGCTGAAAACTGGAAGAGCTGCTTCGAGGAGGAACTTCTCTGCCCCATCTGCCTGCAGGTTTTCGTCGAGCCGGTGCAGCTACCGTGCAAGCACAACTTCTGCCGGGCGTGCATCGGCGAGGCGTGGGGCAAGGAGTCGGTCAGCCGCTGCCCCGAGTGCAACAACGTTTACCCGCAGAAGCCGGCGCTGGAGAAGAACCTCAAGCTCAGCAACATCGTGGAGAAGTTCAACTCCTTCACGGCCGACGCCGCCGCCGTGGCCGCCGCCGCTGCCGCCGCCGCCGCTTCTTCCACCACCACCGCCGCCGCCGCCTCGACCACCAACTCGGCCGCCCCTTACAGCCCGCTCTGCTGCCGCTACTGCCGCAGCTCGCCCGCCCAGAAGGTCTGCCTGCGCTGCGACACCGGCTGCTGCCAGTCGCACGTCGGCGCCCACCTGCAGGCCGCCTCGGTCAGCGGCAGCCACTTGCTGATCGAGGCCGGCGACGCGCGGGCCTGGAGCTGCACTCAGCACGACGCCTACCGCCTGCTGCACTGCGAGACCGACCAGGTGGCCGTGTGCCGCTACTGCTACTACATGGGCAGCCACCACGGCCATAGCATCTGCGACCTGGAGGTCAGGAGGAACGAGATACGGGTAAGGCAGCTGCACCTGCAACCACATTGCATTATAACTACATCATTAATCTGTATCTATATCTATCTTCCTCTCTATCTAGCTATCTATATTTCTAGCTATCTATTTCTATCTATCTATATCTATCTATATTTCTATCTAGCTATCTATATTTCTATCTAGCTATCTATATTTCTATCTAGCTATCTATATTTCTATCTAGCTATCTATATTTCTATCTAGCTATCTATATATCTATCTAGCTATCTATATTTCTATCTAGCTATCTATATTTCTATCTAGCTATCTATTTCTAGCTATCTATTTCTATCTATCTATATCTATCTATATTTCTATCTAGCTATCTATATTTCTATCTAGCTATCTATATTTCTATCTAGCTATCTATATTTCTATCTAGCTATCTATATTTCTATCTAGCTATCTATATTTCTATCTAGCTATCTAGCTATCTTTTGTCTATCTACCTAGCTATCTTTCTGTCCATCTATATTTCTTTCTATCTCTTTAATGGGTGAGGACTAAATCATAATTGTCTCTCATCTTCGAGGGAGTCAGTTTGAGAGAAAAAGTAAAACTTACTAATCTGAAATAAAAACTGGAAATGCGCACAGCAAGTCAAGTCAGCATCTGAAAAGTGCTCATTTTTTTGGTGGGGGTAGACTAGAGACCCTTCAGAAGGACTCTACACTACACTAGGCTTGTGTTCCCTTGAGTATAGAAGATTTGAGGGGTGATCTGATCGAGGTGTTTGAAATGTTAAAAGGATTCGATAGGGATAGATACAGAGAGAAACTATTTCCTCTGGTGGGGGAATCAAGGAGGAGGAAAAATGATTTTAAAATTAGAGCCAGGCCCTTTAGGAGGGAAATCAGGAAGCATTCTCCCCCCCCCCCCCCCCCCCCCCCCCCCCCCCCCCCCCCCCACACTCAAAGGGTAGTAGAAATTCTCTTTTCCCCCAAAAGAGGCTGTGAATGGTGAGACAATTGGAGCTTTCAAGACTAAGATCGATAATTTTCTTCAGGCAAGGGTATCAAGGGATATGGAGCCAAGGCGGGTAAATGGAGTTGAGGTTGAAGATTAGCCATGATCTCATTGAATGGCGGAGCTGGCTCGAGGGGCTGAATGGCCTACTCCTGTTCCTGTGTCTTTTCAGGTGCTGGCTGACCTGTGTAGTTCCAGCATTTTTCTCGCTCTCTTTTTATATCTTTGAAATTATAATCTGACCATTTTCTGTGAATGTTTTATGTTGCATGTCTAACTTATTTCATGTTTTTTCTTTAGCCTTTTAAAAAAAAAATTAAGGGTTGCACAGGGCACCTTTTGCATTATAAATGACATTTCTGGCGCAATAGTCAAAGATCAGTAACTTAGTAGGAATGAGTTTTCGGCGTCTTAAAAAAAAAATTCATGCAGTGAGAGGTTCTTGGCTTCTTCATCAGTGCTGTATATTTCTTTCCTCCTCAGCTATAGAATGATGAGGTGTTAAGCTAAGAGGGGCTATAGTGTGAGGGAGTAGGTGATGCATTAGGTTATAAAACTGAAAAATGTTGAGCTCTGTCATGAGCAGCTGTCTTCTTGAGACTTTGCCTTCACAGAATGTTAGCATGGAGTTCTGTGGTGGGCAGAGAGAAAATGCGAGTCTGGAGACTCCCTCTCAAAGCTATAGAACCGAAAGCCTTTAGATGGGGAATTCTGTAATTGCACGGGTTAGAATGGAGAGGCTACGCCTCCCATAAGAACAGCTGACATTTGTAGGCTTGCAAATATCTTCTGTTGGGGGAGGGAAGGCTAAATGGGATTTTCTTGCAGTAGAGTTAAATTCTGGCAGGGCCTAAACTGCCTGGGATTAACTGAGGGTGGAGGAGGCAGGGGGGTTATCCACGTGGAAGCAATTCTGATTTATAGTGCAGCATTCTTCATGTTCCTCTGCAATTCAGTCTTGGTGGTATCTGCAATCCTGACCGGTTAGGAATAGTGTTCTAATTTACAAGCTGTAAAAAAGCACCACTTTTTTTTTAGTTTTTATATATTTTAATTTTATTAGTGGTCAGATTGTAAGTGAAATCTTAGTCTGATACCTTCTTGAAATTGTGGATCTGACAGACTGGCACCACAATATACTGGAGGGAGACTTTTGGTCACAGATTGTGTGTGTATATAAGAGCAATGATTTCCTCATGTACTGGAATGTTTTAAAGCCAGACTCTGAATGAACAAGAGTTGTTGGTTGCGCTATAGATGAAGTACACCCATCTTTTGAAAGAAAAGCTGTGGCTAGTTGGTTGGTTTTTAGTATCTGAAGAGATTTGTCCTTCTCGCATGACTTTGAATCGACAGATCAAGTGCCTCGATTTTAAACAATTTGAGCAGGAGACTTTGTTTTAATTATTTCAGCTCTTTTCACTTCTGTTACTAAATTCATCCTTCCCACTTTTTTAATGTTTTATTCACTTTTTTATTCCCCCCCCCCCCCCCCCCACCCCCACCACCACCCCAACCCCATTAAAATACTCAAAACATTTGGATAGTTGATTCTAGAGAGGTAAGTTTGTTAATTTAGAAGCCCAAAGTGATCATCCTTTTGCCAGTAGTTTCATCTGCCCTGAATATCTCTGCGCTCTTGGCAACTGTTTGGGAGCCAGTGTTTGATGCCAGCATTTAAGTGAAGTTGGGAATGGCATTTAAGATTTTGGGCCTGTACCCGTGTTCATCAGTGTAAATCTATTAGACAGCTTAGTTTGGAGGTCACAGAGAGTGCTCCATTAGCTAAATGTTAGCATTTTTCAAAATGAGCTAATGGCAGTGCCAGCCTTGTGTGGACAGACAGGGATGCAGGTGTAGAAGGGAGGAGAGGTCAGATTAAGTTCAAAAATGCAGAGTCACTGTTGCGATTTTCCTGAATTTATGAAGTCATCAATGCCATCAACAAAAGCTTGCTGCTGGAAGTCATGAGATGGTTTGGGAAGTGTTTTACTCCCATTCATCCTGAGCTTTGTGGGATCACAGAACTAATTAAACCTGACTTTTAAGGGGACATATTCTTTTGATGTTGGTTCTGAACCTTTTTTTCTTTTAATAAATGTAAAAATAAAAGCATTTTCAATTGCACAAAAAAACTGGTTACTTTGCAGTATTCTTGTTGGATTTATTTTTAATTTCTTCTTTTGAGGCCTTTAAAGGGGCACAGCTCACCCCGAGGTCTGTAGATGATGAGGGTTTGGGAAATATTTGCTTTCCGTTCCTTGTTATGTTTGTGCTCTGAACAGACGACATAACAATTGTGACAATCTCTGGAGTTTCCACGATTTCTGTAACTATGGATAAGATCAGGTGGCCATTTTGAAGACCAGTGCTGTTTCTCTATCGGGGAGCCACAGTGAGTATAATGACTGCAACAAGGAGTCTGGATCCAAATGAGAAGCTTAAGCTATTGAATGAAGACTCAATTCTATCCATCCAGCTTCAATAGAACGGAATGTGAGGCAGCCATATCCAAATGCTGTGCAATTCCCCTTTTTTTTTGTTTTGCTAAGTTTCCTCAAATTGTTTTGTCAGGCACCAGTGTAACTTGTCTATTTTTAAATCCATCAATTATGCTTGTTCCTGGACCAAACAATTTAAGGAAACTTGGACTAAATTTACCTACAAAAACAAAAAAAATCTCTAACAGCCAAGGCTGTTTCCGGGTCACTTCAACTGTGAGGCAAAGTGGATCAGTTCCAGCTAGGTCCTAAAAGTTCATTGACCTAAATCTATCAGTCATCTTGGATCAGAAGGCCAGGGGAGGAGGGGTTGGGGAATCTACTTACCAAGTAGATATTTTATTGGCATTTTTCATAAGTGGTTTGCAGCAGTCCTAGCTGACACAGGCTGGGTTGGTCAGTGCATTAAAATCTTTTAATCATTGTCAAATTTGAAGTGACTGAAATGTAAACGATTGATTAATCACAGAGCTAGTCAGTGTGGCCGTGGTTCTCTCGGTGCATAGTTGGTTTGACGTGATCATTCAGCTCCTGCTCTGCAGAGCAGCAGTGCCATTGTTGCTGTAACAAATGTCATTTTTGTTGAGTGAGATGGGCCCGCCAGCATTTGTATTGGCTGGGGAGGGGAAAAGAATGCAGCTTGGCTAGGCTTGGGTTTGCAAGATGTGTTTTTAACTAGGAAACTGTAGCGAGGCCTGTGAAGACTCGCTTCTGCAATGGCCCTGGTTTTTGGTGTGTCTTTGTCTGGAACTGAAACTGAAAACCACCTTTATCTCTTGCCCAAATGAAATTCAGCGAAGTGTTTAAAATGGAAACAAGAGACAACTTTGAATTTTGGAGACTTTTGACAGTCAAAATAAAACTGCCATTTTTGTTTTTTCTTCATTGGCCTCCAGTCTGACAGCCTGAGGTCCTTGTCACGCCCGTGTGGTTAACTGAATGCTCTACTCGAATGGTTATTCTATGCACCAACTTTGTTATCTCAATAGTTTAAGGGAATAGAACATGATTTATTGCTGTTCACTTAGCATTATTTCAGAAATGTATTTGATGTCCCCCATCCAGTTTTCTCCTCCCTTAAGGGTGGGGTGACCCACGTTTAATTCCACTGGTGCTGACGGCCCTTCCGGTACTAGGAGAGTTGCACAATCTATTCACAGTGGGGGCATCGTGGCTAAGCCTGGATTTATCCTCTCTTGACATTTGCACTTTCCATAAAATTCAGTTTTCAGTGGAGGTCACTGGATAGTGAAAGGAGCAGGAATTCTGTCCTCCTTCCTCCCTGCCCCAACTGAGGCCAGTTAAAGTGCTCCCCACTAACTCGGTATAGGCCAGGATTTAAAGTGGGGATATGTCTGATTTGTATTCCTCCTTCACACCATTTCTGCTGCACTTTATTCTTTCTTTAAGCCCCCCTCATTGTTCCCATGTTCCGCCGCCCCCCCCCCCCCCCCCCCCCCCCCGCCCTCTGTATTGAAGAGTGGAGGGAGAGGGCAGGAGAAATGGAATATGTACTCATGAATGTGTTTTCTGAAGTGCAAGGGTTCTGTTTATTGGCATAGCTATAAATGAATTTCCAGGAATGGCTTGTTTAGCTATCTCTGCTCTGCAGCATGTAGTTACGACTGATGCATTCCGGATTAGACAACACCCCACTGAAACATCAGTCCCGTGTCTCTTGACTGCTGGAAACTGCTTAAATCTGGGTAATGGCGAGGGCTCTCTGCAATGGGATAGCAGCTGATGTTTGGAGTGCTTTGCTGTCTGAACTAGACTGCAATGCCAAAAAAAATGCATCAAAATGAAGGATGACTACTTGCACCGATCTAACTAATGGATTAAGGTCGCTTGGCTAAAAGATCAAGAGAAGCATAAGCCAACCAGAAATGTTGTCAGTATTTTGTTTAATTGGCTAGTGGAAAGTAGCCAACTTAAAGCTGTTTGTGCTGCCAAAGTCAATACTTCCCGATCCAATTAGCTACCAATGGGAGGGTCTCGGTTTGCCATCTGTGACCACGCCAGTTAGTTTCAGCCGTGTTCATGCATCTCTGTCGCTCATTATGACGGTGTGATGTATTGCTTAACCAGGTAGAGGACAGCCAGAGCTTGCAGTGCTATTTTCTGTTGAAGGTATAGTTTTTAACCAGGATTGTACAGAGAATTGGGGAAATTAGATATTTGAGAGGTACTGCATCTTTTCCTCCTTCTCCCTCTTTCTACTCTTGGTAATTTTGCATTTTTAAAAATGTATTCATTCACGGCATGTGGGCGTCACTGGCGAGGCCAGCATTTATTGCCCTTGAGAAGGTGGTAGTGAGCCACCGTCTTGAACTGCTGCAGTCCCTGAGGTGAAGGTACTCCCACAGTGCTGTCAGGGAGGGAGTTCCAGGATTTTGACCCAGCGACGATGAAAGAACGGCGATATATTTCCAAGTCAGGATGATGTGTAACTTGGAGGTGGTGGTGTTCCCATGCGCCTGCTGCCCTTGTTCTTCTAGGTATTGAAGATTGTGGCGTTTGGGAGGTGCTGTCGAAGAAGCCTTGGCGAGTTGCTGCAGAGTATCTTATAGTTGGTACACCCTGCAGCCACGTTGTGCCGGTGGTGAAGGAAGTGAATGTTTACGGTGGTGGATGGAGTGCCAATCAAGCGGGCTGCTTTGTCTTGGATGGTGTCGAGCTTCTTGTGTTGTTGGAGCTGCACTCATCCAGGGAAGTGGAGAGTATTCCATCACACTCCTGCCTTGTGCCTTGCAGATGGTGGAAAGCCTTTGGAGAGTCAGGAGGTGAGACACTCGCCGCAGAATACCCAGCCTCCGACCTGCTCTTGTTGCCACAGCATCCAAGTGGCTGGTCCAGTTAAATTTCTGGTCCGTGGTGACCCCCATGATAATGGTGGGCAATTCGGCGATGGTGATGCCGTTGAATGTCAAGGGGAGGTGGTTGGACTCTCTTGTTGAGAGATGGCCATTGCCTGGCACTTGTTACTCCTGTGGAACATTTCTCATCTAGCATGGGTGTGTCTGGCAGTTCAGCACCCCTTGATGAACGGTTTTTGCATTCATTGTGAGCTCCTTCTCCAGAAGCGAGGGTGAACTCGCAAACTTTAATCCACAGCTATGGACAGCACTAAATAACATCCATAGTACGTGCATCTAAAAATTGGAGTACATTGTTTTACCTACTCTTATCAATGTCTTCCTGTGACTATCTACTTGTGGGCTCACAGGAGTGGGAGGGTCACTTTCCCTCCAATCCCACTAGTTAGCTTACTCTCTTCTCTTTCTCCACCCCCCCCCCTCCAACAATCTCACTGGTTTGTTTACCCCTTCCCCCCTCTCTGTGAAGAAATACATTGCCTCTTCACTGCCTCTTTTTTTGACGACCCACTGAGATGAGGAACTTGTCACGTGATGTGGGGATTCTAAATGTGAGCCTACATCTATTATTGATGTCAGTTTGCTGTTTCTTACATGTTCTAAAATGTTTTTGTAGGCATTGACGCATGGCTAGTACTTCATGTTGAATTAATGCTGCTCATAGTTTGGGCACACTAGAAAACACCATCTCCTGGCTCATAATTCTAAAGGGGAGCTAAAATATAAACGAGAGGCCATGGATGCCCCTTGCAGACCTCGTTGGTCTCCAGCACTAGATCTTCGGTTTAAACACTAACCGACTCTTATAGCAAACTAATTAAGAGATTTGCTTTACATCCATCTGGTCATCTTAGAAGGCAAGAGAGTGTTGATTCTTGCCCATCTATCTTGTGTATGTTCCTCTTCGATAAATTCTAAATGCTCACATTTACCTTATTTGAGGTACAAGCATACCATGTCAACGAGTTTGTTTGAGGGCAGGGAATGGGCTGGTTACTATGCTGCTTTCCTGTCACCAACCTGGGGCAGTGTAAATACTTCAGTGAGAGTCTTCCTCCTTTTTCAATAGTAATCTCTTATTCTTTGCTGTATCTGAGGCTACACCCAGGGAACAAAACTGGTTTAAAATCAAGAATCTCCAGCTTCGATCTAAAGCCTTTGTGTAGGGTGCACATTGCTTAATGACCAAGAATGTGGGGAGGGAAAAGATTGTAGAAGGGAGAAAAGCTTTCATTTTATATTTTCTTTAACCAAAGCTGGATTAGCACCTGGCCGCATTGAGGGTTATATGACACTGCTATGGGCAAACCGTAACCCTGCAGGTTGTATGTGCGCATTGTACTTGTGCTAACACCCCACCCACTCTATTGTGTTTCCATTGCACAAGTTTGACTTTTTACGTTGCTGTTGCTAGAATGATGTAAAAGGAAACAGACTTCTTTTCTCTCTCTCTTCCGTGCGCCCCCCACCCCCCCACCCCCCAAACTCCCCATTCTAAATATTTCACTGTGTTTCATTAATGTAGGTAAGAGATTTTGGCCAATCGGTCACATTGTGATGGTGAAGCCATTCAACACCTACTTTAAAAAAAAATGAGACCAGCCTGGTCTGAGGTCCTGGTTTTGTGGGTGGGTATATAACCGTAAAAAAGGTTGGTGAGAAATTTGTATATTTTTGCAGAAACTACTGAATCCCTCACTCTCCACGCACTCAACAGCTTGATTTCTTTTTCCTACACGATAGCTGTTTTTCCTCTTTGAACCATGGCATTAACAAAAATTGCATTTTCCTTGTGCCAGAACCGCATCTACTCTTCGTATAAATCCTGTATAGAGAATACATTGTCTTGTATGAAATTAGTCATCCGGTCAAAAGACTCTAGTGCAAGACAAACTGTCTCCTTGAAAATTCTGATGAGGTAAGCCCCTGAAAAACTGGAGATTAATTGAATTTGGGCCAAAAAAATAATAAAGCCCTGAAAATAGAGCCTATCCATAAATCCCCCAGCACAAGATGTCAGCATGTAGCAATATAGTGATCGAGATAGCGAGGGAATATTCTGATGTGTATAGTTGAGGAGGGTATCCAGTTATAATTTGACTCAGCAGCAATGATCTAATCACATCAAAAACCACAAGAGTGAACAGCTTAAGCTGCTAATATGGACATTGAACCCCCAAAATTGAATTGCAGCCTTATAATTTCCTCCCTGGTTTCTCTCTTTCTCAGTGTTTCACAAGGGGTCCAAACTAAAATTCGGCGCTCTCTCTGACCTTTTGTGGCAGGTTTCTTTTGAGCTAGTTTTACCAGTAGTGTTGAAGGGCATTGTGCTTAGAGATATGGGTGCAAGGATAATAATAAAATGTTGGGGTGTTTGACCTCGGGTAATTCTAATCACATGGCAGGTACTGCAGTATAATCACTTTATTTTCTGCAGCAGTTTACTGCTTGATGTCCCTGCAGTATATATTGTATCACAATTTTTAAGATTGGTGACTCTTGCACCATCTGTTCTGTTTATAATACGTGAATGCCCGTGTAATTGTGATCGGGCAAAAACGACTGGCATCTTGTAGTTTGTGACTTGGAAATCTATTGGTGGTGTGGTTTGAAAGATCTGTAGCAAGAGAAAGAAAGTGACTAAGGTTAATTTAAGTGCTGGAGCCTCACTAGGCTTCCGTGTCAAATTGCCACCAGCTGTTTTTAAAGTTTAAGGCAGTTTTCCTTAATCGTGTTTTTTGGGATGATTTCTATCCGTCTTGCAGATTATACATTTTAAGTTAAAGCACCAGGAATTTAAACCTTTATGCTTAAACAGAGGCGCTTTCCTGCAGGATGTAATTGTGCAGGAGTGCAGCAATGTTTTGGAAAATCCTATCTGCCTCTAGTACAAGTGCTGGGGAAACATTCAACTGCCTCAGACACGCAGGACAATTTCATCTTGGCTAAACTTGTTTCTCCATTTATTCCCACCCCCACCCAGAGTTGGAATTGAGCAGAGTAATTCTGGCTTTGGCTGTACGTTTTGAAGCAGAATAATGCCAAGCTGATCGACCTCTTTCAGGGATCAGAAGGAAATAAATCTCTCCTTGTCCAAGTAGAGTTCTTCTACTCTTGCATCTGCAGCAGAGTGGGGAAGAGGAAGGGTGTGCGCTAGTTATTTCCATCCCAGTTTTCATGACGTTAACAATATAAAACAGTGCGATAACTTAAACAATTTTATCCCCTCCATCATTACACCTTCCTAACAACCAGGTGATCTGCTCCTAGGTCTTTGCTACCTAAACCACTAGGAAGTATGTCAGTGACCTGTGTTGAACCTTTCTTTCCTCATCTGCCCCCGCCACCACTTCACAACTCCATTTTGGCATGACCTCATCACAGATCAGCTGAAACTTGGAACTCAATATAGAAGAAACTGAAGAACAAGCCTGCAGCTCTGCCAATTGATAATGCAGTACTTTGGTAACCAATATACCATGCCACCTGGTTTCCCTGACAATCCTGTCAAAAAGAAGTTTTCTGCCACTGTTGCTTGCGGCAAGCACCATAGATAGACAAGGCAAAATACTGCAGATGCTGGAAATCTGGAATAAAAACAGAAAATGCTGGAAACGCTCAGCAGGTCTGATGGGTTCTGCAGAAAGGTCATCGAGCTGAAACGTTAACTCTGTTCCTCTCTCCACAGATGCTGCCTGAGCTGCTGAGTGTTTCCAGCATTTTCTATTTTTTATTACCATAGACAAGGCCATTGGTTTATGGACTCTGATTCTGTCTGTTTTACACGGACTCTTACCACTGTACTGAGGATTGTATTCTGGAGTTCTTTCCATGGATAATTAGGTCCGTGGTGACTGTCAAACTCCATTTTTGTCATGTGGGATTACAAGTTCTTCCCAACATTTTGGGGATTATGTTTGGTGATTTCTGTCCTATTTTTGTGAAAACCACAAATCATTGGCTTTGACTATAGGGTGTTTTTTGATTTTGATGTAAATTGAATTCTCTTTTGAATCCCATTTGCACATAAAAGCCTGAAAAATTTCCAGTGTTTTCTGAGCAGCCTTGTAGATTCACCAGAATGTCCCTTCAAATAAAACACTGTCAAGTTCTTGAGTAGAAGAGAACAGCAAACGCTGGAAGTACATGGCTGATGGGTCAGCATCGGTAATGGGAAAAGACTAGTTATGAAATGTACCCTTCATTAGACTGAAGGCTAAGGGATTCGGGGAAATAGAAAAGAGGGGGAGAGAACCAACCAATGCAGCGAGGCAGTTAATGTATTAAATGACCTGCAAATTGCTTAATACAAAAAAGATACCAAAACTCGTCAGTGGAAAATTGCAGACCTATAGAAAGGACAAAAGAATTTGCAAATAGTGGTGGGGGAGACCCTGTTCAACAAGAGCATTAAAGTAAAGAAATAGTGGAGTAGAAAAGCTGCAAATGCAGCAGTTGTGAAAGTAAAACAGAAAATACAAGTGAACCGCAATGGTAAGAGCAGAAAAAGAACCGTTCCAGACTGGGACAGATCCCCACCTGAGCTGTGCTCTGACCAAGGGTCTCTGGAATGGCCCAAATATTAACCAGCCTTCCCTCCCCCTGGGCATAGACTGACCCTCTCCACACATGACACACACTCGCTGCTGTGACAAAATTGGAGTATACGGTGCATTTTACTAGTACTAGATAAACATTTTATGTGGTCAGTAAAAGTCTCATCTCTACAAGTCAACTACCCATAATATGGGGTGTACTTAATGCTTTTTAACTCCTCAAACAAACAAACAAAAAACTCCCTGTGAAGTGTTTGTGTGTATGTGTCAAATCATCATGATTTTACATATACAGTAAATTATTCCACTATTTCCCTTGTTGAAAGGTTTAATAAAATGCTTTATTTTCTCCAGTACGAAAAAAAGCCACGCCTTTCTGTGCTGTTTCACCAGTCCATCTCTTTTTTTTGAAAAGAAGTCAGTCAGTAGCATTGTGGGAGTTGCTGGAGCTCGGTGGTGTTTGCAATTTTTAGTTCTTTCAACCTAAATCTTTGAAACAAATATAAAACTACCTGGACGGTCCTGGGGACTAAAGAATCTCTGGCCCTCTCAGTCCAATGGTTAAAGCACACACTGGTTCTGAAGTACTGGGAACTTTTAGGTTGCATTCTGTCCTGAACACAGTCACCCTATTTTTCAGTACTTGAAATAATTGTTGCAGCGATTCCCACTATTACCCTGTAGGCACTGTGGTGCACCTATGGCTGGTTGTCCAGTGGACTAGAGATTGCATTAATTTCTAATGCAGAATAATTGTTCTGGACATTCCGTTTCATGGTCTGTTGGTAACCCTGGAAGAAGATTGTCTTAAATTGCAGTGGATTGTATATTGGATTCCATATGGCTTTGAAGTTGTGTTTCCCATCATTGAGTAGAGGGCTTTTGATATTGAAGGTTCATTTATATAACTGAAATATCATGTGCACACCTACTTACAGAGTTAATGTGACAGCTGTCTCATTGCACTTGTTCTATTGGGGGTAGCCAGGGATTTGAGTGTGGCAGTACTGTTGCATTTGTATACACAATTATAACCTAAGTTAAGATGGCGTTAATTTGTAATGAAGTGACGGTGTTTCAACCCTTCTGTTTCTGCCTTGTAATGTGTGTCGCACGTGGTATATACGGGCTGTACTTGGTGCCATGTGGATGGGCTTCCTAGCGGAGATGGGTGCAATAGAGTCTTGGATAGAAAACAGTGGACTACTTGGCTTTGTGTTCAACTATTAATGCGCTGTGTTACAGAAGAGAAGAAAATTTAATTGTGGATGAAACTAAACCTGACCACTCTTGAGCGCTGCCTCCAAGCAAATGGTTGGGAATTAGCAACGACCTGGGAGTGGGTTGCCTGCTTGCTTTTATCATAAGGGCATGCAAGGAGGGGTGGATGTGCTGAAAAGTAGGCAGTGGTGTTGTAGCCCATTACATCTTTTCCTGCTGTATTAATGTAGCCATATAATGTAAATGTTCTTTATTAAAACGGAACTGTGAGCATTGCATGGTCTTTCTTCCAAAGTAAAACTAGTTTCCTGCAACAGCCATTGCTGGGAGGCGTGGCTCCCTGCACACCGCTGTTCAAATGAAGATGTTAGGCTGAGAAACCTGGTTGGCGATCAGGGGCTTGTTTTCCACCCAGCTGTTGATTTTAATGCCTCCTGAATATCTGGTCGGGTAGTGTTTTAATAAACTCTTCGGTGTATTTGAAACTTCAAGTTGTGCACTATTTAAATGAGCACCGTAACTTCCTTTCTAACAATGTTTTCACTGCACATGGGTTTTAAAGACACAGCTCCAAATATAGTTCTCCACGTCTAAATCTTAATCTCCCATCGTGTGGTCAATTTTGTGGAATCCATGCTCGCACCGGCTTGAAAATGTGACTGTTGAAACTTGCTGCATACTTTTTTAATTGAAGCAGAGCTAAAAATCTTTCTAAGATCTTCAGTATGTGGTCAAGCTTAAAAACCCAAGCACCACGCCTCGACTTGACAGTTGAAACCTGCTCTGAGCTGTGATATCTGGGTAGCCAGCACAAGCTCCTATAGAATGACGGGCATTTCAACAGTAAACTCATTCAGTTCAGAATACTAATTTATTTTCAATCTTTTAAAAATCCTTTTTTTGGCTAGGCCTTACAGACTGGAATAAGTAAAAAGTGCATCTTATAAAGTGTATTTCCTTCTGCTGCTTTCGAACCAGCTGCTAGGAGATGAGAGCAGTTTGGGATTACTGATTTTTTTTTTTTGTTTGTTTTTCTTGCTGTTCCTTCAGGAGAGAGCCTGACCTCGGCTCTGTGCCTCTCCAGAAAGCACAGCTAAGATTGGAAAACAAACTGCTTGGGTAACTGTGGCCTCAAACTTTCTGTGGTTGGCACAGAGCAAAATTCCAATGAGTAGCACTCGGAGTGGTTTGTTTAAACCTTAATGTTGGGTACAAGTTGCTTTGTTCATTTCTATCTTTTTAGGGAAGAATATAAGATAAGACAAGGTAAATCAAAGTAGTGACTAGATGATGCCAATCTTGGGTTTTAAAAGACTGTAGATTGTAGGGAGGAATGGAGTCTGTGGGAGATAAGGAGTTGCTTGGTTATGATATCGTGGGAAAGGACGAGAAACAGAGGAGGCTATCAATCAGTCTTGATTTCAACACTGTGATTTAGGGAGGAGGAAGAACATGTTCATCATCATATATTGATGTTTAGGTGGAACAAGAGGAAAGTAAGGGAGAGCACAGATCATTTAGTATCAACTTTTAAAAGAGAGAAATGCACAAGGAGGTTGCGGGAGAGAACTTGAATTCCAGAGGTGAGTGAGAGATAAACTATCGCAGCAGCTTTTTCTTGTAACCGTACTGCAGTGCAAGATAGCTGCCAGAAGCAGCTTCCAAGATATGGGAGCAGTTTTGAAATCTTGGACAGACTTGTGTTTGAGATTTGTTGAGGGGAGAAAAGGAAGTATTTGCTATGAAAGAGGAAATTGAGCTTCTTGGAGGCAGCTTTCCTGATGGAGGAAATCTATTTTGGCTCCGAGGAGATACAGAGGCCAAGAATTTTGCTAAGTGAAGAAGGACTAGAGGTGGATCCATCAAAAGTAAGAGGTGATAATTAGAACATAAGAAATAGGAGCAGGGGTAGGCCGTTCGGCCCTTCAAGCCTGCTCCGCATTGTGGCAAAAGATATGGCAAACATCTGATTCCTTAAATAATTTTAAAAGGGAGCTGGACAGGGACTCGTGGATAAGGAGCTTGCAGGGTTATGGACAAAAAGGGGAGGGGGGTGGGGTTCATCACGACTGCTCTTTCCAAGAGCCAGCACAGGCACGACCAGCAGAATAGCCTCCTTCTAAAACTGTCTTTAAAGGCATGCAAGAGATCAAGGTGTGCTTGAACCATTGGACTGTGAAGGCCATAGGTTCTGTGTACGGAGGGCACAGGATCTGAAGGAAGGTTGATGAACGTAGAATGGAATTATCAGCAAAATAATGGAGAGTTATGATGAGTGGAGGTTGTTAATATTGAAAAGGAACCCAACAGGGGAGAGGACAATGCCTTGGGGATCCATGAGTCAATAGAAAAAGTCAGAGGGTGAGCCATTAAATAAAGGACAGTGCTTTGAGAAACCAGATGTACATGATCAAAGCTTTGGTGGGGGGTACTTCTGACTGAAATTTATTTAAGTGCAAATACCAGACCCTGTCCAAGGCTTTGGAGATGTCCAGGGCAGTGAGTCTGTGTGGTTATAATTGGTTGTTTAGAAGTCCACAGTACCAGACCCTATCAAAGGCTTTGGATATGTCCAAGATAATGACTTGCTTAACAGTGATCGTGTTCAAGAGCAGAGTTTCAGAAGTGCATATTGTAGTCGACAAGACTTCAGACTGATCGAGGTGCCAGGTGCAATGGGAAGAATTTGAGACCCAGCAGAATACAGCCATTATTGAACTGAGAAGTAGTACCAGAGATCTGATAACACAGGATGAGGATTAAACCTTCCATGCCAGCTGAAATAACATTGATTATTTCAGTGGCACAGACAGACTGACAGACACAGATGGACAGACGGGTCAGAAGAGTGAAATCAACAGTTGGACCAATGAATAATAGCAAAGAATTGTCAAAGATTGCCCCAGTTTGCTGACTTACAATACCAAGCAAGGCAGGACTAGTTTGCACAATTGCAAGCTACTCGAGGCAGATCTGAGATGATAGCAAGGAGACAGGTACAGGATTTGACTGCTGCATATAATTCTACATGCAGGCAGGCAGGCCTTTTAATTGTTTTCCTCCCATCTGACTGCAGTCCTTCAGTCTTCAGGCAGGCTGGCTTGGCAGTAATCCCAAGGCAATTCTTGGTTAGCAGTCTGGATGCACAGACATTTGTTCTAGCTGTGGCATGATGTATTGAAGCTATCCAGAAATATTTCAGTAATCATAATACAGAAAACCACAGCATTAAAATTTCCATTCTGTCCCCACCAACAATACCTGGGTGTAGAATGTTCTAGTTGATTCTGGTAGCTGTTTTTGCTGGTTGCTTTGTGTTGTGACACAAGCCCTCTAATTTAGCACCTACTTATTCGTGCTTTTATATTAAAATGTGTATCGATGGTGCTTGTGAAATTTGAAATGATCTGTGCTGAAACTATGCATAGTAGGCTGGGAGTATCATGAATTTTACAGGTATTTTTAATCTTAAACCCTAGATGCTTGAGGTTGTTCTTGACATTTAAAGGGCAGCTAAATGTGAATCAAGTTTGGTATTTGGTTTTAAATTCTCCCTGGCTTTTTCTTAAACTCCATTAGTTTTTATTTTACAAAATATGCAGATAGTGTTAGATGATGTAGGGTGGGCAGAGGCTCATGTGGAGCACAGACCAGTTGGGCCGAATGGCCTGTTTCTGTGCTATAAATTCTATGTTTAAAAAAAAAAAATTGCTTTTTATTCTCATTCAAGGTGACTTTCCTTGGGGTAAGCCAAAGCACTGCCTTGTATTTTCACATTGCACTTACAGAACTATTCACACTCAATGGGGTTAGAAAGTTAATTTGTGGGAGCGAAGAGGTGCTTCACTGGTTTAGTGAGCTAAAAGTCAAAGTCTCTTAGCGTTGCTTGAAAATCACTTTTTTGTGCATTTACCCCCCCCACCTAGTATTCTGTGCCTTGGTTATTTCTCTGATTCTTATTTTGTGGTGTTGTGCGCTTGCTGATCTTTCAGCTCTTTCCCTACCTTGCTCTTTGTATTTAATGTGTATTTTATTTATGTTTCAGAAATTTTCTTCTAGTTACAGTTCATGATTCTAAATTGGACTTGAATAATTTTTAACTTCATTAACAATCCTGATGTGCATTTAATTTAAAAAATGGCAGTTTTTAAAATGACTCTTCAGTGCAGTTATTAGCTCTTGTGCAGCCAGGTGTTGCAGGTCAGCTAGTACAGATTCAAAGGGGAACCTTTCAACTTGTAAACTGATGTGCTATTCCAGTATTCTGTTAAATATCAAACCAAAATGAATGAAATGTTAATTTTCTGAAGCTCTAGTTCTTCAAATGTGATTTATTGATCAGATATTGACTTTCATCTCCAAGTGAGTATTGACCCAGACCAGCTGAATCCTGATGCATAACTGGTTTGTCAGGGAGCAGTTGCTATATCCGGATATCTCCATGATGGGAGTGAATGGTAAAGTGGGGTTTTCAGCTTGGGTCAGAATGTTATTTGGATTATGTTTGCCTTTATTTGGACTGGATACGTAATGCGGCTGAGTGTCATAGTTTGAAAAGCAGAGATCTGATCTTTCAGAGAAGGGGATTGTGGTTTAGTGCTTGCTTGAACAGCTCTTGAAACGTGTGGTTCATGTATACAGTTTTATCCGCTTGACTGCTTGGATGCCATTGTAGGGCTGGAGAATTAGTGCAGTATATGTAATATTTTGGGGTTTTGTGACTGATGTCCAGGGGTACGTGTCCATTGGTTGGTTTTCTATAAAGCATGTTGAAACTGATTAATATTCACTGAGCTTGTGTTCTGCATCTTCCCAGCCTGCTAGGTGGGTGTGCAGGCTGCCTGCTTCTGTGCATTCGGCAGTGCGGCTCTTGACTTTCTTGCCCCAAAGTATGCAAAGGTGACTCACAATGAACTGTGTTCTTTATCCCCTCGAGTTTGAGGACCCATAAAAGATACCAAGAAAACTGAAAATAGTGAAATACATAAGTCCATCAGATAGCAAGGACAAAAGAGACGCTAGCGCTTACGATGGGAGCCTTGCTCTCAGAGGAACAAGAACATAAGGTCAGGAATGAGAAATAGCATTTGGCCCATCAACATTCATCCATATACAGGAAACTCTTTATTAACCGGGACCGGCGTGGTGCCGGTTAATCAAAAAGTCCGGATAATGGAGAGTTATATCTCCCAACGTAAGACAGCCCCGTACACATTGACATGCGCCTGCATTCGGAGCTCTGTCTCCCCGGGGACCGCCAGCTGACCATTTGTCGTGTCCGCTGCCTACCCGGGCTGCACATTCCCCTCCCAATCTACACGCTTCGATACAAGGCAAACGCCTCGGTTTTTTTTAAAGTTAATTTTAAACGAGAGATGAAGGAAAACCCCGGTTACCTACTCAAGAATTTTGCCGGTTAAGAGAGAGTTCCGGATATTTGGGTGCCGGTTAATAAAGAGTTTCCTGTACTGCATTAACACTCTCATTATGGAATCTAATTGTATTGAGTAACACCAATGTTTGCCTCTCTTACCTTGCTTGTAAGATTATTAGAAATGTCCATTTCAGTTTAAGACCCCCCCTGTCCCCCATGTTTTTCTATTCTAAAGTTCCTTTTTCACTAATTTTCGTTTTATACTCTGCTTTTTTTTTGCCTTACTTTGAAGTAATCTGGGTTGATCTTAACTATGCCATTTAATATTTTATGTACTTTGAAGTTTTCCCTTTAACTGCCTTCCTGATTAGACTGTTAAGCTTCAGCTTTTCTTGCCCTTTTTCTTCATAGCGTATGATCATTTACTTGGGATCAGTCTTGTTGCTCTTTTCCGCACTCTTCTAATGCAAGTCTGTTTTTCTTTTTGTGTGATGACTGTAGTTGAACACTGATACCAAGTGACCGCAAATGTATTTCCAAAATGTTCTCATTTTTCTCCCGCTTGAAGAGCTGCGAGTGCAAGACAGTGTCCTCCTAACCTGAGGCACAGTACAATGATGCACCAACACGAGTAACGCCCGGTTCAATTGCTTTGATTCTGTGCATCCTACAGCTTCTGGTAGCCAAGAAAAGTCTCCGGGTGCTAGGCCCAACTTTTCAGATGTGCGGTGCAACTTAAGTGGGAGGCTTAGTAAATTGTAAAAAGACCCAGTATACAATCCAGCCTTCATTTTGTTTCATTCTATATCTTTGCATTAATAAACGCTTCCTTTTATATTGCTGACTCTTGCAGTCACTGTAGCTGCTTTTATATTGCTTTAGCGCCACTGGCTCCTATCGTGCAGGTCTCGCAGCCACCGGCAATCCCAAAACAAACATGTCGGATTCGCTGCAGCCGGAAAGATCTAGTTTAAAAAAAACACGCAGAACCTGCATGCCCCTAGATTACATATAAAAGCAGCTTTTGGAGACGGCTTAGTTTAGTTCAGTGCTGGAGATTATTTTGGTGTGGCCCACATAACTGCTATAAAGAAGGCAAAATGACTTTGATTTAAAGCTGGAATGACTTTGTGAGCAGCTATTCTAACTGGAGTGTTTTATTTTCCCACTGCAGTGTTTTCTTGAGTGTGTATTGACAGTAGAAGTCTGCAGAGAACCCCCCCCCCCCACCTCAATATTCGATCTATAGCTAAAATACCAAACACTATGGCGACGAGGTGACCTGTTCCCAGGCCTTTGACGCTGCCTTTCTTGCAGCAGATGCTAGGAGGTGAGCAAGAGCATTCTGGGTGACTTGCTAGCTTTTGTCTTCCTAGCATGGGAACGAGTGACTGAGACTCCACATCTCCATGGCCAAGAGCCACCCACCAACCTTTTTGTTTTAAAGTCAGCAATCCATTCAAAACACGAATGACCTTTTAAAACTATCTGTAGCCCACCTTCCAGGCACTTTCAAACATTTTCTTTCAACTGTGCAGTTGACTATGAGGGGGAGTGGGGGGGGGATGGAGGAATGACCAGATCTATTTTTGATTACATTTTTATGTTTGTGCATGGTGTAGCCCCTTTCTGTGTGTTGCTGTTTACAGGGATACAAAGCTACATTGTAAGAATTACTTCTACCTCTTCCAGTTTTCACTTGAGGCTGCTCCCATTACTCTGGAGTGGAGGGGGGGTGGGGCAACAGGCCACAGATGTCTGTGACCATCAGTGTTGCTTTGTGATGGGTATGCAGCGCAGGTCACCGGGGTTGAAAGGGGCAACACCAAGTATGTAAAAGCTGCCTTATTTTATTAATATAAAAATATACACAATGCATTTCACAGCTAACCTCCCAAACTTTAGAAATGTGAAAAACTGATCCTTTTGTTAAAAACTGGATGGATAAAATTGAAAGACAATGTAGTTCTTCACTTTGTTTTAAACAGCTAACATCTATTGGGTTAGTCAGAAATATCAACCATCACATAGCAATGGTTAAGTTGGACTTCCATTGAATCAAGGCAGACAAATTTTCATTAACCGTATTCTGTGCCCTGCTCACTGTTGCGGGCCTCTTAAGTAAAACAAAGTTGTTGCATTCTTGGGAGTTCACTGTGATTCCCACTAATGGATTTGCCAGTTACTGCAGATAGTCACAGTCTCTCGTTTTTTTAATGTCTATATTGTCCTTGCAGTTAGCTCAGACCTGTGTTTCTGGGGGTCTGCACTTGTTGCTATGCAACTATCACGCTTGAGCTTGCAGTAACCGTGTTGCCCAATATGTTCGCCACTAGCCATATGTGGCTTATTGAGAATCCAGATATGGCTAGTTCCGTTTCTGATTAGTAAATTAAAAAAAAAACTGAGGTCATGAAAGGCGCTACATAAATGCAAGTCTTTTTCTCTTTTTAGAAGGTGCCATGTCCAGTCCCGGGTACGTGCTGAGTTACCCGATATGTCCGGGTGGCAAGTGTGTGGAATCCTGGGTTTGCTTCGGCTGTGATGCACCAGGCGATAAAATAGCGTACTGATAACTGTACGTTCAGTTTTCTGTTTCTGCCTCGTGGACCAGTCCTTAAGACCTTGACCTCAGGCCTAAAGACCATCGAGGTTATTGTTAAAAGTATAGTTGTGACCTTTACTGGAATTTAGTTTTTTTTTCTTGGCTTACTTTGGCCGACTGTTTCCCATTAAACCTTTTCAGCCTGGCTTTCATTTAACAAGCCTGTCTGACGTGAAGGCAAAACCAGAAATCTGCACACTGATTAGCTGTTACCCAGTGATTTCTTGATCATGGGTTAACCGCATAAAAATACATTCCTAATCAAAGAGCTGTTAATGCTAAGTGTTTTTACTAATGTGGCAGCTTTATGCTGTGAGAACATTGGCTGGTATGCAGGTCAATAAAAATTGATGGTTGTAATGTTCGAACTGAGTTTTGAAGCGGACTGTGTTGAACTATTGAGGATATTGGCATGATTTGAAAGGTACGTTGTGCGTGTCTCGTATTTCTTCTTGTATTTGAAATGCAGCCTAAGAAGGCTTACAGGAGGCGGATACAGTCTCTGTTCTTGAAACAGCAAAACTTACTTTGAACATTTCTGTTTTGCTGCAGTATTAACTATATCCTAAAGCCTTCCTATTCAAATAACTGCCCTTTTTGAGGTGTTGGGAGGTATAAAGAAAAAAAGCCCTGCAGTTGCCAAAACAAGACCACTGCTATGGTGGAGCTGTCTAGTGCCTAATGTCCATATTTCGAGCAATAGTTGTATATTGGGCTAAATTAGCTATTGTGAAAGGAACTGGTCAGCAGAACAGTTTCTTCTATTTCTTATTGGAAGAGGAGCAGGGGAGTTATTCCCCGGTGTCCTGCCCAATATTTATCCCTCCAGCGCCATCACTAAAACAGATTATCTGGTCATTATCACATTGCTGTTTGTGGGACCTTGCTGTGCGCAAATTGGCTGCCGCATTTGCTACGTTACAAGATTACTTCATTGGCTGTAAAGCGCCTTGAAGTCACAAAAGACGCAATATAAATACAAGTCTGTCTTTTGATCAGCAACTAGCCAGAGTGATTTGAATTTTTGAATTGTTTTTTCCATCGCGTTTCTCGCCCCCCCCCCCCCACACCAGATGTGTAACTGAAGTAACCAAGGCTATTTGGTTCCCAGATTGTCGTTCCATCTATCCTAAAATGTATTTACCCTGACCCACAAGCAACATGGCAGTCTCTACTCTCAATAACATTCCCTTTTAATGTCTTAAAATCATATTCAAGACCCTGTCCCGAATTTGAAAATCAAATCTACCATTAATCTTGCTGAATATCGTAATGCTTGCAGTGCATTTTATGTACCAAGAGCAATGATTAAATACCATACTTAGGAGGCTAATCATGTCGAGCAGTTACAGTATGAGCAAAACGGAGCCGGTTTTTAAACTGCGTAGTGTTTGCTGGGAGGGGTAGCATGAATTAAAAGGTATTTTAGGGAGTGTCACAATGTCAAGGAAGCATATAATGTTTCATTTGGGCTATTTTGCCTTATGTAACTGTAGGATCCTTGAAGAGTGCATTTCAGTGAGATTGAATAGACTCAACCGAATTGCATATTTATACTGTCACTTCCCTCATTGCATCGCAACATACAAATGCAAGCTTTAGTGAGCTGCCTTAAATTTGATGTATTTTATGTGGTTGACATATTTTCAAATGTTTCCTTACTTTGCATTTATTTATTCAAATAATATATAATTGAGCCAAGGTGGATTGTGGGAAGAGGAAGGTTTACAGTTGCATTTTTGCAGAGTAACTATTGATAAACTCCTTGGGCATAAAAATATGATTTTCTTTTGCAGGTACTATATTCCTAATTTGGCCCTGCCCCCATCGCCAGTTTCCTTCCGTCCGATATTACTTGAGCCACTGAACAACTGTGGCCAAAAGGGCATTTAGCCTCCGTGCCACTTTATGCTGGCTGCAGGAGGCATACAATTTCTGCCTGGAGAGATGACTGTGACATTGTTGTATTGCCTGAAAGCCAAACTGATTCTATAAATGTAGGTTTGGTGATTACAGAGAGGTGTAGTGGGGAATGCTTCAAAAGGTCATACTATATGCAGTATTTTACCTTTTCTTTGGAAAACAAACATGCTCTAGGAACTTCAGAAATTACTTGTTCATTTAAAAACCGTAAACATTTCCTATTTTAAAATAGAGCTTTTCCATAATGGGACCCTGCCAGCTGTTTTAAAAAAAAAAATATATATATATCCCCTTCCTTTTTAATTGAGACCTATTGTCCTAGTAGCACAGCAGTTAAGAGACTCGCTTTCATGCCCCAGTGGTTTCCGGGTTGAGTCCCAGCACTGCTCGACAGTCCAGTCCAGCAAGTCCATTTCTGATGAGGTTTGTCAGCTCTTGGCGGGACTCCCTGTGGTAGTGGAGCCTCTGCCGAGGCGAAAGGAGGATGGCTACGTGTGCCGTAAGGCGAAGAACCACCACCTCAAAGGCATGTGATGTCCGAAGCTTCTTCACCCACCCCTGCAGCTGGATGTGTGCAGAGGGACAGAGAGAAAATAATGAGGGTAGGGGGAGGGTTTTAAATGTAAAATATAAAAATAAAAGATGATTGACCATGTCTCAATCCAAACTGTTAAAAACGGCAAGTGAGTACTGAGTAGTTTTAATTTCATGTCACTTGTATATAAAAACTACAATGCTGCTTTATTAAAACCGCTTTCTGTACTTGCCAATATTTTTGACTGTGTATTTGGGAACCAGGGAACTGTACTCGGAGGTTGCTAGGTAGGAGGAGGTCAATTAACATGTAAAATGGAAAGCTGAGAATGTACAGTTCTTGGATCTTCATTTTTCAGATGAAATAAGGTAGTTTCATTTTCTAGAAAAAGACCCAATTGACTATCTCCCAGTATACTGCTGATTGACCAAGTTTTAAAAAAAATCTTTCATCGCTTATTAAAATGTTCTAAGTACATTAATATCTCTCTAGTCCATAAAGGAAGCTTTAATGGATATTTTTTTCACCAGACCTCCTCGTTAGACATTGAAATATTTTAAAATAAATTATCACGTGGGGAGCCATCTGTGTCTGATTGTATCCATAAATACTAACTTGTTGCTTCAATAAGTTAATGATTTGTAGAATTTTTCATCAAACTTAATGAATGATTCTCTTACCAGACTTGGGCGCTTCTGAAAATTGGTGAAGTGGGGGTGGGGAAACTGTCCATCCGTGCAATCGCCTATGAACATTAGCTGGAAATCTCATTATCTCCAACGGTGGATAAATGATTTCCTTTGATCAGGCTCTGGGATCCTTAAGGAAATGGCTGTCCTTCAGTGATGTTTTTCTTAGTAACCTTGGAAATCCCCACAATAGCTACCACGGTTATTTCTTAAATCATAGAATGTGTTTTATTTCACACTTACATTTTGCATATTTTTTTCCTTTCCTGCTTTTTCCGACAACTTTCTTCTCCTCCTTGCCCCTTGGCCCCCCCCAGCTTACAAAAACAAACCTGGTCTCCTGAGGGCTTCGACTTCAGTGTATGGCTCTTTGGGCGACCAGTTAAACTCTGATTTCTTTCCCAAGTGGCCATTCTTTGAGAGACCAGCAACTAAGTGAGAATCCAATAGGGAAATGAGGAGAAACTTCTTTACTCAGAGTGGTTAGAATGCTACCACAAGAAGTGGTTGAGGCAAATAGCTTGGATGCTTTCAAAAGGAAACTAGACGAGTACATGAGAGCAAAGTGGATAGAAAGATATGCTGAAAGGCTGAGATGAGGGAGATGGAATGAGATGAGATTCGTGTGGAGTATAAACACCAGCACAGACCAGTTGGGCTGAATGGCCTGTTTCTGTGCTGCATAATCCATGTAATTCTCGGTCTCGCTGCGAGAGGCATGACGGGCAAGCCCAGTCCTGTTCTCGCCTGACACCTGCACGTGGACATTTTTAGCAGAATTCACTGGATAGTGATCCGAAGCAGGAGCCCAGCCGGTTTATGTTTCCCTAATCTAGAGCACTGAGGCAACGGTAGCACCCTGGCTGAGTTCAGGGATCTCCGCCGAGATTTTGCTAGTTCATATGGCTCAGCTCAGCTACACAACTGCTCAACCACCCAAGCTATTGGGGGTCCCGGTTTTGCGTGTTTTATTTTGCAATTTTGCACTTTATAGAGCGAGGGAGAGCTGGTAATTTGCAATATGTACAGGAATGTTGTACCTCTCTTTCTTAGCAAAACTGTACCTTACTGCCTGTTCTGACGAAAGGTCATCGACCTGAAACGTTAACTCTGTTTCTATCTTCATAGATGCTGCCTGACCTGCTGAGTATTTCCAGCATTTTCTGTTTTTTATTTCAGCTTTCCAGCATCCACAGTATTTTGCTTTTGTACCTTACTGCCTGCTGACTTGATTAGAACCCTGGTTTAGAATACTAAAACATTTCACTGCATGTGCAGAGAACCCAGCTGGTGTAGCAGTGGTATTAGCTGGTGATGTATCTAGTAAAACAGCCAACAGGAATGGCTGATTTTTTTTTAAATACATAGAGCCCACTCTCTGGGTCAGGCTGTAAGCTGTATCTACTTTTACTCCGGGCAAGCAACAAGCTTGCTCACACCACCCCCAGATTTACAGGTCACTAAATTGCACCTCCAATTCATTTTGCTGGAATAAAACCCACCGTGTCTGGGAATGCGTTCAAGGCACTAATGCTCAGTTCAGATGACTCTGTAAACCACTTGAGCTTTGCACTCACGGTTTTGACGTCACTAAAACATCTGATGCTGGGGCCCTGTAACACAATGGGATTTGCATGTCTGCGAGAGTTCACTTCCTGCTTTTTGAGTGCTTTCCTAAACTCTGCATCTAGTTGGTCTCTGTTCTAGTTTTCAGTCTGGTTTTCTCTATTTGGTCATTTTACATAGTCAGGAAAATGCCTTATTTTTATTAATTTTACAAAAAATTTGGGTTACAAAAGCTGTGCAATATTTTTGTATGCTTTTTTAACACAAAATTGCTTTGTGAATGATAAAATTTACTGTATCCTAAATATCTTCGAGAACAATGTATGAAGTGAAATGTTACTGTCTTTGTGCAAAAGTACCTGGCTTCATATCTACAGTTTTTAAAGAAAATATTTTCTCCTCTGGCCCACACATTTCAGGATCGACTGTAGACCTGCTCACTTGCCTGCACAAATGCGCTTTAGTGGGATACTAGGAGGTATGTGTGGGAGTGACCTGTGATGAAGGGTCCTAAATCTTTATTAAACCCCTGCCGAGCAGTCCCAGGGCCTGGCAGTGCCTCTTGAAAGTGGTATGTTTAAATAGGAAATACAGTAGTCAGGTGATGACATTCAGTTAGCCCTTCCACAAAATCATATTGTACAAATTACTAATAATGTGAAATCCTCCATTTCACAGTAAATGTCTGCAGTCTTGAAATAGTGAACATATCCTGTGATCGTAACGTTTCTGATGCGTGGGGGCTTGCTGGTTTCAGAAGTGCGATGAGCCATGGAAAGCAGGGCTAAATTTGTTCTCTCAGTCCTGTGACTCAGGCAATGATACTCGGGTGTGTTGCTAGGTTGCCCAGTTGTCTGCCAATAGCTAATGTTCAATTTGAACCCGTGAACTCTACAACACAAAATGCCTCTCATTTTATCCAGCTCTGTGATGCCCATCAACAACCTTCTGGAGGGTCTAGTGCACGTTATAACTCTTCAGCTTTCCCTGTAGTGGGGTTACCACCAATGTTCCTTCTAATTTTTTTTGGGTGCGCAGCCCGTTCAAATTTCCGTGCGTGTGTTGTTTCTCTTTGAAAAGCCAGTGAGCCAGCTGCCTGGGATTTCCAGACCGCCCTGTGGGTGCACAGCTCAACGGGAACATTGGTTGCCACCTCTCTAATTTTGCACCAGGCAGTCTGAAACTTTCTTTCAAAAAAAATGTAAACTGGACATGGAGTTACTTTTAAAATAGTTTTTTCCCCCCCTACTTATTCACTGTCTGATGGTATGGATATATTAAAGCTTTCCTTAGCAACAAAGATTAGATTTGAGCTGTGATCTCTTATACATCCTGGCCTGTGTGGAAAGATGGTAACCTTATTTCTGTTGGTTATGAAACCATTGATTTGATATTTGAAAGCAAGCCCATAGGTTCATCACTTTCTTTTGTGAAATTGTATTTGACTGGGGACGCCTGAGTTTTGGTCATCCCTGGGTAGTTATGATCAAAGTTGGGGCTGTCCTAGCAGCTGTTTCAGTTGTCCCTGTTGATGGACCTTTAATGCCGAGTTCAGTGTTGTTCGACTTATAATTTTTACCATCCAATCGGAGATGGGCCAAATCTGCCGGTGGGGAGGAGGAAGGGGCGACGTGCGCACTTACTCAACATGGAATATAAAAGTCATGTTGAAAATCCAGTTCACTGATCATTTTTATATAAGTGAAGGAATCCCTGGAATACTTCATCTTTTGCAGCAGCAGAATTTACTTTTATCAGCAACATTTTGCAACTAAATTACTGGATTACTGTGGTGCTGTCTCCGGTAGCGTACTGAGATAGCCTGGCAGCTTGTCCTGTTTCTAAATTGGTGATGGGATCCTGGGAATGCTGGGGCGCAAGCAGCCCAATAACGATGAAGGGTCAGGATATCAAATCGCAATGGTAATATTGCGTTTTAAACATGGCACAATCGCTTGCGTATTGGGACTTTTTGATGGTACGTGTGGGATTTTGGTGAAATGGTTAAAGTTGAGCTGTTTGAAATCCTGAAAGAAATGCTTCATGGCTGCACAGCATTAGATATGCACTAAAGGAAAAAAACATTAATCACTGAGCCTTTCTTTGAAGTGACTGGATTCATGAAGTCTTGCCAGTTCTGTGTTTGATAGATTTTATGCATTATTGAATTAGCCATGCTACCTAGAAATTTAAATTAATGTGCAATAAATTCCTGTTTTATATTTAACATTTTGGTTGTAATTTCACTGGAAAATTTAAGTCCAGATGTGCTCTCCCTCCGCTGAGTTTTTTGGTTTTAGGCCAGTTCTGTTCCCCCAGAAAGCTTAATGGGCTGTCCTCAAACTTTAAAAAAAATGTAGGTCTCCCATGGCATTGCTCACAGTCAGGAGACATGTCGTTGTATAACGGTGACTATGGGGAGAAGTATTGGAAGTAAGCTTGATACACACAGGAAGTGAGCTTATATGGAAGATTATAAAATAAATCTTGCATCTGGCATACACTTCCTGTGACTGTCACACTACTGTAATCATGTGGTTCTTTAAAAAAAAATGATTCTCTGGATGTAGGCGTCTCTATCAAGGCCGACATTTATTGGCCATCCCAAGTCAAAAGTCAACCAAGTTGGTATGGGACTGGAGTCACATAGACCAGACTGGGTAAGGAAGGCAGTGTTTGTGTCTTATGGGGTATGTTAGCACAGTGGTTATGTTACTGGCGTAATCCAGAGGCCTGGACTAATGATCCAGAGATGTGAGTTCAAATCCCACCGTGGCAGCTGGGGAATTTAAATTCAGGGGAATTTTGAATTAACTAAAAAGCTAGTAATGGTGACCATTTAACTACTGGATTGTCGTTCAAAACCCATCTGCTGTCCTTACTTGGTCTGGCCTACATGTGACTCCAGACCCACAGCAAAGTGGTTGACTCTTAACTACCTAATAGCTCTGTGGGGGTACCTTCACCACACGGACTGCAGCGGCACACCACCAAGGGCAATTAGGGATGGGCAATAAATGCCAGCAACGCCCACATCCCGTGAATGAATTAAAAAAAGACCAAAGTGGCCAAGAGTCATATAGTTGCAGTAAAAATGCAAGGCATTCATGGTGTGATTTTATTTTGGCCAAGTCTTGGCCGCATACTTGTCTCTGAGTTTGGGCTCTCCTTAAATACTTTGTAGGTCACCTTTGAACAGTAAACATTTTATAAAGATTCTTGCAGATAATAACGGCTATCATTCTTATGGAAACCAGTTTTGTAACTCTTTTGCCATAAGGTGAACCTTTTATGGGGAGAGCAAAATGAATGCATTTTTACATTTCTTTCTCAACACCTTGCAGTTTGTGTTGTGAACATGAGTTGTTAATGGTTTGTGCAAATACAAAACCTTATGAGCATATTTTACATAGTGTGACCCACACAATCTTGTGGCTCGGGCATAGTGTTGTTTTATCCTTTTTGTCTCTACCCTGTCATTTATTCTGAAGGAAGATTGACTTTTGTACAACAATGCAAAACTGGAATGTTTCTTTTTGGAGCTTCTAGGTTAAGGCTTCATTTTTGAAAAAGTGTTTGTCTCTAAGCATTTAATTTATAATATTCCAACTTGGGCAAATAATATAATTTGGTTTAATTTTGTTTCCCTTCTAATTGTTGAAGCTTGTTGTTTCATCCACAAGACCCTTGCCTCAGCCCCTCGGGATGAAATGGATTGTTGGTTTGTCTTTCTTTGAGGTAGAACACTCTGCCACACTAAAGGGGCTCTGTCTAATCCCTAGCCAAATCAATTCAGCGCATCCTTTCATTGACAGGCTCTCCATCTTGTTTGGGAAACCCATGCTGCTGGAATATCCTGTAATTCTGCTTTTTAAAATTAAAAACAGAAGAACATCTTTTCAAATCATTTCCCCGCTTTTTGTGTTGGAATTGGCACTGACTATACTTGCGATTTTGATACCTATTGTATAACAAAGAAAGAAGCTTGTATTGATATAGCGTCTTTCACATACTCTCGACATCCCAAAGTGCTTCACAGCCAATGAATTACTCTTTGAAGTTTAGTCACTGCTATTATGTAGGTTAATGTGGCAGCCAATTTGCACGCAGAAAATTCTCATTAAGAGCAAATGAGAGAAATTATCAATTCGTCTGTTTTGATATTGATTTGAGGGATATATGTTGGCCAGGATAGTGGGAGAACACCCTGATGGAAGTGTCCCTGATGACACTTGTCCACTTTTATTGATGGCATTCTCAGTGTAAAGCCAAATCCTTCTCTTTGGTTTTTCCCCCTCCTTTGCAGCACCAGCTGTTGATTACTGATTTTGGGGAAAACTAATGTGTACGTCACGCGCACACAATAACAAATGCTCAGTGACTTGGAAATATGTAAGGGGCATGGTTGATTTTGGGCTTGTATGAGTATGGCTGAATCAAACTAGTGTACGCACGCACACACACCTTGTTAGCAAAGAGTTCCTGTTACTCGACAATCCTTGGATTGCTGTGCAGCAGCTTCAGTGGATTAAAGCAGATATAGTGAGGTGGCGTTTCTATTTGCAGCACCTTGTAACTTGGGAAGGTCTACTTTTTGTGACGTGGACATGTGCTCCAGTTTTGTGCGTGATGTAACATTCTGTAAATCTCGCAAGTAGTAAGAGATCCCAGTGCCCCAGCTACCAAATCTGAAGTACTGTTTAGTTGGCATTATTACACGCTCATCAAGAATGTGTTTTTAGGCGTCATTTTGACTGCGATTTGTTGGAATTATTACCTACTCTGTACTATTGTCCCAACAGGACTAGAATTGTTGTGCTTTGTAGAATATGTAAGCATCTGTTCACACTTTACCTTTATAACCAACTCCTCTTAAAGGAGTTAATCCAGTGTAGCCCAGTGGGTTTTAGTTACAAGATCACAGAAATTACATTGGAAAGGAGGCCATTCAGCACGTTGCCCTTGTTGGTACTAGCTCTTCAGTTTTTGTTTGTTTTGTGGGATGTGGGCAATGCTGGCATGGCCACATTTATTGCTCATCCCTAGTTGCCCTGAGAAGGTGGTGGTGGGCCGCCTGTTTGAATGGCTGGACTACTTGTGTTGGTGGTGCTCCCATGTTGGGAGCTAGCAATTCGAATCCCATTTCCATGCCCATTTCCCCTATCACTTTAGATTTCTTTTCAGATACTTAAGTTAATTCCCTTTTAAATGATCTAGTTTCTGCTTCATTGGCCACTTGTGGTAAAGCATTCTATATTCTAATAATGCTGCGGGAGAAAAAAATTCTGCTGAATTTCCACTACGTTCTCATAGCGATAAACCTGAATTGGTGGCCTCCCAATGCTGATTTTTGGCAACCAGTGGAAATAGCTTTCACTATTGCCCTTTTTAAACCTTTCATAAGTCTTAAACCTCTGTTCGATCCTCCTTAACCTCTTCCAGTGAAAACGATCCACTGTTTGAGTCTTTCTTCATAACTATAGCCTCTTGTTCCTGATATCAGGTAGTGAATTTTTGCGGCACTTTTTTCAATGGCTGTAATCCTTTTCTATACTGGGTTGCCCAGAACGATTGTACAAATTCACCATCACTTCCTTACTTTTGTATTCAATGCCCTAAATCCCATTTTCCTTTTTAAAAAAAAAAACCCGGCCGTTTCAACTTAAAGATGTATGCATCTCTCTGGTCCCCCACTCTTGAATATTTAACATGTACTTACTTTTGCTGTTCTTTTTCCCAAATGTACTACTTCTCGTTTCTTCATATTAAACTGCATCTACTACCTATCTGCCCACCCTGCTAAGCTGTCTGTCTATCTTGCTGCATTTTCCTCACCATTTGCTGTGCCCCTAATTTGATATCCTCAGCAAACTTGGATATGATTATGACCACTTGGGCTGTTGTTGCCCTGAGATGTATCCCAGCCAAGGTCACCACTTTCAGAAAGAAAATGGAGAAAATTTCAAGGTGGTGCGGGAATATAGTAAGTTGATATAGTAAATTTAAATTGAAAATCTGGAGTGGCTAATTACATGGAGCTGCCAGATTAAGCGGTAACAAGATATGCAGCAAGCCTAATACACCCATGAAGCACTTCTCTGCAGTGGTTTAAAGAATTGGAGGAATGGACAGGAGGCAAATCTTCATCTGAAAACCCCATTTCACATCCTTGACTGGAATTACAGCTAGATTGCAATCTATCAATTATAAAAAAGTGATGTAACTACAAACATCTACTAGTTTATAAATTGACTGTTATAAAAATACTAGTTAAAAAACATTTCATGCCAGTTAGTAAATGTAGCCGTTGTCTTCAAATAAATAATTGATCAACAATAGCTGTATAAAGCTCCTTGCCAAACACCAACCTCCACCACCACACTTCGCTGAAGACCTTTGCAGTCTGTGTAATTCACCATGCAGCTGCAAACTTCAAAGATCACATTGTCACAGCAGTTCCAGAAAATTTCTGTAAAAGTTAATGCCTTACAAATGTGCTATGCAACAAAATGCTGACTGTGGAGGTTGGCTTAAGGGTCAGCAATTTTTGATAATTATTCAAGGGTTCTCGCTATAAAAGTTCACTTTATTGAAAGGCCGAGGGAGTCTTGACTGTTTGTTTGCAGGTTCGTACAGAAGGGCAGCTGGTTTATTTCAATCTAAACGCAAGTCAGTACAAAAAAACTAATTTCTTGTATTTTGGGGGAGACACAGTAGGGAAAAGGGCATCACCATCTTGCATGCCTGGAGTGGTCCATCCTAAGTGCAAAAGGCAAATGGTTGGACAAAGAGTCGGGTTGTAGAGTCAGGGTGTGAAGACCGGGCAGAGAATTAGGGGTGAGATAAAAGAACTGCAGATTTGTCAGTTTTGGTTCTAGATTATATAGCAATGGTGAACAGTAGATACACTTTTTAAAAAAAAGTAACCAGATTGATGTCTGATTTGAGATTGATATTTAATATCCTGTTATGCCATTCCATTGCAGAAACAGTTTTCATAATTGCACAGATGGGTTTACAGTAACTTCATCTACCACATGGAATGCATGCTTGATAGATATATCAAGCCTTTTGCATTTAACATTGACGTTTAGGACCTCAGCTGGTATATCGATATGTATCTTGCATCTATATGCACAATGCAGACCCCTTTTTTGGCATTCAGTTGTGCCCTAGTTGTGTATGTTTTAACTAATGATTTTTTTGGCAGATAAATGTTGCTTCAGAAGATTTGTGCAGCACTCTAGTAAATGGCAGTAATTTATGTGCCAAAGGTTAGCAGGAAACAGTGTTCCACTGATGATAGTGTGCAAGAATCCAAGCAAATGGAATCTGCATCAGGAAAAGATTAGAGACGCTTGTATGCACCACAACTGTTTAGTCAGATGTCTGCTGG
>JASTWF010000236.1:340000-471176 GCA_030390025.1 Squalus acanthias
TATTAGGATCCTGGTGACTGAAGGGCATTGGAAAGGCTATGTGCAATTTGGCACAATAGGGACACTGGTCGGGTGCAGTAATATCCCAGGCACGCCCACCTAAAGAATGTCCGGTCATGATGATATCTGCATTCGTACATTGTCAAAAAATATAGTCTCGTTTTCATTATATTAAACGATAGTGGATTCCTTCCAGTCATCCTAATGTTAAAGGGTAAATGTAAGTGCGCACACTGTTCAGTAGAGCTCGCGTGTCTGTGCATGGGTGTGCACCCCCTCCACTATTGATCAGATTTACAGCTCTACTATTTTTGGGTGAATTTCTGCACTCACGGCAACTAATTAATGCCTGTGCCTGGGAGGGAGACGGGGTAACATGCTGCAGTTTTCAATCGGAACCCAGTTTTCTGGCAGTTTTGTAAATATATGAAAAATGCTTATTTTGTAAGATGCTGCTTAAAACCAGTGCAATGCTTAATATTTAATGGAAACATGAATTATCCAAGTCACAAATATTAAACAGTATGAAGAAAATCTTTTAAATTTTGATGTGCAAGCTTGAGTGCAGCAGTGAAGTTTAATTTCGGCCCTCGAGTGAAAAGGGTTGGGCGTTCTTGCTTTCTGCTGTGGTTTATTTAAAACTATTTTTTAAAAACGCAATGCGTTTGTGAAACATTTTCTCTTTACTGGTTGAAAGTTGAAAAATAACATTTTGACGAGCATAAAAAAAATGTATACCTATAGTTGGCCTTTTCATGTCTCCATACTGAAACAGCAATTATGTGAATAATTAGCCTGCAGTTTTCTTGGTGAGACAGTCTCAGTCTGTCACTGCTGATGTATTTTGGAGGTGCGCTTATCAAGCTTTCAACCGTAGCAAACAAGGAATGGGGAAGTAAAATGTCTGCCTCTAATTACTTTTTTTTACAAAAGCTTTGTGAATCCTATGTTAGTTAGAGAGGGGCAGTTGCCCAGGAAAGAGATGTAGGTTTCCCAAAAGCCTGTTTATATTTAGCAGATAATGCCTGGTGTGTTGAATGGTCTCGAACCCTACTTTCAGCAGCCTGGTATCGTATCATTTTTTTTAGCATAATGGTACAGATAGACCACTCTGATTAATCCTGGTAACAGGAGGCATTAATAAATGAAAACTGTACCGATTACACTTGTCAATGCAGGACTGCAGGAGGTGAGCTTTCATTAAAGGTGAGTTAAACCCAGCTACTGACTGTATACAAAGCATTTTAATGTAATTTCATCTCCTACCTCCCCCCCCCCCCCCCCCCCCCAGTTGAAAACACACCTCAAGCAGCAATAATTTCATTCCAAATTTAGCTCAAAGAATTCTGCTCAAGTCTGTACGTTCTGAATTCTTTCCGGAGTTCATCAATAAACTGGATATTTTCTTGAGCAATATTGCAGAATGGGAGTCTGATTTATTCCTGACCTGAATTAAGTACGTGACGAATACTCTTTTATATTGCAGTGCTGTCTCCTGAGCCAGCACTTCAATATAAACAGCAGAGTGTGCAAGACTCCAGAGGCACAGAGCATCATCTTGTGAAGTGGTTGACGTTATCTCTTCAGAGGCAAAAGGGAAGCCAGTAGTTTAAGTCAGAGCAGCTGCCATTTTGTTGTGGCCTCAGCAAACTGAGCTCTGAGCTGGTCAGTGCAGGACAGCACTGTGGTTTGTACATTGCTGGCCTGTATAACCTCCCCAAGACGCTGGGGATTTTCTGCAGCCAGAAACAATACACATTTACCCCAGTTGTTTTGAATCTGTCCTGGGCCACCAAGCAGTTTGACCAGGTTCTGGAACTGCTTCCACAATATAAATGGGATATCAAATGCCATTTTGTACTGACAATCGGCAGATAGTTTGGATCAGGCATTTAACCTCCAGTTGCCAGTATAAACTGTGAATTTTTGCTTTCTGAATCAGCCTCTGCATCCATACATCTGCATTTCACATTTGGAGATAGTGCAGGGGAAGGTGTGGCTGCGTCATTTCGTGTTCCGACTGTCATTTCTATACTGACTGTTTGTTTGCTTCGGAAGAGGAGAAAAATTTGAACTGCCCCCTAGAGTCCACTGCAGAAACTCGATCTGCACTCTGGGCTTGGTATACAAAACCGTAGAGTATAGTTTGGGGCTCTGTGTAAATTGAATGAATGAAGTTAAATCTCAGTTTGGTTTGCTTTTGTAGTGTATGTAGGGTTATTAGTTCCATCAATAAATTTGAATTTAGTGTCTGTCTCCTTCCCAGGCAATTGCCATGGTCTATGAATTAAGGGTGCACTCCTCCTACAACTATAGTGTCGGTGCAAAGTGGTTTCATTTCTTACCTGACACAGTGAAGTGGATTGAGATTCCCTGAGATTCACTCTGCTTCATTATTTTTATATATAAATATATATATATATCCACTTCACATACGCTATAGTTTCTAGAGTGAATGCACTGGAAGTAGCACATTTTGCTGTATCTTGGAGAGCTTGACGACAGCTCTGTTCTCTGGATCAATTTACTTTTTTGTCCTTCCTGGGCAAGGCAGAATTTGTAAACAGCCACTTTTTCCTCCGACCATTGTTCTTTTTGTCAATCGCGGCTTAAATGGTACAATAAGGAATGACTCATGTTTTAAGGAATGCTTCTAACTCCTGTGGATTTTTATGATCCCTTTGGAAAGGAGCAATTGTCCGAAAATCCCTATTAATCCTGAGGAATGGTCGATTTCCCCTACATTTTAGTCTTTTCTCTACCTTAAATGTAGTGCAGGTCTGCTACGATGTTGGAAGGCCTCCCCAAACATCCAACCCCTGCTGCACTCGAGTGACCTATCCCTACCCAATCATGCCGATAGCCTCTCTTAACTGAGATTTTCTGATTTGATGTTGAGAAGCCAGTTTTGTGCTGCGAATTGATTAATTCAATTAGGAACTGATTGGGACTGCGGGCTGGGTTTTTGAATTTGAAATTTCTGGAATGTAAAAAAGTATTGGTACGGAGATTCGCGGTCCTGGGCCTCTCCGGGTACCCGCGGGTAGAGACCCACGTATTCCAGGGGCACAGGCGGTTTGCAAGCACCCCTGGGATCACGTGGGCTGGCCCAACCAATGAAAGAAGGGGGATTCCCATTCATGCTTTGGGGGATTCCGTATGTACAGAATCCCCATAAGCATGAATGGGAATGTCCCCAAAAATACATCTCTACAGCAAATAAATAATTACATTTAAAATTAATTAAACTTGCCATTTAATTAAATATTTAAAACAATTTATTTTTAAATGTTTTAAAGGGGCTGAAAACAAACTTTTTGTACAGGTTTTTTAATGTATAAACGATTGATAAAATTTTTTAAACGCATACGCTGGTAAAGGGCCTGCTTTTACCAGGCGTAGGAATTTTACGGGCATTCGCTGGGCAGAAGTTGGGCAAGTAGCCCAACTCTCCGCCCGCAGATGCCCTTTTCCTGGGGATGCGTTGGATCAGTCAAGAAAATTCTTGACATCACAAGTTCCGGGTTTTCACGCATGCACGAAAACCCGGAACTTGCGCGGCTCTTCTGGGCACGTACACACCCGTAGGGACCGCAAATTACAGCCCAATGTTTTATCTGCAGTACCAACAGGTTCCAAGTTTGAACCTTGTGACTATAAAATATTTGGAGCGGAGTTGGAAGGAAGGCCAGCAAGTGTGATATGACTGTACTGTCATTATTGCTACCGACCAAATTTTCTGGTTTATTTCAAGTGTTTAGCACCCAGTAAGTAGGTTTTTCCAACCTGATTTGATTAATAGAATAAAACCTCGCGAAGAAAATCAGACTGGAAAGTAGCGGCGTTTGAGCAGTGCTTTAAAGCCTGATATTTAATTATCTGAAAGTGGGTCACTTAGTACAAACGAAACCGGTTTGGAATTGAAAAGCAATTGCACTCTAGACTCTGCTCTCTCTCTCATGGAAAAAAGAGAAATTGTTCAAACAGTGCCTGGGGCATGTAGAAATTTAACAGTGCATCTCAGTAACTCTTTCTTTTGATCAGTGCACCCTTCTGAATTATTCAGAAACTCTGTTTACATGTGAAATATTTGGCTGTCATTCATTTGGGCTATGAAAGTGAGAATTTGTATCTGACCCACATCCCATCCTGTAGTCAGCACTTCTCTTGCTGCAGTTTGGAAGATTTCCACATCACTCTCAAACCTCTTCTTTCCCTCACTCAAATAATCAGCTATACCTTGCCTCATGCAGCTTAGAAAACCAAGGGACTATTACAATTAACTTGCCTCAGTGCAGTACTGAGAGAATGCTGTTTCCAACCTGACTGCTTGGATGGATCCTATGGCACTATTCGAAATAGAGCGGCGAGTTCTCCCGGTGTCCTGGCTAACTGGTTTCAGGTGTTTTGAACCTAGTGACTGCAATATTAGGAGGGGGTGGGGGGCACACGGAGTTAGGAAGGCCGAGAGAAACCATCGGTCAGTAAGCATGATGTGACTGCACTGTCATTATGCTACCGACCAAGCTTGCTTGTTTCTTTCAAGTGTTTAACACCCCAGCCTGTCATTTAAAACACATTTTGCCTTCCTAAACACCATGCTTTCTCATTATACTTCTTACTTTGAAATACAGAATTATTGCACAGAGCTGTTTGTGACGGTGTTGCCGGCATTTGGGATTCGCATGCAAGCGTTGTTGTTGTTGGTTTTTGTTTTTATTAACATTCAACCAATACCACCAAAACAGCTAAACTGGGTCAGTTATCTCATTGCTGTGTGGCAATTGACTGTAAAATGCTTTGGGACATCGTGAGGATGTGAAAGGCACTATATCAATATAAGTGACTTTGTTCTTGAATAGCCACCTTTTATGCACTTAAATACCTGTAGCTGAAAATTAGTTTTTTTGGAGTTGGTCTACAACTAATGTTGACCAATGTTCCCTTTTTATCCCCGGTGCCCTGGCCAATATTTATCCCTCAATCAACATAACAAAAACAGATTATCTGGTCATTTTCACATTGCTGTTTGTGGGAGCTTGCTGTGTGCAAATTGGCTGCCGCGTTTCCCACATTACAACAGTGACTACACTCCAAAAGTACTTAATTGGCTGTAAAGCGCTTTGAGACGTCCGGTGGTCGTGAAAGGCGCTATATAAATGCACGTCTTTCTTTTTAAGCTGCGTAGCCAGGTGGCGCTCCAGGGGTCCCGCGCAGCTGGCTTGCCAGCTTTTAAATCGATAAACTGCGCATACGCAGTATTTTGAATGGGCTGCGCAGCCTCAAAAAAAAATTACGGCAACATTGATGTTGACCATATTCAGGTATGGAAATGGCTGCCTCTCTCTGTGTCTTGTTCGGACAGCACACATCTGATGTGAGGCAGTGAACAGTTAGTTATGATTTCAGTTGTGGCAGTTCTTTTGTAAGTTGGAAAAACACACACGTCTCGCTTCGAGGTGATAGTAAAAAGAAAAATTCAGTTGTGCTGAAACTATATCTGGAATTTATCACCGGTGAGATGCTCTCATTACTCTCTTGGCATGTGTCTTAAACTGCATTTCAGATTTTTGGAACGCTTTGTGCTGCTGATATTTCATGTGAATTATTGTTTTCAAATTTTTTATATGTGGAGAATAGTGCTCCTGTAATCAATGAAAAGTTGCTTTTTATGCATAGCCTACTTTCTCTTCTGTATATCATACTGGCAGGGTGTATTTGGTTATTTGCAAATGTAAAAGGAACAATGAGAGGCACCCGTGGGCTAAGGCATGGGTGTACAACCTTTTGGAGCAGGGGCCAGATCTGTGTGTCACAGCATCTTGTCTGACTAAATACCACAGCCGACACCAGCACTTTCTCTTCATACTTTCTACTTTGGAACACAAAGTTACTGCACAGAACCATTCGTAACGCAGCATTGCCAGCACTTGTGATTCACGTGCAAGTTCTGAGATTGGTTTATTAACATTCGTGATTCACAGGAGAAATTTAAACGTGTAGGTTTTAAATATCTCATGTGACTCTCAAACATTTAAACAAAATGCTTCCAGACGTCCACCGGGTTAGAGTGTTGGCAACGCTCTGCGCTGCTCCCCAAGGTACTTGTACGTAAAAAAAAATCCAAACCCCCTGTCCCCTAAAATTGGCCAGCTGCCTGTGCATCACTTCATGTTTTTCTATTACTGATGTAGTCTGCTTCTCCCACCATTTTCTGTCCTTTTCTATCGTTTGGCTTGTGCTAGTCTAGTCCACCTCCCCCTCTCTTGCTCTCTATCTCTCTCCTCCCCCTCTCTCTATCTCTCTCCTCCCCCCCTCTCTCTCTCTCTCTCTCTCTCCTCCCCCCTCTCTCTCTCTCTCTCTCCTCCCCCCTTCTCTCTCTCTCTCCTCCCCTCTCTCTATCTCTCTCCTCCCCCTCTCTCTCTCTCTCTCTCTCTCTCCTCCCCCTCTCTCTCTCCTCCCCCTCTCTCTCTCTCTCTCTCTCCTCCCCCTCTCTCTCTCTCTCTCTCTCTCCTCCCCCTCTCTCTCTCTCTCTCCTCCCCCTCTCTCTCTCTCTCTCTCCTCCCCCTCTCTCTCTCTCTCTCTCCCCCTCTCTCTCTCTCTCTCTCCTCCCCCTCTCTCTCTCTCTCTCTCCTCCCCCCCTCTCTCTCTCTCTCCTCCCCCTCTCTCTCTCTCTCTCTCTCCTCCCCCCCTCTCTCTCTCTCTCTCTCTCTCTCCTCCCCCCCCTCTCTCTCTCTCTCCCCCCCCCTCTCTATCTCTCTCCTCCCTCTCTCTCTATCTCTCTCCTCCCCCTCTCTCTATCTCTCTCCTCCCCCTCCTCTCTCTATCTATCTCCTCCCCCTCTCGCTCTCCTCCCCCTCTCGCTCGCTCTCTCTCGCGCCCCCGCCCCGGCTAGGATCACCATTGCTGCTCACTTTGTCTCCACTGCCTTTCCCTGTGTCCCGCACTGCCACCTAAACTTTGCTTGAACTCTGATCTCCATAAAGAAATCTACAAGCTGCTTGAACGTCTCTTGCCCAGAGGGCTGGTGAAGTGTGATCTTGGTTGGTGCAAAATTGCTGCTCCCTCACTGGTCAAAATTCTCCCAATTAGGAGAAATCTTTAAACTTCCTGGGCCTGAAGACTTTTAAGAGCTGAGGCTGAGCTGATTCAGAATGTTAGTGGAAGAGGATCTTGCAAACAAGTGCTTTATAGAGGAATATAAATGACAGGCTTGACAGTATATGAGACCTGTGGGCCATGCCTTGGACCTCCTCTTCAGCTATTCCTTAAACCAAAGGAACTGTCCGAGCAAAAGGCAGGCTGTTGAAGTTTAGGTTTATTGAGAGACTATAACCTGGTGGTAACATATACTGAATATCCAATAAATTTTGGCCACTATTACATTGTGGGCTATGTTGGTCTCCCACGTTTATTTTGTAATGTGCAGCCAGTCATTCCATGCTCATGTGGACTAGCGATATTGTGAGTCACTTTTTGGTGTGAAAATCTAGCTTGTATGACAAGATTGTTCATTACTGCTGTCAGAATGAGTTATTGCAGAGTCCGCTTTAGTGTGTGGGTGATGTTGACAAAGAATGTTCCCAATTTCTCTCTTTCCCCAGCCCACAACCTAATTGGCTCACTGATAAAATGGCCAATCTTTGTATAAAGTATGTTGAGGAGATCTCACCTGTTCCATTCCTCTTGAGAGCAACTATTGTAGCAAGCTTAATAATTTGGCATTCTGGCCATTATCAGTTTAATGTTTTAAGACTTTTAAAACTTGTTAGAGTGGAAAAAGCAATTTATATTGTATAAAAAGAAAGTTATCCCAGTGCATTAATCACACTTCCAATGTTGCTATAAGCACATTTTTAGTATTTGGGGCCTAGGTGTTTTGAACTGTGTTAAGCTGTTGTATGAGGGTGTTAATTCATCATCGCCAATTGCTCCCATCATGACCGAATCCATAATTGCTAATGCGTTTCTTGGTGTAGCCATGCCATTGATATTCCCTGTGCCGCACTCCTCTGGAACTGCATTGTTGAATGCTGTGGTCAGTCATCTGTCATTGCCTCAGACATCTCCAAAGCCCTTGGGCATTAGCACCATGCTCTTCTAAACAACTTTTCTTCTGCCTCCTGCCAAAGCTATGTTCATTGCAATCTAGTTTTCTCCCAAATCCCTCTATCTACATTATAGTTGATACTAACTTTAAAAAAAATATATATATTCTGATTTTCCCCAGGGTTCTGCTCTTTTCTATTCCTTTTTCCTAAAATTGTCTACATTCATCGAACACTGTTCATTCTTTTTGCTACAGTTATCAACTTTATTAACTAAGCTCACAATCCTTGGTCCTCTTTTAGTGCAATAGCTAAATCATTATATCTCGGTCCCTCTATGCCCTTGAGTAAGGCAATGATTTTTTTTCAATAGCAAAATACTGCGGATGCTGGAAATCCGAAATAACAACAGAAAACGCTGGAAAAACTCAGCAGGCCAGGCAGCATCCGTGGAGAGAGAAAGAGAGTTAACGTTTCAGGTCGATGACCTTTCATCAGAACTGGGAAGAGCAGGAAATCAAATAGATTTAAGGCCAGGGTAAAGCTGGGAAAAGGGGGAGGGGATAAAGGAACAAAGGGGGAGATGAAGAGACATTAAGAGACATTAAGAGATATGCAAGGCTAGAGGTGATGTTAATGTGACAGATTAAGGCTGAATGAAGTGTGAAATCCACTGGCAGAATGAAGGACAGCTGCCAGCTTCTAGGAGGAAAAAAAAAGGTGGGGGGGGACAAATAAAAGGGTGGATAAAATAAAATATAAATGTGATTGGAGCTGAGGTTATGATCTAAAATTGTTGAACTCGATATTGAGTCCAGAGGGCTGTAGCGTGCCTAAACGAAAGATGATTTTTTTTCAATTCTTTAAAGACAGTTTCCGTATCCCTTGCTAGTCTAAAGAATAATAAACATCGCTTAGCTATGGCTCAATCCTTAGTCCTTCTTCAGCCATTAGTGTTCTTGGTCTAGCCGTCAATGGAAGATACCTATCTCGTGCGTTGTTAAAGCTGCCTCCAGGAAGCTTGGTTTCCTTTTCCCACTCAACTTTTCACTCTTCCCAAAGGCCAAATCAGTCTCGGACGTGAATATTGTTCCCATACCTGAGTGAGCTCTTTTCTTATTTCTCGTACTCCCACATTCCTGGACAGTATACAAGAAAGTTTGTTGTCTACACTTTGATCACCTCTAGTGCCCAGCGCATCTCCTTTTTATCTTTACTTTATCAATACTATTGTGCTCCGTGCTCCTGCGGTTTCTTTTGTTCTTTCAAACCTCCAAATTCTCCCATCTTGTATGCTCTTCTTCCTCTCTACATCCGCACTGAGTTGAAATTAACTCATTGCACTGTCTCCTATTGTAACTTACTCCTTCCCAGGGCCTTAAACCTATGTAACTCCTTACTTCCTTCAGTTTTTCCTTCCTCTGATGATCAGATTTTAAAAATTGAAGCTTGGCATTACTTCACTACATCCTGATGGTCTCAATTTTACTGTTTCTAATCTTGCCTTGATGTGCTTTGCGGTATAGACTTTTAATTTGGTTTCTCAATTAATTATGCTTCACTGACTTTGTAATGATCACAATGACTTGCTCTATCAGGACAGTAGTAGATTTTCTACAAAACCGTATTTAATAAGCATAGCTAAGGATAAGTTTCTGGATGCATTCATATAATTGAGTGGCTGAGATGGCATAAGAGTTAATCAAAGCTTGTTTATAACAATCATCTGAACCCCAGAATTTGTGAAATCATTCCCTGGTATCTGAGATCTATATTGTATGCAGATTCTTGACTGTTTTGAGTCAATATTTGTACCCACTGATTTTGATAGACTGGCCTAATGAGGGCATTAATTGTGTCCAGTGCATAATACATTAGAGTGCACCATATTATGGAAATTTTTATGGTTGCAGTGACTTGGTGTGGCGCTCTTTCACCTCTTGGACCTGGGTTTGAAGCCAGCTCGACTGCCACCCGTAAGGATCCTACAAATGAAGGCTGCATGTGTCCAGCTCATTGTATGTGTGAATCCACAGCACAAAACTGCCTACATTAGCCACAGATTGGCACTAATTTATGTGCCAAACTATGAAGATGAAATTTGAGGACCGGATCTTGAGCAAGAGAAGCACCGAGCTAATTTAAAACAGGAGCTACTTGTTTCAAGTTGTTGGCTGGTGGATTAACCTTCCACTTCGAGCAGTGGGATGCTGGCTCAGTTGGAGGGTTCAAAATTGAAATTAAATCAATTCTTGATTCAGCAAAAACTAAAAGGCTTTAGGTAAGACAACAGATGAAAAATGGTAGCCTTAGGTCCTGAAACTGAAGCTGGATGGTAGGGGGCCAAATGGCCTCTTTCTGTCTTTTATTGAAGCATTCATCACAGAGAGAGGCCATAGGGATAGCTAATGAGGGAAATTGGAAAAAGGTCTTGAGGTTGAGATGATGATCCTTTTGCTGAGGTGAGGAGAAGATGCTTTACATCTGGCCTATGTAATTCCTAACTTGGAACTGCTTGATTCTAACACTGGATGCCAAACCTGGAGAAGTATTGGATTCACAACACTGATGTCCCTCACCTTAATAATACAACAATTAAAAACAAATATTCTACTAATTTATAATCTGCCTTTTGTAACTGGCCATTGGAAATCATGAAGTCCCTTTGTGCTGAAATGTGGAAATTGTAATTGATAATTGTAAAATATGGTCATCTTTTAAATTGCAGACCATGAAATAATCATATAAAATGATGTGTAATATAAAAGACACGGGGGTAAAATAGCTAAAAGGTATCTGCGTATTTTCTATTGAAAGCTTAAACAAAATTTAAATTTGCATGATTAAGTAGAATTTAACATATTTTAGGGGAAGGATGTTCCTTGCTTGGAGGGCTCAAATGTGGCATGTTGATGGGGAGATTTTGAGTCCATGTCATCAGAAGTATTTCCCCCACATCCCGTTTTAAAACTTCTAACCTTGTTAGGTATCTGTATATGAAGCTGCACTCTGCACTAACCAACAACAAATGACATCTTCTGAAAAGGGTAAATGAATGCTGCTAGTTTTGAAAGAGGTGTTTTGTGTGACCTGACCAATGCTGTCATGCAGTTCCCTTAGTGTGACCTCTGTTTTCTGCTTCCTCCTTTTGTAACATGGTTTCATGGCGAGATGCAAAGCAGCCATTCACTGGGGACTATTCTATTACTGCCAGTAGTATCACATTCTGAATGTCATTCGCCAGTTCCAGGCTGCAGAATTTATTCTGTGATCCACTGATACATGGATTAAAGTAGATGTTATCCGTTTTACTTTGTGTGTGCTAAATCAGAAACTAACTATCATTTTTGTGCACCAAATCACTCATTAGGATCACAGTTAAAAATATGTAGACTTCAACTGCATTCTTCTGTATGCATGCAAGACATTTTGCCAATAAATTGACATGGATTCTTTAATGTAAAATTCAATTTTGTTTCCCATTTTGAAGTATTTAGCAATTCAGTGAGTCTATACCAGGATTTAGTAAACGTGAATACAATGCAAATAAGAAAATTGGGACCAAAGTACATTTATAATCCTGCATTTACAAATATAGATTGACGTATAGTGCCTGTGTACTGATTGCATTGCAATTATATTTATTAAAAAAAAAATGTTTTCTTAAGTTCACAGACAAGTACATTCTGGCGGTGTACATCTTATGAAGTTATTGCATGGTGTTTGTAAGAGGAGTGCGTCAATACATCCAGATTTATTGGCATGAGTGCTCATGCTGGGAGCAACACTGTTCGGAGTTGAAGCAGTTTGTTAGGCCTTGGCTTCTGGGGATTTGTTAGGCCTGCAGCTTGACTCTACAGCCATGTCTCGTATCGACATGCCCTTCATGGTCAGTGGATGGGTTGTTGTGCTGAGTGAGCCTCCAGGAACAGACTCTAGATTACAATGTAATGCGAAGGATGAGCATTCCTAGCTGTAATTGGGTTTGTTCCTCACATTTCAATGACGTGGTAAAGTTCCAAAATGTAATATTTGTTTTGAATAGTGTTGGTGCTAAATCTGAGTATATCTAAGTGTATTGAAGTACAGTATCAACGCTAATCACAAAATCTAAAAAAAACTTATTGATCTAGTTTCTTCTGTGTAAAGGTCTTTTATCCAACTAAATTCTTTCCAGTTCAGCCATTGGGATTAGTGCTTTATAACATAAGAGAAGTACACTTTTTTTCTTCTGACTGTGGCAAATATTTTTCGAGCTCGAGCATTTTTCAGGGCTCTGATAAATACTGGATCTTGCAAAAGACGGTGAGTGTAGCGCACAAATGAGATGACATTTGCTTTCCTCAGATATGGAGGTATTCGAGCTTTGGTCTATTTTACACTGGGGCTTTCCGGGAAATGCAGACGTTGCTGGTTGTGTACGTGCTCCGAATTGAAACGAATTTGTCCTGAGTTAAGTATGTTCAAAGGGTCTGTAGGATTGTGATCAGTCCCCATGGCCCAGTGAAGGCATTCCAATAGCATTCTGTCCCCTGCATTGCTGTTTTTACAGCTTCGACTTGGAGCCATGCAGGTCCCCAGCAATCTGAAGAGGTTGCTCGTTGCTATTATTCAATCATCCAAAACAGCAAAGCATTTTTACCAAATTAAATGGTCATCAGTTTTCAGGGAGTTCCATTTTATTTAAGGTGCATAGAATCATGTGAAGAACAATGAAACTAAAAGTGACAGTAATAAGGATGTAACGTGACCAAAATTGCAGTTAAATGAAATGGCAACAATGCAATTAGATTGATCCAGTCTTTGGCTGTAGGTTGGCCAGCCCTATATAGTGAGGGGGCTGCAGAGGCCAGAATTAGCCTTACGCAAGGTGTTGGCTGGGCTCGCTTTTAAACCCTTTTTATTCTGTGTTTCTGATCTCACTATCTATATTCTTCAATGAAGTTCTGTGGGCAATTTTGTTAACTTGAGTAAAACATTTTCAGCCAATAAACAATTTAGGATCTGCTCGTGCTTTGAGACAAGCCAGTCTTTTATTTCTCCCCACCCCACTCCCTTTTTCCAGCAATCTGTTTATCAGTTTCAGTTACTTGTGATCAAACAACCTGTAATTGAGTACTCAAGGTGAATTAACAAGCGTGACTGGTAGAATCTTTATCTCTTTCACCTGGCCTGATTTGACAGCCATGAGTAATTGCGTTTTGGCTAGTCCCAGTGACTATTCATGGTGTTAACCAAAGTTCACACACTATAGTCAAGCTTTGTGAAACCGGTGTTTGTTTTCTGTCCCCAAATAGTTCTGGTAGGGTTTATCCACTAGAACCAGTACTGAGATTTGACTTTCTTTGACTTTGGAATACATTTGGGGCCCAATAGCATTTGGTGTATATCCAGAGCCATTCTGTATGCAGTGCTTGTCGTCTTCTACATTTTTGTACATAAAAATACAAATGAGACTTATTGTTCAACAGAAACAGTAAGAATAGAACTGTATGTGTCATTTGCCCACATGAGGCTTGTTGAGTGTTGGCCTTGGCTCAGTGATAACACTCTCGCCTCTGAATCAGAAGGTTTCAGATGGGTTCAAACCCCACTCCAGAGGCTTGAGCACATAATCTAGGCTGGCACTTCAGTGCAGTGCTGAGGGAGTGCTGCACTGTCAGAGGTGCTGTTAAACCAAGGGTCTGCCCCCCTCAGGTGGGTGCAAAAGATCCCATGGCACTATTTGAAGAAGAGCAAGACGTTCTCCTGGTGTCCTGGCGAACATTATCTGGTAATTTTGCTGTTTGTGGGACCTTGCTATACGTAAATTGGCTGCTGCGTTGCCCTACATTAAAAAAGTGACTACATTTCAAAAGTACTTTGTTGGTTGTGAAAAACACTTTATAAATGCAAGTTTGTTCTTTTTTTCTCTTCACATCTGTTACTTGACCTAACAGTTTACTTTTATTTTTGCCTTAGCTCTCCGCCTAGCTCTGTTTTACAGTAAGTGAGGCATACAGACCAATAGGTCCCAGGTTCACCGTCTGTACTGCATTAGCTGGTAGTATTTTATCTATTGACTACCAGGCTGGTGGAATGATGCAGTATGATGTAGGAAAATCTTTGTCATTCTAGTTTTGTATATTCTCAATATGATCCCACCGCTACCTTATCAGGGCATCAGCTTCGTGTTATGTAGATGAAAATGCTCTCTCTGGATACAACCCAGGTTTACAATGACAACACCTATCATTGTACTGCTTGTTGTTTCTCAAATTTCAAGTTGACATAGTAGAAAATTTGAAAACAACTTGCATTTATATAGCGCCGTTAACGTAGTAAAACTTCTCCAGGCGCTTCACAGGAGCATTATCAAACAAAATATGACACTGAGCCACATAAGGAGATATTGGAACAGGTGACAGAGTTAGGTCTTAAGGAATGTCTTAAAGAAGGAGGGGCGGAGAGGTTTCGGGAGGAAATTCCAGAGGTTAGGAACTTGGCAGCTGAAAGCACGGCTGCCAATGGTGGAGCACTAAAAATCGGGGATGCGCAAGAGGCCAGAATTGGAGGAGTGTAGAGATCTCGGTTGGTTGTAGGGTTGGAGGAGGTTAGAGATAAGGAGGGGCAAGGCCATGGAGGGATTTTAAAAACAGGATGAGAATTTTAAAATCAAGGCGTTGCTGGACCGGGAGCCAATGTAGGTCAGCGAGCACAGGGGTGATGGGTGAACGGGACTTGGTGCAATATATATTAGGATATAGGCAGCTGAGTTTTGGACAAGCTCAAGTTTACTGCGGGTGCAAGGTGGGAAGCTGGCCAGGAGAACATTGGAATAGTCAAGACTAGAGGTAACAAAGGCATGGATGAGGGTTTCAGCTGCAGATGAGCTGAGGCAGGAGTGGAGACGAGCGATGTTACGGAGGTGGAAGTAGGCAATCTTGTAACACGTGCATTTTGTACTGAAAATCACCTACAATGCAGTTGTCTCTTATGCTTTTAGTGAAATCATGGGGATAGCGCGTGTATGAGTATTGTCCGTTGCGCTCTCTTGGATTTGTTTACACTGTGTCACTAATGGAGGGGGCCTGTTCTTTGTCAGTTGCGCTCTATAGTGTAAAGAAACCAAACTCTCATCCTAGTGACCAGAGTAGATCCACTGAAGTATGGATCTACGGTTCTGCAGTTTGGATAAGCGAAACTGTAACAGCAATGTAAATGTAGAACAGGTTCTGCATGCATCTTATCTGTGGGGCGCCGGATAAAATCCATGCCCAGGGCACGTAGTGAGATTTGCTCCCTAATAGGAATGTATAAGTAACAGAGTGGTCCAGAGGCATTGTTTTGCTGCAGTTGGATGCAGTATATTTGAAAGGGTCTACCATTATATTATGCATGAAATTCTTCACATTAAATATCAAAATTTAGGCAAGAAAATCTTTTAAAAGGTGAAAAATTCAGATATCTAAAGAACAGTGGATGGTCAAGAATTAATTCTAGGCATGTACGTGGTCCCATCGTGACTTTGGGAGCACTGTGTTATTCCCAGAACACCAGAATCACAACCTAAAAATACCATTCTGCTGCTGTGAAAGTACAGCTTGTGCGTCCGTCTGTCTTGGGAAGTTGAAAACCATTTCCTGCGTAGAAATCTAAATGCCTTCCTCTGGCAGATTCTCTCTCTGTATTCTTGGTCTGTGTCTTTTTGGCTGTTTTGTGACCTTTCCTTGCAAAAATATTAGAAGCAAATGAGAAGGGAACAAAGGATGGAGAACTCAAACTGGACACGGCACAATAATTGGAGGGCAGTGAGAGGGGAAGAGAAAAATAAGATCAAACATTTCGCCCATAAATTTCCCCTTCTAGATTCCCCTGCGCTACACACTGCTCACAACCAAGGTTAATCAATGCGATCCCACGTTTCAGCATAGGCCACTCTTGAACTGGCTGCATAGTGCTGCCAACTTGTGTAGTTTGTTTGCTCATGCCATCTCACCTGACAGCTTGCATCTGAGATCAGGGGCTCCTTTTGTTAAGGAATCATACACACAGGTCTGGAGCCAATATTGAGAAGCCTAAGTGAAGGGTCAAGGTCTACAGTGCAAGACACACCAAGGTTGAAAAGATTGGGAGAGGGGCTAAGTCAAATGGCGAGTAAGTGATGCCAAGTTTGGGTATTAAATCTGTAGGAGGAAGGGAAGACAAAAGGTGGTGAGCAGTTCCACAGTTATAAGACAGATCAATGCTCCTAATTCTGCCCCTAGTCTTCATTCAAACCTGTGGGTTGGTTTTATATTGCATTAAGTGCCACTGGCTCCCAGTGTGCAGTCCAGCAGCAATCCCTGTAAGCTTGCCAGACTGTTAAGGCTAGTGGTAGAAACCATTTTTTAAAAACCAGATCTTCCTAATAGCCAGCCTCAGTGAATCCGGCAAGTTTATTTCGGGATTGCTGCTGGCTCCATGAGACTGTTTCTGGACATGGAGGTGCTAGGATGGGTCTCGTGCAATATAGCCGCAGCTAATAACATTTCTGATCTGCCATGAAACAAATCTGCTGTTGGCGCAGTTATTTCTGAACGATGCTGCGTTTTCTTTGAATTTAATGACCACTAACAGTGCTGTCACACTTTTTTTCCTTTTTTAAAGCAAATGCTGATGAAACAACAAGAGAGACTGTCGGAAAGAGAACAGGATATCGAAGAACAAATTTACAAACTGAAGACTGATAAAAGTGTGATTGAGGTAAGTGAAATTTAACATTTAAACCGCTTAGCCTTGCAATCTAACTCCTTTAGGTTGCATGAATGTGAAATGGAGGCAGTTTAACCTGGTTAGCTGAGACTTCGAACGTTTCTCTCTCAGACTTACTTTGGAAAATTGCACTCGTCAAGCTGATGAATGGCGCCATTAAGTAAGCAGATCATTATTCTGCCTTTATCGGTTCGGCAGGACTGTTGTAAATCTCCAGTTCTAAATTCCCCTCTGCATCTCCTGATTTTGCTGCCCATAGAATTCCCTACTCATTTTCCTTCCCTTCTCTTCTAATGTACTGAATTAGTTGGTATTTTGGTTGAACACACGGTGCAACCTACCTGAAGTGCCAGTTTGGCTCAGCTGGGAGCAGTCACCTGAATCAGCAGATTGAGCTCAAGCTCAATTCCAATACTTGGGCACATAATCTCGGCTGACACTCGTGCCGTACTGAAGGAGTGCTCCATCGTCCGGTGCCTTCCTTTGGCTGAGACATTAACTCAAGGTGTGAACATAAAAGATCACACAGCACTGTGCAAGGATTTGTAAGGCTGCTCTGGTGTCCTGGCCAGCATTCCCCTCTCGCTTAACATCACCGAAACTGATCCATTAGTGCTGTTTGTGGTACCTTGCTGTGTACAAATAGACAGCTGCGTTTACTGCCATAAGTGACTACACTAAAGTAATTCAGACTAAAGTAATTCATTGGTTGTGAAGCGGTTTGGGACATCCTGAGAATGCAAAAGGTGCTAAACAAATGCAAGTGCATTCTTGCTTTCATTTCCCATAAGAGCTTTAATAGAACAAAGACTAGAATCCCATCTGCCTGGAATGGAGTCTGCATCTCTAGGACAGCGTTCTAACATGCTGCATCACTAAGGTCTTGGGCTTGATTGCCAGGGCTTTGATGGAAAAGTCAAACAAGAGGGAACAAGTATTTGGGGCAGACAAGTGGACATCAAGGGGAAATTAGGCAAACAGTTTCAGGGGTGGGTGGGGGAGGGAAACGAGGGCAGGTACAGCTGGGTGTGGACCTGTACAATCTGAGGGTGAGGGAGAAATACAGAGCCCCCCCCCCCCCCCCAAGAGGTAATGTGCTTTATTGTAAATATTCAGCTTTTAGTGACTAGTTCTGTGCATTCCAACAATTGTGACTGTTGTTTGATCTCCTCCTGCTGGGATTGTACCTGCTATCTGTTGTGTGGAAGAGGTGGCAGTAATGTTGCAATTGATATAGACGTTCAGGGCCTGTTTGCCACTCTTAGTTGAAGGAGGTAAATTGAAGTACATGTCTATAACGAAAGAGGTTAAATTTAGGCACATCTCAACAAATGAGCTGAAGTCCTGCTTGTAGCAAATCATACAGGTACAAATTTGGCCACACAAGGTTTGTTCTATTGATGACCTTTACTGCATTACTGGAGATTACATTTCCAAGTTCTGTTACCTGGGGGAGTGTAGGAGAGAGAGAGGGTGGAGTTCACATAATCATGGATGAGGAAGGCCATTTGGTCTGTCTAACCCCCTAACTTTCTCTCTATACTTAGAAGATTGTTACAAGTATCAGCCGTGGCTCAGTGGGTAGCACTCTCGCCTCTGGGTCAGAAGGTTGTGGGTTCAAGTCTCACTCCAGAGACTTGAGCACAAAAATATAGGCCGACACTCCAGTGCCGCACTGTCGGAGGTGCCGTCTTTCGCATAAGACGTTAAACTGAGGCACCGTCTGCTCTCAGCTGGACATAAAAGATCCCACGGCACTATTTCGAAGAAGAGCAGGGGAGTTATCCCCGATGTCCTGGCCAATATTTATCACTAAAACAGATTCTCTGGTCATTATCACATTGCTGTTTGTGGGAGCTTGCTGTGTGCAAATTGGCTGCTGTATTTCCTGCATTACAACAGTGACTACACTTCAAAAAGTACTTCATTGGCTGTAAAGCGCTTTGGGACGTCCGGTGGTCGTGAAAGGCACTTATTAAAAAATACAAGTCTTTTTCTTTCTTTCTTTCTATATATTGAAGATCCCCTCTCGGGCACCTCCTTGTCTATCCAATCTTTCCTCATAACTCTTACATCTGACACCAGGAATTAGCCTTGTGGCTCTTACCTGCACTGCCTCCAGTGCTTGAATGACTCGTATTTTGGCAGCCAGAACTGTATTCAAGGTGCAGCCTGACTAGAGCCTTGAGGTTTGATCATTACGTCCTCTGATTTATAGTCTACTGTTTGGCTGTGTAGTTCAACATTTTATTGGCTTTGTTGCTTGCTGCTCCGCATTGCCTGAACGTTGAGTCCACTAAGACTGTGGTCTCCTTTGGCTTTGCCCTAGCTAGTACAACACCGTTCATGGAGTACATGCGTCATCTATTTTTTTTCTTTTTTCTGTGGATTCTTGTGCCTGTCAGCTTTCTATTAAAGTTTAGATGGATGCTCTAATAGATATTGAATTTAACTGATCATCACATTCATGCCCAAGGGTGGTCTTCCCTCCATAAATATCAAGAAATGACTTGAGTACTACAGCCACGTGGTCTTCCAGCATTGTTGTACGCATTTAAGTTAGGACTTCAAAAACTGAACGCTGGGTAGGGAGGCCATTTGACATTGGCCCCTTGATATAAAATGAACTCTTATAGAAATACTTTGCACATGATGCATGCTAATCCAAACATGCTATGTCCAGGGTGGATACAACGGTGTTTACACATCTCGGGAAAGGCAAAAACATACAGTGGGGACTAGCACATGTTTGTTTTGTCAATGAGAAATGTTTAATATGCACATTGCTGAGTACAAAGCATTATAAAGATTAATGTTGGCCCATTGTGATGCAAGAAAGCAACTATTCGACTTGCGGTAAAATCATTTCAATTTTCGTGTCTGTCTATCTGCATTTGGTGATTTGAGACCTCCTGTAGATAAACAGAAGGCTGAGGCGTGGTATTTCCACTTTATAAAAAAAAAAATCCTGCACTCTCCTTGCACTGGCACAGACGTGAGACTGTGCGCATAGCAAGACTTCTGCAATTTCCAGGATGTCTGCATCCACAGATAAGCCTAAATGGCACTGATTTCAGACAGTCAGGCCTGCCTGGTGAACCATTGGGCTGGATTTGCTTGAGGCTTTGTGATTTTTTGTTGTTGTCATTTTCTAATATAGTATCTCAATTTTCTCCTCCCACCCCCCCAACAACCAGTTGCATTTCTCCAGATTGTGTACAATGCATAAATTAAAATAATTTTTGTCACTGACCCTTTTTTAGGAAAAAGTCCAGCAATTGAAAGAGGAAGTGCGCCTGCAGTATGAGAAAATGCGTCAAATCCTGGAAGAGGATCTGGGCAAGACTTTGGAACTGATCGATAAAACACGAACAAAATTCTGCGATGAAAATGCATCGCAAGTGCATCAGCTAAATGAGCGACTGGAGGAGGCTAAAAAATTACTGACCTCTGTCCAAAAAATGTGGGACAGGACAGAGGATATTTCATTTATGAAGGTAAGTTTTTTTTAAAAACAGCGCTAGTTGCAGACGGACCCGAAACCAAGTATGGTTTTCAGGTGAAGTGAGGTTAGAGGGTGGGAGATAATTGGAGCCGGGCATGCAGACATAATTCAGTCCCCATGTTAAAATCATTTATTTTTATCGTACTTTGATTTTATATTTATAATTATGTAGCAAAACTCAAGGCATTTTTAGAGTTGATTGGAGCACAGGATTTTTCTCTGCAATACAGGCTGAGGAGTTGAGGGAAATGCAAAACTGAGGCGCTACAGTGGCACCGCTAACGGAAGATGTTCATTGCTATGTGATTCGTTTACATGGATAGTTTCCAGTATAAATGTGGCTGTAGGAATTTATAGTGGGAAAACTTTTAATATTATATAGATATTGCACATCTCTCCATTTTACAATGCTTTGAAGGTGCACTCCTAGGCAAGGCCTTGCCAATGTTGTGGCTGAGCCTAGCACTGGGAGTGTGCCACAGTAGATGTGTGATTTCCCCTCTGCTTTATTTCTGCCGTGCTGTTGGGGAGGAATCAAAGAGCTGACTATGCAAGGATGTGAACACATACCTTTAGTGCCTTTGGGTATAGCTTGTTTGGAAGGTGGTACTGTGTTGCCATTGCTGCTGTTGCCAACTGCCGCCTTTGGCTATTACTGGTGTCTCTGTTGCAACTTCACCGCGTTTTAGCAAACAGAGTTTTCTGCTTGAAAAGGAGAAATGCAGGTGACCCACAGACTTTAAATGCAGACACACATGCCTATAACAGCCCACGTTAACCTCTTCACTGTCAGCTCTGGAGATGGGATGTGTGAAATGAGCAGAAAGATTTAAATGTGTATATATTTATTCATAAACTCATTCCTTACTTAAAGGTTCTTTCGTTTGAAAGCACTTTTTAGCAAAACAAAATATTGGATTGTAATCCTTTTCGATTGAAGCGTTCCAAAGGAAAAATCTGATGCATGTGTAGAATCAAAAGGGTGTTTAAAAACCTGTCGTCGTCGTGTCTACTCAGCCCAGCATTTAATTAGTTAAATTGTTTTTGCAAAAAGGGATGTGGGGCTTGGTTGTTGTGCTTTTTTTTAATTTTAAGGGTTAAATTATACACAGAATGGCTATAATTATTTCATCCTAGTCATTTTCTCATTTTCAAGGTATTAAAATGTTGTTGCAATAATCAACTGTTTACAGAAGGATCTTGCTTTCTAAATTGGTTCAAATAACACTCGCACAGCTAGTTTCCTGACCATTTTTTTAAGTGGCCAACTATTGACAAGTAGTCCTAATAGGAAAACAGTTTTATTTAAATTCCTGCTCTGAGTTGAGCAGCAATAAGCAGCAAATTAAATTCCACGTTGAGTTGCCATAACGACACAATTCCTGACTTTATCCTAATGTCGCTGCATAATTTTCTTTTTTGCCAGCCCCTCTCTTTTCCCCCCCCCCCCCCCCCCATGTTTCTGTAAATCAACAAGCCAATGGAGATTCTAGAACAAAGGTGTTTTACTTGGGGGGGTATACATGCCAGTAAATAGGGGTGGTATTTTTAATTTAGATATATATTCCTTTTTTTAATTTTCCAGTAAAGTTAAGAATCTCAACACTGCATTGTTCCCCCGCCCCACTCTTTAGCATTAGGCTTATGGGAAGCCTGGCATTGGGAGTCTAATCCTGGTTTAAATAAACAATTGAAGGTATTTGTAGGCAGAGACATTAGAAGAATGCGTTTATTTGAAGAATGTAATTTAAAATACCAGGTTTTTAATATGCTAATAAACTAGGTTGACTTACAAAATTTATTGTTTGGTCTAGCTTTATTTTTGTCGGGCCTTGCCTGAGGTAATAGCGTTGACTTTTGGTTAAGTTTTTTTTTAGTTTATTCCCTCCCTAGGTTTCCCCATACCACATTCTGAACCATGGCTGAGAAAAGGACCTGTTCACAAAACTTTGACTTTAGTGCACTGTTACTAGCTGAGTGAGAGTGCTCTGGAGTCACTTTAGTTGATTATTTTTCCTCCCTTCATATAGACGAGCAAGGTCTCCGGTTCAGTCCCTGTTGTAAGATGAGTTAGTGATCTGTGTTTGGGTTAGTGATTTGTGCTGGGGTGGTGGTAGGGGTGCTGCAATTTGTCTCCGTTTTTCCAATGATACTTGTTGCCCATTGACCTTGGATGAGAATGTATTGTTTCGGATTTCGTTCCACAACTTAAATTGTGCATTTAGCAATTTTTGACTTTCCCAAATTTAACATTATGACTGGTTCTGAAACGTTAAATTTAGACATTTCTGTTTCCACTCCCACTGCTGCAGTAGCAATTGCTGAACTCTTCCCCCTGTCACAGTAACCCATTAATGTAATTATCCTGGAAAATTGAATTCTTTGTGGACTGAAGGGATATATGTGTGTTATATTCTGCCAATGCCAGATGTTACACCATTCAATTGTTGGGGGGGGAAGAAACCAAAGAATACATTCTGGGGCCTCAGACTAGGAAGGGGCAAATTCAGCTGGAGTTCCTACTCCTTATCACTGTCCTGTGACTTGTGCTGAGAAGTGCCCATGTCTAGATGTTAGCCAAGGATAAGGTGAGACTTGATTGAGATGCCCTTTCAGTTGCATAGCCTGCTTACCATCACTGTCCAGACTCCTGCATGAAGAATGGCAACTTAGATACATTACCAGAAGGCTACCACTACCCCATCAAGAATCAGCACCTGTAGGATTATTAAAGAAGAATCTATTGATCAAAGAACTTTTCATTTCTATTCATTCAGTTTTAACTGTGGGATATGAACATTTTAAAGGATTTTATCAGGAAAAGCCCAGATTCTCACCTTGTTTCACTCATTTTAAATGTGATTCTGTTGTAGTGTGGAAAACACAAACTGAAAAGGCTACGAAAGAGTATGCTGCTTATTGTAACTGTATATTTTTGGTTTTTTTCCAGAATACCAAATCAGTAAAAATTTTACTGGAAAGGTAAGCATTAATATCATGTTAGATTTTCTAATGTGACTAGAGAGAGAATGAAAGGTATTTGGTTATTTGCATGTGAGGGATAAAGTGTTGAAAATGGCCTTGACGTAAGCCATGTCTTTTTATGGAAAGCTGTACGTGCTGGAATTTACAGAACTGAGAATCTAATCATTGTGCTATTAACGATGGCATTAATTCTACTAATTGAACTAGATTCACAAGTTGTACTAATAAAATGGCCTTCCCCTGTAAATCAAACCATCTGTCTTATTAGCAAATTTGGATGATCTAAATAAGGCCACTTTGGACTCTTCATTGAAGAAGAATGAGCTGTGTTTGTGCGTGATCTGTTCAAACTTGATCTGATGCCCTCAAAATAGTCTCATCAGTCTTCTGTGGCATAGCGTACAGGAAGTCAAGACCAGGTATAGTCTTCAGATGAAGCAGGGTTAGCAGCGGGGGAGAATTGGACTGTGGCATGCAGGTGTAATTCAGTTCCCATTTTAAAGTAATATGTTCTTTTCCTGTTTTTATATATGATGTTGATTTTATATTATTTATAGTCAAATAGCAAAACTTAGGACAATTTGAGAAGCAGAGAAAAGTAGAGTTGCTTGGAGTATGAGAGTTTCTCTGAAGTATGGGCTGAGGAACTGGGAGATGCAAAACTGAAGTGCTACAGTGCTGCCACTGGTGGGAGGGTGCAATTGCAATGTGACAAGTTTGCATTATAAATGTGGATGTAAGAATTTATAATGGAAAAGTCTGACAAAAACTTGGCCACAGGAAGTAAGGTTTTACACTATTGTTGAATAGAAAGTGTGCACGTGTAGTATTCTTAATGGTATAGATATGGCATGATATTGACCAACCGCCTCTTCATTGTCTCCCATCCACTGCTATAAAGGGATGAAAGCTGCAAAAGACCAGATAAAAAGACAGTGACAACTGAAACTGTTTTCGAATAGTGCCATTGAAGTTACCTCTACTGTATTAGGGAACTGAGCATAGCAGACTGATTGAAGGATTCATTCTGTCTCTCCTCAATTCCTGTTGTAGAGCAAACAGAACCCGTTAAGTAAAATTAGAAAATCCTGGAAATATTCAGCAGCTCAGGCAGCATCTGTGAAGAGAGTAACAGAGTTCACGTTTCCGGTCGATGACCTTTCATCAGAGCACGAACCCATTATTACCTTAAATTTTGACATTCCAGGAGAATTGGGCTGGTTTGCAAAGCACCATAGTATTGACGAAAGGTCATCGACCTGAAACGTTAACTCTGTTTCTCTCTCCACAGATGCTGCCTGACCAGCTGAGTATTTCCAGCATTTTCTGTTTTTACACTATATAGTATTGTGGTATTTTTGCATTGTGTTGGCAGAACTGTTGCCTTGATTATCTGTAAAGTGCATCTTTACATAGTAATCTTATAGTTAATGTCCATGGTACTGGATCATTCAGAGCAGATCTGTAGTGAATGAGTAGTATCACGTATATAGAGATTGCCCAATGACAGTTAGTTGTCTCTGATCTTTGTAATGGTTCTTAGCTGGTCAAGACTAGTGTTGACTATTCTGCACCAATGAAGGTTGGAATTTAAACCACTCCAGAGACGGTGCCTTGTACTTAATATGCTTTGAGGTGACGAGCTGAATGTGCTTTCTGTACAAAATTGTGAATATTTTTCTTTCCTCGATAACAATAGTGATTGTCTATGGGGTTTTCCCATTTGCGAGGGGTGAAATCATACAGGGCTATGTCCAGAGACTTCCGACTCCAGGACAAATCACTTCCTCAGTAGTATCCAGTGGAGCCCAGAATGCGAGTGCCACAGACTCTCAAGACCATTTTTATAAATAAGCTCTATGTAAAGACTTCAGTTTTAAATGTTTCAACAGTAACGTGATTGAGTGTGTTTGATAGTTTGCATCATTTTGGATGCCAAGCAGATTTTTTGCTACTGGTAAACATAAGCAGTCAGTGCAACTGTTCATTTTCATTCTTTTCCTGGTAAAATGACACGGCCCCTTTTAAACCTAGTTGACGGAAATCTTACTGGAGTTAATCTATTAATTTATTTAGAAGGAAGTTTTGATTTCCGTAAATCTTTTTCATACCAGTACGATGCTGGATTTGGAAAAGTGTAAATTTAGTGCTGGATCCAACATTAATTTTGCTCTAAATTATCAAAGCAATAACATAAGCATGAAGTAAACCACATTTTGCTCTACTGTATGAACAGACAGACACGGTCTGTAAAAAATGTATTGCCTATACATTACTCCTTGAGTAGGTGTTCATCACAAAATTCTATGGTCATTATGTAAAACTGAACTCAAAATGTTTTTATGTTTGTAAAGTGTTTCTTTAAATTTTTTTTTTAAGGACTCAAGCTTGTACAGGAAATGGGCTGCCACCTGCCAAATTTGGTCACCTGCAGCCAAAACCTTTCTTAAGTGAGATTGGTAAGAAGGAGAAACACATCAGAAAGTTGCTTGAAGGTAAAAAAAAAAAATCAGATTTAAAAAAAAAAAAAAAAAATCCTCTCACACTGAGTCACGACCAAGTGCTGTCTTCAGGTGAAGTAAGGTTAGCGTGCAAGGCCTAATTAGACCAGATGTAATTCAGTGCAGATTTTAAAGTTATATATTCAGTCTTTATTTTTATAATACTTAGATTTTACACTCTTTATTGTTGAATAGCAAAAACTGTGGGGGCATTTTATGAAGCAGTAGAGTTTCTCTGCAGGCACAGACTGCGGAGCTGGGAGATGCAAAATAGATGCAGCACAGACCGGAGGGTGTCATTACAATATGACAGTTTTACATTATGGTTTCCATGATAAATGGGGCATGAGAATTTATTGTGGAAATGTTGACAGGAATTGTGTGTGTGTGTGTCTCTCTCTTCTTTGTATCCCGGTCAGTCAGTCTGTATAATCATAGGAACAGGAGTAGGCCATGCAGCCCCTCAAGCCTGTTCTGCCATTTTATGAGATCATGGCTGATCTGTATCCTAACTGCATCCACCCACCTTGGCTCCATATCCCTTAATACACTTGGCTAGCAAAAATCTATTGATCTCAGATTTAAAATTATTAATTGAGCTAGCATCTGTTGCTTTTTGTGGGACAGTGTTCCACACTTCTACCACCCTTTTTGTGAAGAAGTATTTCCTAACTTCTCTCCTGAATGGTCTGGCTCTGATTTTAAGGGTATGTCCTCTTGTCCTAGACTCTCCCACCAGTGGAAGAAGTCTCTCTGTCTACCCTATCAATTCATTTCAAAATCCTTAAAACCTTAATTAAATCACCCCTTAACCTTCTATATTCCAGGGAATACAAGCCTAGTTTATGTAATCTCTCCTCATAATCTAACCCTTGGAGCCCTGGTAACATTCTGGTGAATCTACACTGCACTCCCTCCAAGGCCAACATATCCTTTCTAAGGTGCGGGTGTCCAAAACTGTACTCTAGATGTGGTCCTACCAGGGCTGTACAGCTGTAGCAAAACTTCCTCCCCTTTATATTTTAGCTCTCTAGTTATAAAAGCTAACATTCCATTAGCCTCTTTGGTTGTTTTTTTTGTACCCGACTACTACATTTTAGTGATCTGTGTACATGGACCCCTAAATTACTTTGGACCTCCACTGTTCCTAGCTTTTCACCATTTAAATACTACTCGGATCGATCCCTTTTTTGGTCCCAAATGGATGACCTCACGCTTGCCTGCGTTGAAATCCATTTGCCACAGTTTTGCTCACTCATTTAATCTATCAATGTCTCTGTAATTTTATGCTCTCGTCTACACTACTGTGCCACCAATCGTTGCCATCGGCAAACTTGGATATATAACTCTCGATTGCGTTATCTAAGTCATTAATATACTGAATAGTTGAGGCCGCAGCACAGACACCACTAGTCACTTACTTCCAATTAGAGTACATACCTGTTATCCTTACTCTCTGTCTTCTACCGTCTAAAGGTCAGTAATTTGCCTTCAATTCCATGAGCTAACAGTCGCTTATGTGGAACCTTATCGAATGCCTTCTGGAAGTCCATATAAACTACATCCACAGGCATTCCCTTGTCTACTACTTTAGTTACTTCCCCAAAAAATTCAATTAGGTTCATTAGACATGACCTACTCTTTACAAATCCATGTTGGCTCTCTAATCAGCTCATATTTCTCTAAGTGCTCAGTCACTTTGTCCTTAATTATAGATTCCAATAACTTCTCCACAACAGACATTAGACTGACAGGTCTATAATTTCCTGGTTTCTCTCTGACCTTTCTTAAATAATGGAGTTACATTTGCAGTTTTCCAATCTAAAGGGACAATTCCTGGATCGAGAGCTTTGAAAGATTATGGCTAAAGCACCTGAAATGTTGTCACTTACTTCCTTTAAAACCCAGGGGTAGAAACGATCAGGTTCTGGGGATTTGTTGGTCTTTAATGTCATTTTTTTCTAAAAATTGTTTTCTTGCTTACGTTAGCTTTAGTGCGTTCCAGTCTTGATCCATTATTAGTTTCCCTGGAATGTCAGGCATATTATCCTCTTCCTCTACTGTGAAGACTGACACAAAGTAATTATTCAACAAGTCTGCCATATCCCACGCAAGTTTCTTTTCACACTCCCTTTTGCAGCTCTTACTTTTTTTTGCCTTCCTTTGCTGTTCTTTACAACTCTCTCAGTCCCCTTCATCTACACTATTCTTTCCACTTTTATATGTTATTTTCTTTAGTTTTATGTGTCTCTCACCTCTTTCGTCAGTCATGGCTGTTTTATTATTCGGTAAGTAGAGCTCTTAGGGGTATATACTGGTTCTGTATTAAGCTAATTTCTTTTTTGAACACTTCCCACTCTTAGGAACATAGCAACAGGAGCAAGCCATTGAGCCCTCAAGCCTGTTCCGACATTCAATGAGATCATGGCTGATCTGCGACCTAACTCCAAATACCCGCCTTTGGCCCGTGTCCTTTAATACCTTTGGTTAACAAAAAGCTATCAATTTCAGATTTAAAATTAACAATTGATCTAGCATCAATTGCTGTTTGCAGAAGAGAGTTCCAAACTTCTACCACCTTTTGTGTGTAGAAGAGTTTCCTAATTTCACTCCTGAAAGGTCTGGCACTAATTTTTAGACTATTCCCCCCACCCCCACCCCCACCCCCCCTCCAGTCCTAGAATCCCCAACCAGCGAAAATAGTTTCTCTCTATTTACCCTATCTGTTCCCCTTAATATCTTGAAACCTTCGATCAGATCACCCCTTAACCTTCTAAATTCTAAAATGAGAAGTCGCACAACACCAGGTTATAGTCCAACAGTTTTATTTGAAATCACAAGCTTTCGGAGGGGTGTAAGCTCTGAAAGCTTGTGATTTCAAATAAAACTGTTGGACTATAACCTGGTGTTGTGCGACTTCTCATTTTTGTCCACCCCAGTCCAACACCGGCATCTCCGCATCATGACCACATTCTAAATTCTAGGGAATACAACCTTAATTTGTGTAATCCCTCTTCGTAACTTAACCCTTGAAGTCCGGGTATCATTCTGGTAAACCTACGCTGCACTCCCTCCAAGGCCAATATATCCTTCCTAAGGTGTGGTGCCCAGAACTGCGCTCAGTACTCCAGGTGTGGTCTAACCAGGGCTTTGTATAGCTGCAGCATAACTTCTACCCTCTTGTATTCTAGTCCTCTAGATATAAAGGCCTGCATCCCATTAGCCTTTTTGATTATTTTCTGTACCTGTTCATGACATTTTAATGACCTAGGTCCCTGGACCCCCAAGTCTCTTTGGACCACCACTGTTTTTAGCCTTTCACCATTTAGAAAGTACCCTGTTCTATCCTTTTTAGGTCCAAAGTAGATGACCTCACATTTGCCTACATTGAAATCCATTTGCCACAGTTTTGCCCATTCACTTGATCTATCAATATCCCTTTGTAATTTTATACTTTCATCTACACTGCCTACAATGCCGCCTATCTTTGTGTCATCGGCAAATTTGGATATAATTTTCTGTGCCATCATCTAACTCGTTAATACATACTGTGAATAGTTGAGGCCCCAACACAGATCCCTGTGGGACACCACTAGTCACATTCTGCCAATTAAAGTACCTGCCCATTATCCCTACTGCCTGTCTCCTGCCGCTCAGCCAATTTCCTAACAAGGTCAATAATTTGCCCTCAATTCCGTGGGCTTCTACCTGAGGTAACGGTCACTTATGTGGGACTTTATCAAATGCCTTCTGGAAGTCCATATAAATAACATCCATCGACATTTCCCTGTCCGCTACTTTAGTCACCTCCTCAAAAAAAAAATTCAGTCAGGTTTGTCAGGCTTGACCTAACTTTCACAAATCCATGCTGGCTCTCTCTGATCAACTGAAAATTTTCGAGGTGTTCAGTCACCCTGTCCTTTAATTATAGACTCTAGCAATTTCCCGATAACAGATGTTAGGCTAACTGGTCTATAATTCCTTGGTTTTCCCCTCTCGCCATTCTTAAATAGCGGAGCGACATGACTGTTTATCTGTAGTTTTACTCTAACAGTTTTGACCATTTTGCTGTTGTCAGTCTCTGTCTCATTCCGTTAAAGATAGCCTTACCAAAATCTAGAATCTTAGTAACTGTGTGAAGTTTGTCCTTTTCAAACCTAACACTGAATTCGATCACATTAGGATCACTGTTAGTTAATAACTTAACCGTAAGGGACAATTTATCTAAGTCTGGCTCATTACTCATTACTAAATCTAGTATGGCCTGCCCTCTTGTTGGTTCTAGAATATATTGCTTCAGAAAACTATCTTGAATACACTCAAGAAATTCACTATCTTTCTGACCTGAGCTGCTCTGCTCTTCCCAATACTGCCATTGAGTGGAACATATACCAGAGTAAAGCTGTATTTAGATTTCAGCAATCTGCCTATAACCAGCATAGCCCAGTGTTCAACTATATTGAACTAGTTTTAAATATATGCAGTACTTAAAGGGAACCTCCATGAAAAAAGTTCCCCCTCCTGCATATTTCTAAAAAAATGCAAGTATCAAAGAAACAGTCACCAGATTTTTTCCCCCCCTCCCTCCCAAAGGCAAAAGCGGATCATCTTGTATCTCCCACTAGCAACTTAGTGATCAGTGTTGAAGGCAGCCATTTCGGCCTGTGATTTCATCAATATTCGTTCAAACGCTTTTGCTCGTATGACTTTGTTTTTATTAGTAAACCTTTTTTAATTTTTCACCTGCATCCCACTGTATGATGGATAAGGTAATGTAGATGACACGGTACTGGGCTAGCAGCCCAGAAGGCGAGAGTTCATATCCCACCATGACAAATTGTGAAATTTGAATGGAATAAATCTGTTAATTTGTGGGCTGGCACCAAGAAAACTGACCATGAAAGCTGTTGGATTGTAAAAACCCAACTGATTCACTAGTGTCTTTCACCTAACCTGGTCTGACCTATATGCGACTCCAGTCCCACATTACATGGTTGGCTATTAATGCTTTGAGTGCTTAGAAAGCCGCTCCGTTGTAAAAATAATCACCACCAACTTCTTAGGGCAGGTAGGGATGGGCATTAAATGCAGCCTTGATTGTGTGGTCCACATATTGAGAGCAAACAAAAAGCAAAAATTGGTTACTAAGTGTCAGTTCATCAGATAATAGTCATTTTACCAGTTTTTCCCCTTGTGAAAGTACTATAGTATTCTATATAATAAATACTAAATATAAAAATGGCATTTACAGTAGAATGCTCGCCCGACAGAAGTAGAAGTTTTTTTTGATAGACTATAAATTCAGTAATGTGCCCGTGTACAGAAAGACTGCCCACCGGTCTCGACTGCAGGGATCCTGGAGATTTCCCCATTCAGTTTCTGCACTTGCTGCATTTTTTAAACGCCAGACCTCTAACTCTCTCCAGGTGCCTAATGGTGAAAGAAACTGGTCTTGCAGTCAGCATGTGCCCACTGCACCCAGCAGCACCATTTAAAATTGAAATCTGAATCAAAGTATTGGTGAGTCTAGCGGGCGCTGATTGTAGCCCGGCTGGTCACTGTGAACTGGTAACTTGCATTATTTTGAGAGGCAGAGTGCCATCACTTAAATGTTAATGCTTTAAAGTGCTGGTGAGTGAAGAAACTGGGAAAGCTCAAGGGAGCACCTGCATTAAGGTGGGGATCAGCAGTCTTTAGTAAATCTAGGGTTTGGTAGAATGTGGTCATAATGTGCCAGGAAAGTACAACCCCTCATGTTGCAATGTTTCCATAGTTGTTAATTCCGAGTGTTTTAATGGGCTGCTTGGAGTTTTACATGTGAGCAAGAAAAACAGCTTGTGTAATTTGGACAAAAGCCTGTGTCTCGTGTTGAAAAGTTTTCGAGGGGGAACAGAAGCTAAACAAACCAAATGTTTTATGTTTTCAACTTTGCAAAACCAGTCCACTGAATAACTAGCAAAACTACTTTTTGTGCGTCTGTTTGCAGTAATTGCAGATTCCTGGTGTAACCTGTTTATATTTGCTGTACTTCCAACAGGAACAATAAGCACTCCCGTACCGTTTCTGCAGAGCGTTCCTGCTTACACCTGCAACATTTCCAATGCTGCTGGAGAAAAACGCAAGCACTCCACTGCTTTCCCTATGCCCACGACATCTGCTGTGGACAATGGCTTCCTGGAAGTAACAGCTGGGAATGTTGCCAGCCAGTTTATGGGCCAGGGCGGGCCTGTCGTCGAGGGCCAGTCAGCGCAGTCCCTTGTGCCCTGCAGCTCTTCCCAGCACATTGTGGGACTGACCAGCGGTCCGCAGCCCGTCCACACGGGTCCAGTCTTCAATACAACTCACTATCCCAACGGCACGCCTTCCCAGCAGTCTGTACTTTCCCAGTCAGTCGGCTACGGTGGGCGCAAAATCCTCGTCTGCTCCGTGGATAACTGTTACTGTTCTGGCGTGCCTTCTGTTTCGAACCACAATGGACACCAGCCATACAGCAGATCGGGCACTTTCCCATGGTCTGTGACATCGCAGGAATACGCACACGCTCTTCCACCTGCTCCCTCGGTACCTCAGTCCCTAATATCGTATGGAATGGGATCAGCATCTCACAACAACACTGCAGGCAAGATAACTGCAGGATATATGGCCAATCCTTCACTGAACACTACACCGCAAGCTAATCTTCTAAATTCTGTCTATCATACATTTTGAACAGTGTGTGCATTTTCTCATGTTTTTTTTTAAATTTTTTCTTCTTTCTGTAAATGTTAATTTCAAATCATTTGCTTAAAAAAAAGTTAGAAAATACATTCCGCACATGATGTAAACTTTTTGTGCAATTGAATTCCAGTGCTGGTTTTAGTAATCCATTCATGAATGGAGTCATGTTCTGTATTAAATGACTTCCTTTGTTGGTTGTTTCTGCCATGAGTGCCACAACCATAACAGAATTTTTATATGAAAACTCTTAGCACTTTTTTGCAGAGGCGTTTAATATTAGTTAATCATATAGTGCTCTGGTATAATAATAACAGCAATAAGCAGAGGTACCATTTGACAGTGAAGCACAAATTGCGCTGAGTGCGTTGACACCATTTGTCTGACCTGTTGAATAGGCGGATCTGAGAGGGGAAATGATGCCCTAACACTGGAAGTTGTCACGCGGTAACGCAACACTGAATGGAGGATTGTCTCTGGCGAGTTGTCAGGCAGGACGTTCAATCATTGATTGTCATAGTTACCCAATGGTCCTTTACAATAAACCCTTTGAGTATGGACTTCCCTTGTGGAACAAGAAATCTAAGAAGAGATTTTTTTTTAAAACATTCAAGGTGTGTGACTCTGGCTTCCTGGAGATGGATACTACACCCTAATTAAGCATGGCAGATTTGGCCTGTCACTTTAATCACGTAGTTTTAAAAAAAAAAAGTCACAATGGGACTACTACAATGCAGAGCGAAAAACTGGTCAGGCTGGGTTCCTGGCCAGCTAGAAGAAAGACAGATTATTTTAGGTTTGGCAAATGCTGTCCTGTAAACTATATATTGATAAATAATTGGGAATATGCTTAATGCATAACATGAACATTTCTTAATCAGTATTCTGTAGAAAAAAACTGGAGTATTTGGGAATCTTGTTTTTAATTTCTAGAAATTGGTGGGGGTGGGGGGGGAAATGTTACAATAATGCTCAAAGGGTTGAAGATCTGTTTGTCGAACAAACATCTTTTCAGGCCTGTTGTGTTGAATGGGCTATTACAGTGGAACCTCATTATTACTAACCCGTGGTGGTTTTTGTCAGTGGTGGGGGGTGGTTGGGGGCTTCACCTTGCTGAGGTTTGAGCTCCAATTCTGACTTCATTCCTTCACCACCGACTGCTGGAAAAAATGTTTCACCCATTTTTTTGTTTTTGTTTTTCGTTTTCAGTTCTGCATCCGGGCAAAGTTGGTGGCAGTAGAATATTCTGTGAATGGTTTAAAAAAAAAACAATTAAAACCGCGCAGTTTGTTATAACTGGGCAAAGGAATGAAAGATAATTCATTTACAAATGGTGCCGATGGATCTGCTGATCTGCATGTTATAACAAAGTTTGTTTCATCAAGGGATTGAATTCCTTAGACTTTTTTTTAAATTAAAAATGAGATGGAGCTTCAGTTGGGGACCTGGGAAAAGTTTGATGTAACGGAAGGTTTGTTGTAACGAGGTTTGGCTGTATTTTAACTGTGTGGTGATGGTCCATAGACGTTTGACCACAGGAGCTCTGTTTTGCTTTGTCCCTGCAGAAAAGGGTGAATGTCAGTGTTTGGAAAAACTATTGTAATCAGTAAAATCAAGAACTGTTGGTATTTTGTCTTTCTCAAATACTTATAGTTACCAGGTTATGCAGGGTTTATCTTAACCTCCTATTTCATGTCACTTTATCAATATCTTCTTTTAAGGCATTGAATAAACATGTATACATGCAGTGTTGAGGATTGTCTTTTTTCTTATGTATAAAAAGACTAATTTTATTCAGATACATTTTTGAGCCACAAGGACAAGAAGGATCTCCGATTTGATTCCTGGTGGCAGCTGGGCTGCTATGTTTGGACCTAGCCTCCCTGGCATAGGGGGAGGAGGAGGAGAAGCAGCCAGGGCCCTCATTCCTGCCTGCTGTCCATTAATCCCTACTTAAAGTACCTAATTGTGTGGCCATGAGGTGAAGCGAGGATCAGGCTTCGCTGCAAGCCCCACTGCAGTTGAATAGCTGGACAACATTCACCGTCCTAGGTTAACACTTGACTGGCTAGAGAATTGGATGAGATTTTGGCGCACTGCCAGTTCTGGCATAAGTCGTCTCTCGGCAGAGGAAGAGATAAATGAGAAGAAATGACGGGGAAGATGGACTTTGGGGAAGTGAGTTGGATGGTATGGTGCATTAGCACGCTGTTCTTGCACTGCTGAAACAAGTTTGAATCCAGGCTGACATAATGAAATTCTCTCTCTGCTGGCTGTAAGCCTCTAAATGAAGGAATTACTGGAAGCTTTGACCCAGCTTCTCTGGATTTGGACCCGCAGCACAAAATTAACCGCTAATTAGCACTTGCTCCGAGCATGTTGCTGGAAATTTAGTTGTCATACTGGTGCAGAAAGAAATGTTTTTCTGAAGTCGGGGGTTTTAAGGTATGTTATAAGGGTGTTTCAGAGAGAGCTTTACCTACACATCTTACCTTTGCTATACCTGATCTGGAAGTGCTTGATGCTTTCCCTGAGTGCCCAGATGGTCCTGACATCACTCACCTTAAGCGCAAATTTTTATTTTTAATAGTAGTCACCTGTTCATGATGTACTTAATGACTGTGCCTAATTTTGGCCAGCACAAACTGAGTCTGATTTCCATGTGAATTCAACTGGCAATGAATAAGTAGCACAGCTGTGAGTGAAATATAGAAGCTCTTTCTCACAAGTGAAATTAGTGCCAGATTAATTACTCACCATAAAATGTCTTTTTAAAACAAAACTATGCTCTGAAATTATATTGTGGAATGCTAACACAACGCATTGGTCTCCGTAAAGGTGAGTTTTTTTTCTTCAGGAAGTGTCATTACCTCGTGTTGTAATTTCAGGGCTACTGAATTTATGTCCCCATTCCGGTTGACACTGATTTTATTACTTTGGATTCCTCTCCTTGTCCCCCGTCTTCTCCCCCCCCCCCCCCCCCCCCAAGCCAAGAGGAATGAGTAACCTGCCAACCCTCTGCCAGTGCAACTTTCTTTCTTTCCCTCTCTCCATTAGTTTCTCTCCTAACTGGACTCTTCATAAAAACAACATCCAAAACATTGTGCAAAACATACACCATTTCAATTCTTTGCAAAATGGCACTGTTTATTTAGAAGAACATCTAAAGCAAGCTGGACAGCAGCATGTGAAGAGGGAAGGGTGAGGTTTTTTCAATGAGAACCCATGTCAAAAAACAAACTGCCGTGTCACCAGGCAACAACAACAACAACATGTATTTATATAGCGCCTTTAATGTAGTAAAACGTCCCAAGGCGCTGCATAGGAGTGTTAGAAGACAAAAAATTTGACACCGAGCCACATAAGCAATTAGGGCATGTGACCAAAAGCTTGGTCAAAGAGGTAGGTTTTAAGGAGCGTCTTAAAGGAGGAAAGAGAGGTTTAGGCAGGGAATTTCAGAGCTTAGGGCCCAGGCAACAGAAGCATGGGCTATTGGTAAAATAGCCCTGTTATATGTATTTTTAAAATTAACTTAAAAAAAAAAGTGGTATAGGTATTCTCTAAAGGAATCAAAGATTGTATTTTTTGTTGCAGTATTATGTAATTTTTATTGGATGGAGCAAGACATAATGAATTTGAGATTTAATTGCAGCCCTAATTGTCTTACTCCAGCTCTTCATAGTCTATACTCTGGATTTCTGTATATATGTTATTAAATAGCTTCTCTTTCTCCTCCCTCCCTGCCCCCCCCCCCCCCCCCCCAACCAAATGCTTGGCATTAAAATACACTGGCACTGCCATTCTGACCAGTGTAGGTTTGATCCATGGACTATGCTAGGTTAACCAACCTTGCCCACAGTGGCAGTGGAGGAGCCACAATTTGTCTCTGCATCCTTCGCCCAGATAGAGAAAAAATTACTTGCGGATCCCATTCCTGATTGCTATCCAGTGAGCATTGTTGGAAGTGGGTAGATAATTCATGAAGACTGAATGGGGTCAACTTTGGCCTCATGGTGAAATAGTCCACTGACTTTCCTATTCTGGCTTATGGGAAGAATGACCATTTGGTTGTAAGATGCCAGTGATATTTTTGGGGACTGTACTTTTGCTTGAGTCAACATACTTAAGCCAGAAAATGAGATGGGGTAGGAAGTGTGTTTTTTTAAGCTAGGTTTCTGTATCTGGAAGCCATGTAAATTGAGGAACATAGGAAAGTTTTGGCACTCATCCGGGTGTACCCTTTGGTTTGATGAAAAACCCGAACCTCTCCCCATATCCCTCAAAACCTCCTTTGGTATGTGGTTGGCTTAAGCCCATTTATATTTGCATCAATGGCTTCCTTGGGTAAATTATTCCACATTTGTATTATTTATGAGATAGGAAACTGCACACTAGTTCCACAGTGGGACTCAATGAGTCAGCAGTTGACAGTGATGTTCACTGAAGAGGTTTTGATGTGTTTGCGATATTACTTAAGGATGCAGAAAAATCTGCAGTTGATTCAGAAATCGTAGGTCTTTGATCCAGGCATTTAACATTGCTGTGCCAAATTTTCAGGATCTAGGGGGAGAAAAAATGGAACTAATGCTGTTTTGCCTCTAGATGCCTAAACGTGCTTTATAAATTCAAGACAATTTTGAATGTAGCTAGTGGTAGAAGACTGGTGCTATTCCAAAATTTACTTTTACTCGATGCTTGTTACTGGGTGGATTAGGTGAACACAGGCTTTAGAACTAAACCTTGCCCCATCCTAGACACACCACAGAATTATCCAGCCCTAGACAAGTAGGATCTATGTTTTTTGTTCTTTGGGTGTCTGTTTTAAACTGTATTTATCTGTATCCTTGAACACCCCAAGTGCAAGAAAAATAGTAATATCTTGTAAAATATTGGATAGATACAGCTCAGAAAATAAGTCTGAGAGATGCTGACTAAATCGGGTGAAATGCATGAGTGACCTTTTTTGCTTGCAGCAGAATTGTTCACGAATAGATCCCTTCTTGGCTAATGAGCAACATTGCAGAATTGTTAAAACAATGCATTACTGATGGGAATTAAGAATTTTTACTAGAACATTGTGATGCGTGCACAAATTTAGTCAGATGGTTCTAATGTCTATCTCCAAACTTAGTTGTTGAAAAGATGGAAGGGCAAAAATTGGATGGTAATGTTTTCCCACCCTGTTCAATAGTCTTAATTTCTGTTCTTTAAAAAGCAAACACATGCCATATAGTGGCATTGGTATCTTCTCAACACTACCTTTTGACTTTCCAGACTCCCAAAACACACCATGAAGAAGACCTATTTAACAATCAATTCAAAACCTTGATTGATGAAGTACAATAATTATAAACATTTAGCCTCATTTGAGCATTGGGAAAGGACACACAAATTCAGCCAAATGGTGGTCTAACCTGTTGCCAATATGCCCAAGTCCAACACTGCCCCACCCCTCCACATTACTAATTATTTGCACCTTAGAATCCTGTTTTGCAAGCCTACAAACTCCTTTGTAATATTTAAAGAGTCCATTTCTACAATATTGATAGAAATGGGTTTTGTGTATGCGGTATTTTGTCTGACATCTTCAACTAATTTGATTGTTATGCATCTATATTCCCATTCTGCCACTCCTTAAATAGGATACCTCAGTGGGTTTGGATTGTTTAACAGTGGTGCATGCCAATGTGTATTTCAAATCTAACTTTAGTTTGTTTTAGTTATTTGCAGGAGGGTCAAATGTGAAAAATAAAAGCTGTGTGGAAATGAGCTCTAAGGTCAAGTCCCATGGCACCTAACCCTCTTGATATAAGCCACGGAGAATGCACTGTTCATCAGTGGTATAGAGGAGGACATTGCTGGCCATATAAAATCTGTTAATGACACCAAGCTATATGGCCAGGTTCCAAGTATACAGAAGATTGACAACATTCAAATGGATTTTGACAATTTAATTGGATGGGCCGAGAAATAGCAGATGGAATTTAATGGGGATAACTGTAAGCTCCCACACCAAAAAAACAGTGGTTGTGGGCAATGTTCCCTGTAAGCTGCGCTTTGTTCTGCACGGCCTGTTTCTTTTAATGCACGGTCCCTTTAAATTTCTGTGCATGCACAGTATTTGCAGTGGAAAAGCCGGTTGGCAGCTTGCGCGGGAGCTTTGAGATTACTGTGCGGCCGTTTACCTTAGCGGGAACATTGTGGGCAGCTCCTAATTCGTGAAGAGCCATTGTACACGACAACTTGCATTTATATAGCGCCTTTAGCGTAGCCGAACATCCCAAGGCGCTTTGCAGTATGGAGTCATGTCGGAGGGAGGCCAGCAAGGTGGCCAAAGGTGTTGTCTAAGGTTTATAGTTTGCAGAGGGTTTTAAAGGTGGGCAGAGATGTGGTATGATTAAGGTGTTTAGAGAGCAAATTTCAGATTGTGGGGGCAAGATGGCTAAAGTGTCTGGTACTGATGGCTGAGCAGAGCGAGAAGGAATAACTCGCTGTAGACCAATCTTGGAAGAGCAGAGAATTTGGACGGGGGTATAGGGCTAGAATAATAGGAATGTACAAAATGGACGGGGGTATAGGGCTAGAATAATAGGAATGTACAAAATGTCTGGTCCCAGCTTGCCTTCAATCAACAATGCAACATGGTGGCAAGGAACCAGTAGTGAACCTATGAGGTATTCTGGGACAACTCGAGAGAAATTCATTCCCTTTTGAAGACTATTATTGGACAGACCAGTGGAAATGAAATTGTGGCAAATCTTGACTGAGATTATCTGACAAATAACTGGCCCATAGGCAACTGAAGTGACCCAAGAGTCTAACGATTCTGCTACAAGGTCAAGTTAATTCCTGTAACCCAGTGGCTAAATTTCATTCAGAAGGGTGCCCCTTAAAATGATACGGCAGAAATTGCTGGTGATTGAATAGTGGCCCAATTACCGAATTGGGATTTTTTTTTTAAACTTGAAAAGGGTGGGAACGAAGACCTAGCTGAATTAGGTAAATAAAGACTAATGTCTCGTCTTGTCACATCTATCAGAAACATCTCCGATGGTTTCACCCATGATGGCTTGGCCTGAGGTGCATTATTGTTAATAAATTTAGCTGCCATTTTGCATACAAGATAACACAAACAACAAAGATAACCTATCTTTGATGGCATTGATTTGAGGGAGGTATGTTGGCTGGGAGAATATTAAATGTATATGCTGATTAGGTGAGGGATATTAGTCTGGAGAATGAGACTCTTCCCATTTTAGGCACCTAGAGTCAGTATTTAGCACTGCCAGGTGCAAAGTAAAGTTCCCTTACTCTGGCTCCAGTGATGTGCCTCAGTCCCAACGTTTAGAAGAGCTTCCCCTCTGCATTAAAGTAACGAGTTGATTTTTTCAATTCAGTCTTGGGATGTGCATGTTGCTGGTGAGACTGGCATTTATTGCCCATCCCTAGTGGCCCTGAGGGTGGTGGTGGGCCGCCTTGAACTGCTGCAGTCCGTGTAGTGAAGATGCTCTCACAACGCAGTTAGGTAGGGAGCTCCAGGGTTTTGATCCAGCGACAATGATGTAATGGTGATATATGTCCAAGTGAAGATGGTGTAAGACTTGATGGGGGAATTTGAAGCTGATGGTGTTCCTGTGCACCTGCTGCCCTTGTTCTGGGTGGTGGAGGTCGTGGGTTTGGATGATATGCCGATCAAGCGGACTGCTTTGTCCTGGATGTTGTCTAGTTTCTAGAGTGTTGCAGCTGCAACCATCCAGGAAAGTGGAGAGTATTCCATCACACTCCTGACTTGTGCCTTGTAGATGAGGGAAAGGCTTTTGAGGAGTTGGGAGGTGAGCCACTCGCTGCACAATACTTAGCCTCTGATCTGCTCTATTAGCCATGTGGCTGGTCCAGTTGAGTTTCTGGAGAATGGTGACTCCCAGGATGTCAGTGGTGGGGGACTCAGTGATGGTAATGCCATTGAATGTCAAGATGTGATGGTTAGGCTCTCTTGTTGGAGGTAGTCATTACCTGGCACTTGTATGGCATGAATGTCACTTGCCACGCCTAAGCCTATATGTTGCTGCATGTGAGCATAAACTGCTTCATTATCTGAGGAATTGCGAATGGAGCTGAACACTGCAATCATCAGCGAATAGCCCTAATTCTGACCTTATGGAGCGGAGGTCATTGATGAAGCAGCTGAAGATAATTGGGCTTGGGATGCTGCCCTGAAGAACTCCTGCAACTATGTCACGGGGCTGAGATGATTGGCCTCTAACAACCACAACCATCTCCTTGTACCAGGTATGACTCCAGCCACTGGACAGTTTTTCTCCTGATATCCACTGACTTCAGTTTTACTAGGGCTCCTTGATGCCACACTCTGTCGAATGCTTCCTTGATGTCAAGGGCAGTCACTCTCGCCTCGCCCCTGAAATTCAGCTCGTGTGTCCATATTTGGACCAAGGCTGCAATGAGATCTGCACCTGAGTGGTCCCCAAATTGAGCAGCGGTGAGCAGGTTATTGGTAAGTGCTACTCGATCACTTGCTGATTATTGGGAGTAGGCTGATTTGGCCAGGTTGGATTTGTCCTTTTTGTGGAGAGGATATACCTGGGCAATTTTCCACATTGTCCGATAGATGCCAGTAGTGCAGCTGTACTGGAATAGCTTTGTACACAATGAGGATAAAGGAGGGTGTAAGATTTTCACCCTCACCCATATATGAAAAATCCACCCAATGAAGCGACACAAAATGCTGTAAATACACAGCATCTGAAATACGGTTTTGGGTGTGGGCCCCATGTCAGAAAAGTTTTTCTTAAACCGCATGATTTTTTTTTTTAAAAAGCAAGTAATAACTATAGTTGGAGTCCATGGGAAACCAGGGTTAAATTGGTCTAAAAAAAAATTCAACACATCATAACTTGTCAGCAGCACTGTATGGTGGGACTGTAAATGAGTATAATTTCTGATGTGTGGTTATGCTGTGAAGTAAAATATCTCTGGCGAGGCACATTTTGTGTTGGATGTAGCCTGGCCTTTGTGATTTGGTCAGCAGTTTGTACGCCAGAGTGTGCCCTGATGTTAGCAAGCAAGAGTTGAAGCCTGTTTTATTTCCCCTCGCATTTTGACAGCTTTTCAGCCAATTACATTTTTTTTAGCAACTCGTTCCAAGTGTATAATGTTTCCATTTATCACACCACCTCCACTAAGCAGAAAGTTCATCGGTAGAGACTTCAGTCAGTGCCTGAGAGATTTTTTTATATATCATGAAGGAACAATCCCATTAACCGCACCCCCCCATTAATTGCTGTCAGCTGTGTAATTCCAGCCAGCCAGAGTTATTATCGGCTTGTTTCAACTGACACCAAAAAGAACTGGATTTGAGGCTTGGCCCGTAACCATCTACAGTAAAGGATTCTGGGAATTTCCATTCTAATTGAGTGAAGGCAAGTGCCTTAATGGGCCCCATTAATTCACGTTCGTGAAAGTATCACGCGCACACACGACCGGCTTTTCTACATGTGTACGTTGCCACATTTACAATAACCGTACCAAAAAAGTCAGTCGCCGCGGCCAAAACATAGAACGACTTTTTTGTAAACACCGTCTCTGAGAGGCAGAGGGATTTGTTTACCGAGCTAACCTGGACTGTGTCCATTATTTCTTCCCTGTTTGGAAATCCTTTCAAAAAAACAAAGGCCTTTATAGTGTCTCTCGAGCTGTAAGAAAGGGTTTTTTCTTCACTTAAGTGACAACTTTTAAAGGGGCATCAGTGGTCTGATTAGGCGTAAGTGAATTGTCTAGTTTTTATGTATGTTTTTTGATTTTTCGCAGTCATTTTCTGGCAGCTGATTTCAAATACAACACGATTCAGTATTTCAATATTGAATGCAGCTGCTGGTATGGTTGAGATCCCACTTTTGTAGTTGATTTAAATCTGTAAATAACAATGCAATGACTAGCATGCCCCTCCTCTGACCCCCCCGCCCCACTCCTGCCAGTAGCAGCGGAAGCATTGAAACATTCTAGGTTTTCTTTGTAGCTGTAGCTTCTCTTGCTGGTTAAAGTGACGTGTGTCCGCGGAAAGGCTTGGTCTCTTTGAGCCGATACAAGTGACACTGCCCGTCAGTTTCTGCAAATGAAGAATTTTCAAAGTCATGGCGATTGCAGGATAGAGTAAATGTTTGAGAAGCTTATGCAAAAACACAATTTTGAGATCCTAGGAAGGAATGAGTAAGAGATGTGTTTATATAATGATTGAGTGAGGCAGAGGTTATGTAGTTGCGTGGGGTGGGGTGGGGTGTGCGGGGAAAAATGCTGGGGGATGGAATAGGATGGGGGGGTACACATCGCCGTGAGAGAATTTGGGAATAAGTTTGCAAGAGTTCTCTCCAGAGACGATGAACATAAGGAAATAGGAGTAGGCCATACGGCCCATCGAGCCTGCTCCACCATTCAATAAGATCATGGCTAATCTTCGTCCTCAACTCTTCCACTTTCCTGCCAATCCCCATATCCCTTGATTCCTTTAGATTCCAAAAATCTATCGATCTCCGCCTTGAATATACTCAACGACTGAGCATCCACAGCCCTCTAGGGTAGAGAATTCCAAAGATTTACAACCCTCTGAGTGAATAAATTTCTCCTCATCTCGGCCCTAAATGGCCGACCCCTTTTCCTGAGACTGTGCCCCCTAGTTCTAGACACTCCAGCCAGGGGGAAACAGCCTCTCCGCATCTACCCTGTCAATCCCCCTCAGAATCTTACATGCTTCAATGAGATCACCTCTCATTCTTCTAAACTCCAGAGAGTTTCAGCCCAATCTACTCAATCTCTCAAAGTGAAGTGAGTATTTTTTCTTTATTAGTTTCTGGAAAATAAGTAAATATAGTCTTCCACTGCAGATAGATAAGTAAATAAATACCACGGTAACACAAAATCTGTTCATCTAAATAGAATCATAGAATAATACAGCACAGAAGGAGGCTATTCGGCCCATCGCGTCTACGCCGTCTCTTTCGAAGAGCAATCCAGTTAGTCCCACTCCCCCACTCTATCCGTATATCCCTGCAATTTTATAGAATAAATAAAAAGATATAGCTAGATTCCACTTTGCATTGTTTAAAGTTTCATTTGTCGCACGGTACATGCAACTGCTTGAATATAAGTTTTGAATATAGTAACCAAATTTTCTTTTTCTTTCAGGAAATTTACCTGGGTGGGGGGGGGTGGGAAGATGGAGTTCATACTTTACCTTTGTGTTTGATTTTTTTTTATATACGAAACCAAATTTTGCTTGCTTTCATTGTCGTGAGGATTTTTGTTTTTAGTGACTATTCATTGTGGCTTCCAAAAGAGTAAGTTCTGATGCACCCTGTGAATGTCTTGCTGTCAATCATTTTTTTTTAAAAAGATCCCAGGGGTTGTGTGCACAGGCGCATGCTGTGAGCTGCAGCCTGCTAGCTCGAATCTCTTTAACTAACAGTAATGCATCTGGAAACCTGCATGAACTGAAGGCTGGGGCTCCAATCGAAAACATTGTTACAGGCAATTGTCAGAAATTGCTATTGTATAGGTATGTTTAATCATTTATTTAACAATGGTACGGGTTTGACCCAAACCCACTGTTTTTTGGGGGTCAAAGTGACTCTCTTTCCCCCCCTCCCTTTGCTGTCTCATGGGAAGTGAGAGAGAGCTGTAAAATGAATATAGTGAGGCATTTCTCCATATTGCAAGGTTCTGTCTTTTTCTGATTTATATTTCTACTGCCAGCTCTGTCTGTATCTGAAAGGTGGGATTTTTAATTAGAAGGATATGCAGATAGGGTTAGATGAAGTAGGGTGGGAGGAGCCTCGTGTGGAGCAGAAACACCGGCACGGAGCAGCTGGGCCTGTTTCTGTGCTGTAAATTCTATGTCATTTTGTATTAATGTTTACTCTGTTAGGAACCTTACTTTCAGTAAGTGGCAGCTCAGTGGACCAATCGAGGTGATGGTTGCACGGATTTTCAGAAAATATTTGCAGGAATTTGATAGTTTCAGCTTCTCCTTTCTTTCATTGGTAGATTTTGCTGATTGGTTGTTTTACTAGTTTCTCATTGGAGCTTTAGTTACTCACTGTCCTCGGGTTTGATTTGCACGCTCCCTACTAGTAACCTGTGATCTGTTACTGTTTCAGCAACACAAAATTTGAGCCAGTCAGAGCAAGTTTGGCACATGTATGCAAGTGTGATGTCTTCAGTATGATGGATAAAACACACACTGGATGCAGCATCTTCAAAAACTGTTAAATATCTCTATCTCGCTCTCTATTTCTGTCTCTCTCTCTGTCTTACTCTCTATCTCTCTCTATCTCTAGTGGCATTGATGTGTAGTCTGGGATATGGAATATGGTTGTGATGTTTAGTTGCTGAGAGAAAGCTGTGTCTATGTTGGCCTGTCTCCTTTTAAGCCCACAGCTCAAGAGATTCCTATGCAAAAGTGGTTTAAACGGGCGCAGCCTGAGGCAACTTGCAAGCTTCTTGCCAAGGGAAGTTTCTATAGATTGGCAGCTGCTTACCGATCCTCAACTCCTGCCCTTTGAACAGAAGCCAGGTTGTCGAGGCCAGAAACATCAGCAGGAAATGACTAGCTTTCTTCTATATTTTAAAAATGTTGTTTTGTATCTGTAACGAAGTGTAACATGGCACCTTGAAGTGTGATGTCTGAAGAATGGCTGATCTACACAAACAAAGACTTTGTTCTGGAGCGCGCGTTGGGCCCTGGGTTCTGGAGCGCGCGCTGGACACATAGAAACAGCAACCACCTGCATCAATTTTCTACATCTCTCCTTGCTGCAGTTGACCCTAGCCGCACACTACTGTTAATGCCACTTAATCTACAAGCAAGAACATGCTGTGACTTGTCGCTCCTTTGATGTTCATTTTCTCCAGGTATTTTTTGTTAGTGAATGCAGAAACATTAATATATTTGTTATATTTAATCTTCCATCCCACATCCACGTTGTCCTTTCATTTTCTCAACGTATAACCATCTCCATTTCCCTGTCAGAAAGGGGTTGTGCCATGGCCCAAAAAAGAATATTTTGCTGTTTCCTCCAGGATTCTTTCAACACAAACCCTTCCTTGATGAATGCCAGAACCCCCAAGTGACGCAAGTTGCATGTAACTTCTAACCATGACCTACTTGTGTTGCACAATTAATCTGTCCAGTAAGTCGCTCAGTAATTTTTAAGTAATTTATTGTTCTTCTGACTCTGTCCTGCCTGCTCATCCTGAAGCGTTTTATAAACAAAACATGGAGGACTCTAACTTAATGTGGTTCTTGTGTAACTCTTGGGACCCCAGAATCCGCTTGTGACGTCGTTACTTGTGTGTGATTTGAATCTTTTGTTTCTAAATGATATATTCGCTGAGGTTATGAAGCATGAGTAATTCAGCCAATGGACTGAATTTTACATATAAAATATAACTGATTTTAGTTGCATGCAATGCCACAGTAATCTTGTGTAGATTCGCAATTTTTTTTCCGACCTATATATGTACTGCAGCTAATGAGTCAGTGACTAGCTATGATTCCAGTCACTATATACTTCGGACTGTCTGACCCTCTTAATATACTCACTGAGTCGGGTCAATGAGGAGTTGGGTGTGTCCAGATGTCGGATCAGCAAAAGAAAGCCATGGCGCCAAAGAAGGGCTTCAAGAAAGTGCTGCCCAAACCCTCCAAGAAAGTCAACAGGAAGCGGAGAAGGTCGAGGAAGGAGAGCTGCTCCATCTCCGTCTATAAGGTGATGAAGCAGGTTCTCTTCCGACACCGGCATCTCCTCCCAGGCCATCAGCACCATGAACTCTTTTTTGCGGACGGTATTTTCCAGCGCGTCGCCGGCGAGGCTTCCCGCCCGGCCCCCATTACAACAAGCGCTCGGCCGCCCGCTCCTGGGAGATCCAGACCGCTCTGCGCCGACTGCTGCCCAGGGAGCTGCGTCGGAAGGGACAAAGGGCCGTGACCGAGCACACCAGCTCCAAGTGAAACTCCACAATGTATTGGGGGGGAAAAACCACAATCAATGGCTGCAAAAGTTGACCAATAGTTGCCACCGTTTCCTGAAGGGTTTCTCTAAGCAAGATCATAGTGCACTACGTTTTTTCACAACTAGAGCTTTCCAGAGACTCGGCAACAGTTCAACCTCTGGGAGATCTATTCGTCGTTAGTTTTTAGAGCTTTGTTCTCTAGCTGTGCTCAGCAGAATATAGGTGTTTCCTCTCCTGAAAGAAAGACTTGCGTTTATAGAACACCTTTCATGACCTCAGGATGTCCCAAACTGCTTTACAGCCACTGTTGTAATGTAGGAAACGCGGCAGCCAAGTCGCGCACAGCAAGCTCCCACATGTGATAATGACCAGATAATCTGTTTTAGTGATGTTGATTGAGGGATAAATATTGGCCAGGACACCGGGGAGAACTCCCCTGCTCTTCTTCAAAACAGTGCCATGGGATTTCTTGCGTCCGCCTGAGAGGGCAGACGGGGCCTCGGTTTAACCTCTCATCCGAAAGACGGCACCTCCAACAGTGCAGCGCTCCCTCAGCACTGCCCTAGAGTGTCGACCTAGATTTTTGTGCTCAAGTCTCTGGAGCGGGACTTGAACCCACAACCTTATGACTTGGAGGCAAGAGTGCTACCCACTGAGCCACAGCTGACTGTGTGTATGCTCCCACAGGTACTGGAAGCTCTCTGGTACCTAGCCCCAAGTGTCTTCACCTGTGAGCTTAAGACAGCGTGTGTTGGCAAACTCTTTTACCAATCACTGAGCTTGATGCTGCTTTCACCTGATCTCCACATCCATGTACTTTCCAGCAGCGCATTGCTGGACAACAATAAAGAGCAGAAACCCTGGCCGATTTTTCTTGACTGAGATCACTGTAGACCAAGGATCAAACTCGAGACATCGCTGATCCATATGGCTCCCTAGCAGACCTTTTTGTAGTGCCTTTACCCATTGAACTACGAGAGGACTTCCAGCCATGTTGTATAGCTTAACACCTCTTTGTGTCCCAGTCCTATTACATAATAGCGTAGATTGATCGGCCTCTAACAATTGAGTAATCTGGCATAGCATTTGGGATATTTTTTACCAGTCTGTTTGTACATGAAGCCAGGTCCAGAGTACGGAAACCGGAGCGACGACCTCAGTGCAATCTCTTCAGCATGTTGTCTGCCCCTTGCGTTCGTGTGGTTTAGCTTAGCATTCTCGGTCTTATAAAGTGATGTTGAGGCTGTTGCAAACTATAAATGCTTGCACTTATCGAATCATAGAACGATACAGCACAGAAGGCAGCCATTCGGCCCATCGTGCCTGTGCTGGCTCTTTGGTAGAGCTGTCCAATTAATCCCACTCCACAGAGTCCTGTAATTTCTTTTCTTGCATAACAATTTATCACATCTCTGCCAGTGATTAAAGTGGAAATTAAGAAAGGAGGTACTCTTTCACCACCACCCCCCCCCCCCCCCCCCACCACTAATATCACCTTTGAACTTGCACATAACCTTTTCTTGTCTTGTAAACTTGTGGCAATTTTGACTTTAGCATAAATAAAATCAGAAAATACTGGAGACACTCAGCAGGTCAGGCAGCATCTGTGGAGAGAGAAACAGAGTTAACGTTCCAGGTCGATGACCTTTCGTCAGAAGTGGAAAAAGTTAGAGATGTAACAGATTTTAGCAAGTGCTGAGGGGAGGAAAGAACAAAAGGGAAGGTCTGTGATTGGGTGGAAGGCAGGAGAGATTAAATGACGAAAGTGATGATGGCGCAAGGCAAAAGGAGATGGTAATGGGAGAAGTAAAGAAACAAAAGATGGGTCTAGAGGAGGTGACTTTAGAGTTAATGCAGTAAACTTCATTATGGCGTTTCTTTTTCCCTTTAAAAAGGTCCCAGGAAAGCTGGAGTAAATTTCTTCGGCCTGGATAGGGAACAGCAAAAAACTACTTGGAGAACATGTAGCTTGGGATTGAGTGTGAGGGAGGAGAAAGAGAGAGAAGGCCTCTTTAATATTATATCATTATAGGGTCAGCGCAATGCCTGTCTACTTTTACCTTTTGAAACAATACAGTCTATATCCTTTAAACTGTTGCTGTATTCTCCCAATAGGAACCAATTTAAAGTCAAAAAAGATGTTGGAGGGAAAACTAAGCTTGTTGATTTATATTGAAATTGTGACTTCAGTTTTCAGAGTCCTTTTAAGAACATAACATAAGAAATAGAAACAGGAGAAGGCCATATCGCCCCTCGAGCCTGCTCCGCCATTCAATAAGATCATGGCTGATCTGATCTTGGCCTCAACTCCACTTCCCTGCCCGCTCCCCATAACCCTTGACTCCCTTATCGTTCAAAAATCTGTCTATCTCCACCTTAAATATATTCAATGACACAGCCTCCACAGCTCTCTGGGGAAGAGAATTCCAAAGATTCATGACCGTCTGAGAAGAAATTCCTCCTCATTTCCGATTTAAAAGGGTGCCCCCTAGTTCTAGATTCCCCCACGAGGTCTCTGCAGACTATCACCTTCTTTCTCTTTTTACTCTCTCACTCTTCCTCTCTCTCTCTGCTCATTTACTGTCTCCTCAATCTCTTGCTCTCTATTCTCCAACTCTACTCTACCTTCCCCCCCCCCCCCTTTCACTCCTCATTCTGTCCCTTTCCCTCTTTCATTTGGGCTCTCTTCACTCCATTGCATTCTTTGTCATTAAGTATTCCTTCTCTCCGTTCAGATATTGCTCTTGATTTTCCCTAGCTCCAATATTTGCATTGCAGCTGTTTCCATTCTGCGCTAATAATTCTCAAACTCCTCTTCCCCGGTTTTCATAGATCCCGGTTTTTCCCACCCTGAGAAACCCGTGTAGCTGCTGCTGGGAACCAGTGGGAAAACCAAAACGTTTCAGGTACAATGAGTTGCTCTGAGGTACAGTGACTGTTGTTACGTAGGCAAATGTGGCAAGCATTTTGTTTACAGCGAGACTCCCCCAGAGCACAATGAGATGAAAGCCTATTTAAACTTTGTTTTTGTTGTTGCCAGGGCAACCCTGTGGTGTTCTTCAAATCGTGCCATGGGATTTTTAGCATACACTGGATCAGGCAGGATGGGCCTCGGTTTAATATTTCAGCTGATGCATCACGAGCAATGCAGCATTACCACCGTACTGCACAAGAGTGGCTCATTCTGGACATTGTGTCCTGGCTTCAAACAACTGTCTTCAGCTTCCGAAGTGCCCACTGTGTCGAACTAACATGTAGCATGGGATGGGCTTGTGGCGCCTAACAACCTACCCCGAGATAATCTGATTAAGGCTGTGGAACCGGTTTTGAGAATCTCCACTTTCAGAGCGCTTCCACTTGAAACGTTCCAATCCTTCTCTGAGCTGATTCAAGACTGGCTGGAAGACTGCAGAGGCTTCAGTGCTGAATTAATTTGTTGTAAAAAGAAAGAAAGACTTGCATTTATACAGCGCCTTTCACGACCACCGGAAGTCTCAAAGCGCTTTACAGCCAATGAAGTACTTTTATAAGTGTAGTCACTGTTGTAATGTGGGAAACGCGGCAGCCAATTTGCGCACAGCAAGCTCCCACAAACAGCAATGTGATAATGACCAGATAATCTGTTTTTTTAGTGATGTTGGTTGAGGGATAAATATTGGGCCAGGACACCGGGGACAACTCCCCTGCTCTTCTTTGAAACAGTGCCATGGGGTCTTTTACGTCCACCTGAGAGAGAGCAGACGGGGCCTCGGTTTAATGTCTCATCTGAAAGACAGTACCTCCAACAGTGCAGCACTCCCTCAGCACTGCACTGGAGTGTCAGCCCTAGCTTCATGTGCTCAAGTCTCTGGAGTGAGACTTGAACCCACGACCTTCTGACTTCTGACTCCGAGGCGAGAGTGCCACAGCTGACACTGTAGAAGTTTTAAGGGGTAAGGTAGCATAGTGGACTAGCAATCTAGAGGCTTGGGCTAATGATCCAGAGACGTGAGTTCAAATCCCACCACAGCAGCTGGGGAGTTTAAATTCAGTTCATTAGTAATTCTGGAATTTAAAAAAAGCTAGTGTCAGTAATAGTGCCCATGAAAACTACTGGATTGTCATAAAAACCCATCTGGTTCACTAATGTCCTTTAGCGAAGGAAACCTGCCGTCCTTACCCGGTCTGGCCTACATGTGGCTCCAGACCCACAGCAATGTGGTTGACTCTTAACTGCTCTTAGCTAAGGGCAATTAGGGATGGGCAATAAATGCTGGCCTTGCCAGCGACGCCCACATCCCATGAACGAATAAGAAAAAAAGTCAAAGCATCACCGCGCCCCCCCCCCCCCCCCACGTCCCTTTTCGCGATGATCCCTCTCACATGCAGATTAACCAACTAACCATGTGGAATTAGAATTCCGACCTGCCAACACGATAGTTTTCCGATCCTTAAATCGTGAAGTAATCCAACTTTAAACTCTTGACTAATCCGTGCGTTCTTTTGCTGATGGAGACGGCTCTCCTAGGTGCTTTTGGAGTGCATTTTGATTGGTTGGTACTGTTTTTGCTGGAAGGATATAATGAATAGGGGGGAGGAATTTTGGAAGATGGCAAATCGACACACTTTTTAACCTTGATCTAAACCCGTCTGACGCTGACATATGATTAATGCACAGGACAGATTGTTCCAGAACTCCTTGATAGCCGTGCAGGATTATAATGTACTTCATTTTCTACGTTAATTTAATCCTTAACGCAGCACTGCATGTGAAAGGAGCCAGAAAAACCTAAAGCTGGCTTTGCCTTGATCACAGTTAAACCCAGGGTGATGACAGAGTAGGCGCTTGTCAAAGTACATGCATATTTAATAGTGTGGCACAGCTATCAGCAAACTGATCTGAGTGTAAAATTGCAAAGGGTTTCAAACAGCGACATGTCAGTAAATGAGGTTTTTTTTCCTTTTGAGGTTTGTACTGCTGCCTGCTTGGACTGTAGCCATTCGTACAATTTGTACTCTTTTGAGTTATTGAGCCAACTGTGAGACACAGGTTTCTACCTGCAGGAACAACCAGCCCGCCCTTGGATCGAGCCTTTCACCTGGCAAAACACCCTAAGGTGCTTCACAAAAGGGGGAGGACAACGGACGCCAAACGGGAGAGGCGTTGGGAGAGGTGCTGGAATGAACAGAGGTTTCGAGACTTTTGAAGGTGAGACTTTAGATGGAAAGAATTTTCATTTGCCCAGCACCTCAAAGCACCGAACGATCCATCAATCACTCTGGACAAATGTGGCAGCCACAGCAAGGCTGCCAAAACAGCAAATGAACGGGAGGCCAGTTAATCTCTCTTTGGTGGCGCTGCTTGAGGGGAGGGGTGTTGGCCAGGACACTGCGAGAACGCCTTGCTCTTCAAACAGTACCAGGGGATCTTGAGGAAGGGAATTATCAGTGGAGGCCCATGATGGCTGAAGATGCAGGGGAGGGAAGGGGAGAGGGGAACTTATAGTAGCCCAACACTCTGAAGAGTGCATGGTGTGAGCCTATTCAAAGTCGTACCCAGAGTGTACAGTGCTCATACCTGCAATTATTCACCTCATACAGTCATAATGGCACAGGAGGCCATTCGGCCCATTGAGTCAGTGCGGGCTCTCTGCGGAGCAATCCAGTCAGTCCCATTCCCCCGCTCTATCCCCGTAGCCCTGCAAGTTTATTTCCTTCAAGTGCCTATCCAGTTTCCCCTTGAAAACATTGGGGCAGAAATTAGGCTCGCCACGGGTGAGTACGCACTATGTACTCACCCGTGGACGGAACGAAAGTGCCGGTTTCTTGCATCCACTGCGCATGCGCAGGAAACCGGAACTTCCGTTCCCCTGAGGAAAGGAGTTCAGAGGTCGAACGCGCACACCGGAGGGCCAGCGCATTCGCCTCGCACTTCGGTTTTTTTTTACAGGTTCCTCTGTGAGATACACATTGAAAAAGGAGGCGCAAGGCCTTCTTTTAACAAGGTAAGTGTTGATTTTATTAATTTTAAAAAAAAATTCACAGATTTATCATTTTTAATTACTTTAAAAGAAAGATAAATTTAATTTTAGCCCTGTTAAAGTGTAATTAATTTTTTCAAAAATTTAAATTTTTGTTTAAAATAGTTAATTAATGTAATTTATAGTTATTTTAAAAATGTGATTTAAAAAAAATTTATTTGTAGTTTTAGGGATGTTTTGGGGCCGATCTGTATTCATAGATTTGACCGGTTCCTGTCAAATCTATGAATGAAAGATGGTCTGCTGCCATTGGCTCTCCATGGCCCACATGATCCCAGGGGACGCATCGCACTAACTGCGCCCCTGGGATACGCAAGCACTGCGCGCCGGCAGTTGGAGGAGGCCCAGGAGCCGAAGTCCCCGCCGGTCCAGAGGTCAACAGCCGGCGCGGTAGGTAGGTGTGCGCGCGATCCTTGCACCCACGGGAAGCCAGGGAGCCGAATTTCTGGCTGTTGAGTGTCTCCGCTTCCACCACTTCCGTCGGCAGCGAGTTCCAGGTCCTCACCACTTGCTGCGTTAAAGTTTTTCCTCACATCCCCCCGTATCTCTTGCCCAAAACCTTAAATCTGTGTCCCCTAGTCCTTGTACCATCAACTAGTGGGAACAGCCTTTCCCCGTCTACCCTATCCAAACCCGTCATAATCTTGTACACCTCTATCAAGTCACCCTCAACCTCCTTTGCTCCAATGAAAACAAATCCAGTTTCTCCAACCTGTCCTTGTAGCTAAAATCCCCCATCCCCAGAACCATTCTGGTAAATCTCCTCTGCACCCTCTCATCCTTCCTAAAGTGTGGTGACCAGAACTGGACACAATACTCCAGTTGTGGCCTAACCAGCGCTTTATAAAGGTTCAGCATAACTTCTCTACTTTTGTACTCAATACCTCTATTTATGAAACCCAAGATCCCATATGCTTTGTTAACCACTCTCTCAGTATGTCCCGCCACCTTCAGGGACCTATGCACATTAACTCCCAGGTCCCTCGGTCCCTGCACACTCTTTAAAATGTTTCCATTAAATGTATATTGCCTCTCCCTGTTCCTTCTGCCAAAATGCATCACCTCACATTTCACCTTACCTCCTTGCCTCACTGGCAGCGGTGAGCTCTCTCTTGCTGACAGGGATCCCCGCAAGAGCATATTTAAAGAGGGCAGGGATCTCATCGCTACGGTGACACTGGGAAAGGGGAGGGTAATGAATTGGTGCTGGATGTTACTTTTTCACGCTTCTCTCTTGCCCCACCCACCCCCTTCCCCCTGGAGTAGGAGGGGGAGCTTGCACTGTCCACTGCCTGATGTAACTCCCAATGGTCATCTGAGCCCAGACACTGCAATGTCCTCTTGACCAGCACGTGAAGCAGAGACCCCTCGAAGAGAGGGAAAGGAAACTACCTCTTGCCTCCTTCCCTCCCACCCCAACCAACAACCTTCTGAGAGTGCAGTGAGCGCTTCCCCACTTCCCCCCCCAAAAAAAATGATCAAGCAAAAATAAAATGTGTCTAGAGCAAAACTGCTCCAACTCTCCTTCGGAGATAACTCTACCCAAGCTGCCCTGTTTGTACCGCCTTCTCGGCACTGAGGGAAAGATACATGGAGGGAGTGACATGGCATTGGTGGCACTCAGCTTCCCAGCAGTTCGATCCTGCTCTGTATTGAATTAACTTCTCTCAGCCAGGACTGCAGTGGTTTCGGGAGGGAGAGGGAGTAGGCCAGGGTTCCTGATCGCAATAAAGTGAGCCTTATGGAAACGCACGCCTGCTTGATACTGACACACGGGTGTGGGTTTCCTTTCACCCCACCACTCCAAAGCGGGCGGGGAGGTAAGGCTACATTCCACCCCCCCCCCCCACCCCCACCCCACCAAAAAAAGATTTTCCTTCCTCCAAGGGAGGGAATCCTACAGGGATGTAGGCCGCCAGAGTCCAGACTGCCCCGCTGCGTGTGAATGATGTAGAAGGCGGAGCCCATAAACCCACCGCAGACCACCAGGAGAGAGGTGGAGGTCGTCCCTGGGGGTGGGGGGGGGGGGGCAGTGTTGGGAGGTCCGCTGGCACCCCTTTTTGGAGGATGGGTCACCGCTTCTTCTCCTCTGGTCCCAAAACCTTTCCTTTGTTGGTCCTTGGCTCGTATCAGCTGATCTTCATGGGTCCTCTGCCCCCCCCACCCCTTTAATGCTTGTGTTGCTGCAGTGTTTGTGTCTCACGGCCGCAGCACCACCTCTTGCCTCACTGGCAGCGGTGAGCTCTCTCTTGCTGACAGGGATCCCAGCAAGAGCATATTTAAATAGGGCAGGGATCTCACCGGGAGACCACCCTACACACTTTAATAGGCAGGGACCTCACAGTGGATCAGCACAAAAATAAAGAGTTTAAACAAAGGAAAAATATAGAAAGGGGTGGCTTCAGCACGAAAACTTAAACTAAAGAACGGGTCATTGACCAAACCCGGCTCACAAAAGTGTTAATATTCTCTGGCGGGGCAGAAGCGGGCCCTGGGCAAAATGAAACCCTTCTCCTAAATGCACATTGGCGCCTCCAGGATCTCTCGCTCTTGACAGCAGTTGAGTTCACCGATATACAAGTCCTGGCTCATAGGAACAGGAGGAGGCCATTCAGCCCCCTCGAGCCTGCTCCGCCATTCAGTGAGATCATGGCTGATCTGCGACCTAACTCCATATACCCGCCTTTGCTCCATATCCCTTAATACCTTCAGTTAACAAAAACCTAGCAATCTCAGATTTAAAATTAACAACTGATCTAGCATCAGCTGCCGTTGGTGATGGTACAAGTCCTGTCCTAAGCACAGTTTTCCCCAAAATCTGTCTAATTTGAATTCACACTGGACTATTTTGTATGCAACTTGGATGGCTGCAGATTCAGGCGGCACACAAATTCTACTCACACTTACATAACTACCTGTGAAAATCTAATTATGTAATCCTTTTAAAATCTTACTCACCGGCATGTTTAGAGCATCCCACACTCTCACTGGTAGAAATGGAAGGCCACTAGTGCTGCGAGCTTCTGCATCTAACTGGCTTCAACCCTGTGAAGTACAGAACAGCTCCAGCACCAGCTGCAGCAGTTACCGTATGATGGAGGAGGGAAGGTTCATTCTAATACGATAGCAAAATACTGCGGATGCTGGAAATCCGAAATAACAACAGAAAACGCTGGAAAAACTCAGCAGGCCAGGCAGCATCCGTGGAGAGAGAAACAGAGTTAACGTTTCGGGTCGAAGACCTTTCGTTCATTCTAAGGCGGTTTGGGATGAACTGCATTACTTACCATTTTAGTGCGTGTGGCTTTAGAGGTTGGTGTCAGTTAGCCAGAAGGTCGTGGGTTCAAGCCCCACTTGTGCACTTTCAGAATATAAGCTAGGCCGAGACTCACGGTGCCGTACTGAGGGGAGTGCTGCACTCTCACATCTCTGAAGATGTCAACCGAGGTCCCGTCGGCCTGGTCCTGTGGATCTTCAGGATGATGTGGCACATTGGGAGTTTTCCCCAGTGTCCTGGGCCAACACCACCACCAGCCAATAAATGAACTGGTTGTTCATTTTTCATTGCTGTGTGTGCAAAATGGCTGCCTCGTTGCCGAGATAACAACAGTCCCAAGTAACTTCTTGCAGCAGGAGAGCTTTTTCAGATGTGATGAATGCTACATCAATGCAGATCTCTCTCTCTGTATCGGTCTCTGTTTGTTCTCTACCATCTGCACCTCAATCTGTCTACTTGGGCCACAGCTTGCTTACAAACACAAGCATTTTCTGTACTCCAGGGAGGGGTTGAGGGACCCTGACCAGCTTAGTTAAGCAGCGGCTCCTAAAAAGCTGTTGGTCCCAAGACAATGTGGGGGTGGACGCCAGGACCGACCAGAGTCTGTTCCGCTATCTTCAACACAAAAATGCCACAAGATGCTCAGCGACCTTATCTAGTCAGCAACAGGAAGGTCCCAGGCTAGCGATACACGCTGTGCTGAATTAGTAGAGGGGATGGTTGGTCACTGCGCCCCTGAGTTAGAATTCTCTTGGCGTTCCCTTGCCCGATGGCTAGCAAGTGACCCATGCATGACGTTGGGTAAAGAGCGCGTTGGGTTCAGATGCGATATCCCAACCCCCCACATAGTCAAATATCCAACCAACCCTCACTGTCAAGGGAAACCTGTGCCCGTGTAGCTATTTCCAGAAAGCCTACAGGGAAGGGGCAAGTTAATGTTCTATGCAACGAGGTGTGATTAAACGTATAGTTGCCAGCTTCAAATATTGTGTGGTTATGCTATCTGAGCAGATTTTACTGGTCATCTCATCCCACATTCTCACCAGAAACAGTCATAAACATGTGGTAGAAATTTAACTGACCACTCTAAATGCAGCATAAACATATTTTTGGCATTTTATTTCCCCCCTCTAATTTTCAACCAATCTTCTCTGTCGGAGCTGACTCATTCTGGTGTGCTATAGCGGCCATTCTATATTCTAGAACCAGGGATTGTGGGCAGAAGGTCGTGGGTCCAAGCCTCATTCCAGAGACTTGAGCCCAAAAATCTAGGCTGACACTTCAGTGCTGTACTGAGGGAGTGCCGCACTGTCGCAGGTACCGTCTTTGGATGAGACGGTAAACCGAGATCCGGTCTTACCCTCTCAGGTGGCCGTAAAAAAATTCTGTGGCACTATTTGAAGAAGATATAAATACAACTTCCTTTCTCCCTCCCTCCCTTCCTACCTACCTACAAATTTACCTACGTACGAATCCAATCAACATATGCACATTTTCCAGCAGAGTTTGCAGGATGTCGAGCAGGAGAGCGAATCGAGGCTGAATGTTCTTCCCCTAAATAGTTCAGCGGGATGGTGGCCAATTCTAGTGAAATTGGCAAACTCAGCATCGACCAGAGATCAAATAGGGACCTGATCTGCACGATCCAATATCAAATTTACCTTCTTAGCCACCAGGCAAGCTATTTATTTAGCTTAAATATTTTTTTTAAATCACCTATTGAGATCAAACTTAAGGAGCTTCAGCGCAAAGCCTTAGGGTTTGTCAGTGAGTTGAGTTCCTTGAAGCAACACCTTTGTAATGTTGATTAAAGAGTCATTGCTTCCCTCCAACCAAAACTAAAATATGGTCATAAATTTAAATGCCAAAAGTATTCCAACAGAAGCCACATTTCCTTTGAGGATTACACTGCTGTCTGCTTTCATTGCGGTCTGCTGTTCCACTCACAATAAACCCTCCTTTCCAAGAATGAAGATCCAAAGCCGATTATTCTTTTGAAGTTTTCTTTTAAGTTGGCCATCTAGTGAGACAACCCACCTCAGAACCTCCAGGAACTGAATGTAATGTAGGAATGGCATAGTGAGTTAGGCACTGACCGTTCACCGCTTGGACCTGGGTTTGAATGAAGCTCAGGCTCATGGGATGAAAGTTCTCGTTGTGCTGGTCCTATGTGAAATTAGTTTGGGCGGTCTTAATCCAGTTCCCAGTGGGCATAAGCCCACAGCACAAAACCATCCTCATTGGCAGCAAGGCCAAGAATGACTCAAATGGAAAATTGTCACAATGACACAGAATGGTGCGGTTCACGAGGCTAGAGACTAAAGCGTATTGTTGGGGCCAGAGAAGAGGAAGATTTACTCTGCATCGAACTGTGCTGTAGCTGTAACCTGACGTGGGAGTGCTTGATACTGACAATGGGAGCTCAAAACAGAAAGTGTTCCATTTCTCTGTGACTTGCATACAAAATTCTCACAAAAAAAAGACTGTAATCTTGTTCTGAATAAAAAAGAAACCCTGTGGTTCAACACGTTGCAAGCAAAACCTCGTAACCTCAAGAGTGCAAACCCACCTACGCTGCCAATTACACGTGGTGGGGGGGCGGTACGACATTCCGAACGAAGAATAGTAGTTAGTGTAGGCTGCACACCGCAACAGACCTCTTTTCCATGCCCACCCGTAGGATTTAAGTGGACAACCAGTTATAATGTTTCGGTGCGCCAAAGTGTAGCCAGGGATCAGTGCCCATGGAACCAGACCTCAGCAAGGATTCAACATCTTCAGGATAGCAGGGGAGGTCATTGAAAATGTTTCTAAAAGATTTTTGTTGCTTGAATGTAGGACGGTTCCCAGAAATGTACAACCTTGGGCCTATATGCACGAAGAGAGTGTATTACAAAATGGACAGGGTGCATGTGACATCACTGTCCTTCAACATGATGGAATGCTTCCCAGTTGGGAAAACACCATGTGGAAGACCAAAGCTGAGATGTTGGATAGGTCCTGATTTTTTTAACTCCGGGTGGATTCCCCTCCTCAGGCCTGAGTTAAAATTACAGTCGGGTCTCAATTATGTCATCGGGCCGCAACATGCATATGAAAAGAAAGACTTGTGTTTCTACAGCGCCTTTCACGACCACCGGACATCTCAAAGAGCTTTACAGCCAATAAGGTACTTTTTGAAGTGGAGTCACTGTTGTAATGTGGGAAACATGGCAGCCAATTTGCGCACAGCAAGCTCCCACAAACAGCAATGTGATAATTACCAGATATCTTTTTTTTTAGTAATGTTGATTGAGGGATAAATATTGGCTAGGACACCGGGGATATCTCCCCTGCTCTTCTTCGAAATAGTGCCGTGGGATCTTTTACATCCACCTGAGAGGGCAGACGGGGCCTCGGTTTAACGTCTCATCTGAAAGACGGCACCTCCGACAGTGCGGCACTCCCTCAGCACTGCACTTGATTGTCAGCCTAGATTTTTGTGCTCAATTCTCTGGAGTGGGACTATGAACCACGACCTTCTGACTCCGAGCCGAGAGGGTGCTTCCCACTGAGCCACGGCTGACACTCAAAAGAAGGACCCTGTTGGCTCCGGGCACGTGGCCTTGCCACCTGCTCAGGAGAGCGGGTTAAAATTGCAGATGTGGCGACTTTCGGACAGGTAAGAACCAGGGTGATTTTAACTGCCCACCCGCCAGGCTTCTGCTGAGCGAGTAGGGTTAAAATCGTCCCCATGTGGGAAGACCCGAATGGAAAAGTGAAAATAGGCAGGTCACGGTTAATGATGATTAATTAGTATCTCATGGTTTGGAAATGAAAACATAACTGTTGATTCTTTCAGTCATCTGACACATACACTGAAATCCAATTTATTTGTAGAAATGAAGAATGAATTACCAGTGAATTAGTTACATCTCTATTGCTGATTAAAAAAAATATATATTTTCAGTACCAACTTTTAATTCAATAACTACAAATGCATTGATTAGTCCAATTTGATACCCCTTCAATGCCATTCTAGCGTATTGCAGTAATCATTAAAATAATTGTTTTGATTTCAACAGGTTCAATTATTCAATTTGCATTTTGATTGATTCTTCTCACCAGAGTCCCTTGCCTACAGAAAAAGTCACATTTGTAAAAGATTAACGACAAAAAGAGCCATTAGCTCGCAGAAAGGTCGGCTGTGATGTTTCTCATGAAGTTCCACTCTGCAAAACTGTCCTCAGTCACAAACACCAGGCTTGTCAGTTTGGCAGTCGCTTCAATCTGTGCTGGGGGCAAAGGCTTGGGGAAGCTGGTGGAAGACCATCAATCTCCAAGGAAGCTCGACACAACTTATTTTGGTGTTGCGCAAAGCCTATCTCTGCGTGTTGATGGGGCAGTCTGGCTGCGGAGACCGTGACAAATAAACCACCAGAAGACACTGAACCCATCAAACGAGAAAGAGGAAAAGTAAATTTAAAGGAATTATTTTTTAAGAAGAAAATAAAATCGCTGGGTCCTGTTTGTGTACGTATATCTATTCACAGGCTCCCCTTTCTGCTATCGCTTTGAACACTGAGAGCAACAACAACTTGCATTCATGTAGCACCTTTAATGTAGTAACTGAGCCCCACAAGGAGATATTGGGACAGATGAGCAAAAGCTTGGTCAAAGTGGTTGGTTTTAAGGAGTGTCTTAAAGGAGGAAAGGTAAAGAGGTGGAGAGGTTTAGGGAGGGAACTTCAGAGCTTAGGGCCTAACTTTAACAGGAACCTGCTAAACCTATTGGCCCAGAAATTAAACAGTGATGGTTCCCGCGGGGGTAAGGATTCCCCGCGATATCGCACTCCGTGCCTACCTTTTTGCTCCGGGCCCACACGAACTTTAGTTTCAAAGGCTCTCTCTCTTGGAACCGTGCAGTGCTTGCGTGACCCAGAGACGCAATTAGTTCGTGCGAGCTCTGGGATCACGTGATTCAGTTAGAGCCAATGGCAGCACACCATCTTTCATTCATAGTTTTGACAGGAAGACCTGTCAAAGCTATGAATACTACACCCCCCCAAACGAACAGCTAAACCTCAATTAAATTTTTTTTAAAAAGCCATCACATTAATAAAATAAGTATAGTTAAATAAATTAACCACTTTAAACAAAAAATAAAATTTTTGAAAAAATTTAAAATCTTTTTAAAAGTTATAAAAATAAACTTACCTTTCTTTAAAGTCTCTAAAAAAGATAAACCTGTTGAAAATTTTTTAAATAACACTTAATTAACTACTTACCTTGTTAAAAGGGTGTCCTACGCCTGCTTTCTTTGTGTAAAATCTTCACCACTTACCTGCGCGTTCAAAGCTGAAAAAATAACTAAGTGCACTGCGTGCGCACAGCCTGTAGTGCGCACGCGGTTCACTTAGGAACCGCCCCCTTTTCAATTCACGAAGTGCCGGTTTCCCGCGCATGCGCAGTGCATGCAGGAAACCGGCAATTCGGGATCTAATACGCGAGAGTACACAGTGCGTACTCTCGCGTATTAGGTTTAATTTTCGGGCCAATATCCCGAAAGTGATTTCTGCTCCATCACCACAAATGAGGAAACTTAAGACATGCTGTACGTCTGACAAAGCCATAAAACAAAACGGAGTTTGCCTAATGAACTACAATATTTCTCTTTGCTCAAAGTATGCCTTGTTTCAAAGCAGATGCCTTATCATGAAACCTTTTAACTTTACCTAGCGTCACTCACATCTGCATGCAATATGTCACCCCATCCCCCTCCAGATGCCAACATTGCACCAATGAAGCTAAAGAGAAATAACCTACATAAAGGTCACGACCTGTGTAACTCAGTTACTCAGAAACCTCCCCAGCTACTTGTCTGGCTAAGCAGATGTCTTAAACTTTACATATATTTATCCAACTCTAATCTAACTCATTGCTATTAACTCAGAACTGTAGCACTCCATACCTAGCTCACCCTTCACTTCCTGCTACCGTTTGCAGGCTTTAACATCCCTCTCCTGGTGTCTCCTAATCACTATCGATTTGTCTTCTTTCCAATTCTTTTCAGTTTTGGTGGTGCATGCGGCCCTGTGCCTGGGTTTCTCTCGCCTCTGAGTCAGAAGAGTTGTGGGTTCAAGTCCCACTCCAGAGACTTGAGCACAAAATCCAAGCTGACACTCTCAGTGCAGCACTGAGGAAGTGCTGCTCTGTCAGAGGTGCCGTCTTTCGGATGAGATGTTAAACTGAGGCCCCCCCCCACCGTATGTCCTCTTAGGTGGATGTAAAAGTTCCCGTGGCACAGACACGATGGGCTGAATGGCCTGCTTCTGTGCTGTAAATTTCTATGACTACTTCGAAGAAGAGCAGTGGAGTTTCCTCTGGTGTCCTGGGGCCAATATTTATCCCTCAACCAACATCACTGAAACAGATTATCTGGTCATTATCACATTGCTGTTTGTGGGAGCTTGCTGTGCTCTGATTGGCTGCCGCGTTTCCTACGTTACAACAGTGACTACACTTCAAAAGTTGTGAAATGCTTTGGGACTTCCTGAGGTCATGAAAGATGCTATATAAGTGCAAGTCTTTCTTTCAATACAAGAGCTCCTCAGGGATAGTAGTTTTATCCACCTTCCTTACCTACCCAGATTATTCCAAGTAAATTGTAGTTTGATTCAGCTAACAAGGCTTCTTCGGCAGCACCTCCCAAACCCGCGACCTCTACCACCTAGAAGGACAAGGGCAGCAGGCGTATGGGAACACCACCACCTCCAAGTTCCCTTTCCATGTCACACGCTATCCTGACTTGGAAGTATATTACCGTTCCTTCATTGTCGCTGGGTCAAAATCCTGGAATTCCCTCCCTAACAGCACTGTGGGAGTATCTTCACTACACGAACTGCAGCGGTTCAAGAAGGCGGCTCACCACCACCTTCTCAAGGGCAACTAGGGATGGGCAATAAATGCTGGCCTTGCCAGCGACGCCCACATCCCGTGAGCAAATAAAAAAAATGATGCATGCTTTTCCAAGCTTGTTAACTTTCTGCGATACTTGGCTAAATGGACTTCCCAATGTTTAAAAAAAAAACTTTTAGCTCATGAACGTATGTGCAGGATCAGGACTCCAAGTACCCACAGATTCAAAATATTGCCGAGAGTGAGTGTTATCCACAACAAAATGCTTCTTAAAAAATCCTTTTTTTTTCCTGGGGCAGGGTTTAATTTAGAACTTTTCACTTTTTGACTTCCTTTGCATGCTCGGGCTGGCACAGGCTAGGTGCAAAGTAAATCTTGCTCTACGCCAGCAAAGCAATGCCAATCTCAGAAAGGCAACTCCAATTGCATCAGTGTGAGACTTTCATCAGGGATACGGGGATCGGGCGAGAAGGTGGAGTTGAGGTGGAAGGTCAGCCGTGATCTTATTGAATGGCGGAGCAACAACAACAACTTTTATTTCTATAGCGCACTTAATGCAGTAAAACCTCCCAAGGCGCTTCACAGGAGCGTTATCAAACAAAGTTTGACACTGAGCCACGTAAGGAGATATTAGGGCAAAGAGGTAGGTTTTAAGGGGTGTCTTGAAGGAGGAAAGAGAGGCGGAGAGGTTTAGGGAGGGAATTCCAGAGCTTAGGGCCCAGGCAGCTGAAGGCACAGCCACCAATGGTGGAGCGACTGAAATTGGGGATGCTCAAGAGGCCAGAATTAGCAGGCTCGTATGACCTGCTCCTATTCTTATGTTCTTATCCTCGTAGCGATTATGAGTGTCAAATTTTGTATCAGTGCAATATAAAAACTGAGTCGGAGCTGCCCAAAGTTCATTCCATGAAAGACGTTTACAGCCAGCAGAGAGTTTCATATTGTCTGGGATGATTTGAATCCAATTCACAGAGGTGAAGGGACTGTATTCTAATCCACAGCTCCACCCAGTCCTCTATATCCCTTTCTATTCTAAAGTTCTTTTGCTTCATTTCCTGGAAGTTGAGAGAGTTTTTTTAATTCATTCATGGGACTGTGGGCATCACTGGCAAGGCCAGCATTTATTGCCCATCCCTAATCTCCCTTAACTGAGTGGCTTGCTAAGCCATTTCAGAGGGCAGTTAAGAGTCAACTACATTGCAGTGGGTCTGGAGTCACATATAGGCCAGACCAGGTAAGGACAGCAGATTTCCTTCCCTAAAGGGCATTAGTGAACCAGATGGGTTCTTATGACAATCAATAGTTTCATGGTCACCATTACTGATACTAGCTTTTTTTTTAAATTCAATATTTATTTATTAACTGAATGTATATTTCCCAGCTGCTCATGGTGGGATTTGAACTTATGCCTCTAGGATTACTAGTCCAGTAACATAACCACTACGCTACCGTACCCTTCTGCAATAGAGGAAGGCCACAGACCGCACTTCCCAAAAGTGCCTATGGGGGAGAACTGAATGATGCTGTTGTAAAGGTGTAAATTCAACTAGTTGGTAGGAGAGGAACAACATTAAAGGATCTAAATGCCAAATATCTGGTGTTTTCAGATAAAGAAAGAACTTGCATTTATACAGCGCTTTTCACAACCTCAGAACGTCCCGAAGAGCTCCACAGCCAATGAAGTATTGTTGACATGGAGTCACTGTTTTAATGCAGGAAACTCAGCAGCCAATCAGAGCAAATCAAGCTCCCACAAACAGCAATGCGATATTGAGCAGATAATCTGTTTTAGTGATGTTGGTTGAGGGATAAATATTGGCCAGGACACCGGGGAGAACTCCCCTGCTCTTCTTTCAAATAGTGCCATGGGATCTTTTACGTCCACCTGAGAGAGCAGACGGGGCCTCAGTTTAATGTTTGATCTGAAAGACGGCACCTCCGACAGTCTCAGCACTGCACTGGGAGTGTCAGCCTAGATTTTGTGCTCGAGTCTCTGGATGCTGTTTAGTAGCTGATTCCTTTGTTCATCCCACTTTACACTTCAGCTTACGATGATGTGCAGACCGAACTCTGTGTCCACCCTTGCACCTACTGAAATTCTCCCACTTGTTACGTGATTAGCTTGAAACTTAGCTGTGTGAGTGTTTAGAAGCTCAAGCTCCAACCTTTCACTCGACCTCTAGTCAGAACTTTGATGCGATTACCCCTATTCAACAGCTTCCTCAGAAACGATCCAGTACTCCGTCTCCCTATTGGGGATTTCCTGCCAACCTGCAACACTAACCTAGTTCTGTCAAGATTGATGTATTTGCTTCTCGAACCTGCAACTGTTTATGAGTTATTGTACTTGACCTGGAAGGCAGCCTTCCGAGTTACTGGCAAGCCAGTAGACTCCAACCTCTATCCACAGATTGCCTGTTTATGAAAACCTGCTCGGCAGTAGGATTGTGAAAGCAGATCTTAAAACTAGGGGCCAGAAATATAAGATAGTCACTAATAAATCCAATTAAGCAATTCAAGAGAAACTTCTTTACCCAGAGAGTGGTTAGACTGTAGAACTTGCGACCACATGGAGTGGGTTGAGGTGAATAGCATAGAGGTCATTGTTGTTGTTGTTGTTGCCAGGGTCAATCTGGTGAGGTCCCTGTTCTTATTGCAAACACCTCGGGCTCCACTTTTAAGTCCTATATCTAAGCATTTTAGTAGTTAAATCAGTGCACTGCAATAAGAACTTTTGCAAAACTAAGTAATCATTGTCAGTAACTGAGAGATAAAAGTAACATTCAGAAATGGCTTCTCATCAGCCAGAAGTTAATAGCATTCAAGAAACACCTGAGCAGTGAAAGAATTTTAACTATTATTTTACAACAACAACTTGCATTTATACAGCGTCTTTAACGTAGTAAAACGTCCCAAGGTGCCTCACAGGAGCGTTATCAGACAAAATTTGACACCGAGCCACAGAAAGAGATATTAGGACAGCTTGGTTAAAGAGGTAGGTTTTAAGGAGCGTCTTAAAGGAGGAAAGGGAGGTAGAGAGGCAGAGAGGTTTTGGGAGGGAGTTCCAGAGCTTAGGGCCCAGGCAGCTGAAGGCACGGCCGCCAATGGTGGAGCGATTAGAATCGGGGATGAGCAAGAATTAGAGGAGTGCAGATATCTCGGACGGTTGCAGAGCTGAAGGAGGTTACAGAGAGAGGGAGGGGCGAGGCCATGGAGGGATTTGAAAGCAAGGATAAAAAAATTTAAATCGAGGCGTTGCTGGACCGGGAGCCAATGTAGGTCAGCGAGCACAGGGGTTGATGGGTGAATGGGTTAGGGTGCGAGTGAGGTCACGGGCAGCTGAGTTTTGAATGAGCTCAAGTTTACGTAGGGTGGAAGGTGGGAGGCCGGCCAGGAGTGCGTTGGAATAGTCTAGCCTAGAGGTAACAAAGGCATGGCTGAGGGTTTCAGCAGCAGATGAGATGTGGCAAGGGCGGAGACGGGCAATATTACGGAGGTGGAAATAGGCGGTCTTGGTGATGGAGAGGTCATGGGCCAGAAATCCAGCTCAGGGTCAAATAGGACGCCATGGTTGCAAACAGTCTGTTTCAGCCTCAGACATTGGCCAGGGAGAGGGATGGAGTCGATGGCTAGGGAGCGGAGTTTGTGGCGGGAACCGAAGACAATGGCTTCGGTCTTCCCAATATTCCATTGGAGGAAATTTATGCTCACCCAATATTGAATGTCAGACAAGCAACGTGACAAATCAGAGGCCGTGTAGGGGTCGAGAGAGATGGTGGTGAGGTAGAGCTGGGTGTCCTCGGCATACCTGTGGAATCTGAAGACGTGTTTTCAGATGATGTCGCCGAGGGGCAGCATGTAGATGAGAAATAGGAGCTGATCTTAGTTGCGGCAGCAGTAGGGACCCAACAGTTGGCCTCAAAGCCCCTGAGATAGGTACCAGAAAATCATCCGAGTTCCCTATTCCTGACTGCTAGCCAGCGACCCCCAAATGGGTGTGGCTATCAGGCCAGAACAGGATGGGGGCATGGATGAGAGATGTCCCAAGATCGACCAGCCAGCTGCCACTCGCACATGAAGGATGGGAACTTGGGTGAGATGTTGGAGGGTGGTCAGCGCTTTCAGGAAAGAGAAGAGAGTAAAATAAATACATTTCAGGGAGGAACAACCTGAATCCGCCCACATGTGCGTGATCTCCTCTCCAAATATCCTATCGCTCGACAACGGAAATTAATAATCAACAAAGAGACTGTGTGGGACCAGCAATGTGAGAGAGCCTACCTGAAATGTGCTGTAAAAGCCCGTCCTGCTACCGTGGATGTAATAACGTCAATCTTTCTTCTCCGTTGAGACCAACTGAAGACAGGCAGCCCCTCGCAGTCTTTCAGAGGTGCCACTATGCCAGTCATTCAGAACGGCTGGCACGCAAGTGGCCAGGCGCACATGCTCAGATGAGCGAGTGCTCAGTCCCTGAGTGCCGTTACCAGCAGTTTCATGTTGTTTTTGCTAATTGCTTTGCCCAGTAGCAATTTCAACTTTATGTAATCGTGAAATAGAGTTTTGTTGGTAGTTATTGAAATTAGGCATTTGGGGAATGTTTATTGACTCCATGCTGGCAGTAATGGACAACAGCCTTGAGCTTAATGTGTATTTTGGGAAACAGAAGCAATATTGGAAAAGCGTCTGAGCTGTAACACACCAGTTGTGCGGCACGCAACAGCTGGACAGAGAGGGACCCCTCCAGTTTCTCACACAGTCACCCGTAGCATTCTTGCAGCTATTAAATGAGGGTATCCATTTGTGAACCCGGGTACTGGGACAGAAATCGCTTTTGCAAGTGATAAATGCTAATAACTGGAACAGACCGGGCATTCACGCTTTTACACACAAACCGGGTTTTGTTGGCGCATTGCCAACTCTCTGACTGATTAAATAGGCATCGCTGTTCCTTTTTAACATTGACAATTTCACTCGGAAATCTCCATGGATGAGATTTTACTTGCTCCCTTCCCCACCCCACCATCAGTGAGCAGATGTAATCTGAAAATAAAGGTTGAAAATAACCGCTCTTTTTGAACTTAACGTTTACGAAACTGGTTACAATATCTGAAAGAGGCAGTTGTCGCTTCAAGGGAACCGTAGCTTTGTGGTAATGTTACTGGGCCAGTTAATCCAGGGGTCTGGGCTAATGATCCGAAGAGATGTGAGTTCAAATCTCACCATAGCAGCTGGGGAATTAAAATTCAGTTATAGAAGCTAGTGTCAGTAATGGTGACCATGAAACTATTGGATTGTTGTAAAAACCCATCTGGTTCACTAATGCCCTTTAGTGGAAGGAAATCAGTCCTCCTTACCTGGTGACTCCAGACCCACAGCAATGTGGTTGACTCTTAACCACCCTCTGAAATGGCCTAGCAAATGCCTCAGTTGTACCAAACTGGTATGACCTTCACCACGTGGACTGCAGCTAGTTCAAGAAGGTGGCTCACCACCACCTTCTCATAGGGCAAATGTGAGAAGTCGCAGAACACCAGGTTATAGTCTAACAGCTTTATTTGAAATCGCAAGCTTTCGGAGCGGCTGCTCCTTCGTCAGGTGAAGTCATAGGGCAACTAGGCTGTGGGCAATAAATGCTGGCCTTGACCAGTGATGCCCACATCCCAGGAGTGAATTAAAAAAAAGGTGAACTTCAACACTGGGCAAGACCCAGGTGTGTAGAACTTCAGTCACCAGCTGAAGTACCAATCTATGCCAAAAACATAGTAACTAAAGGCAGCAAGCTCTATCATACAAAGAAAGAACTTGCATTTCTACAGCACCTTTCAGGATGTCCCAAGGCACTTTACAGCCAACGAAATCATATGGGAAGGCAAAGTGACGTTAAAATCTTCATTTTCTCTCTTTTTCTCTTATATTTTCCTCTCTTTCTTTTCTCTCTCTCGCTTCCTCTCTCGAGTGAGTGGATGCATGAGAAATTTGTCGAGATTAATTGGCACAGTGTGTTCATTCACGAATTGGACATCCTGAGGCAGGTGCTTTCCATCGAATGCAATACAGTAGGTTTCACACCTGAAATGTGAGCCCATCTTTTTATTTGAGATGCTGGACAACCTGCTGATTATTTCCAGCATTCATAGAATCATAGAAATTTACGGCACAGAAGGAGTGCCATTCGGCCCATCGTGTCTGTGCCTAATTTGTGGTTTTCTTTTTCTATCTCTACATTTATGGGGTAAATTCAACAATTGTAGGCTCCCAGAACGGAACTCGAAGGGGTGCGTGAGTTGGGTATAGGGCCACGACACTGCATCGGCAATGACTGTGCTTTAATAGTGCCCAAAACCCCATGAATATCAACATCATAGAATCTTATAGCACAGAAACAGGCCATTCGGCCCATCGTGCCTCTTTAGTTATCCAATTAATCCCACTCCCCTGCTCTTTCCCCATAGCCCTGCAATTTTTTCATTTTTAAGTATATATCTTTTGAAAGTTACTATTGAATCCACTTCCACCGCCCTTTCAGGCAGCGCATTCCAGATCATAACAACTCGCTGCAGTTAAAAAGTTTCTCCTCTTCCCCACTGGTTCTTTTGCCATTTACCTTAAATCTGTGTCCTCTGGTTACCAACCCTCCCACCAGTGGAAACAGTTTCTCTTTATTTACTCTATCAAAACCCCTCATAATTTTGAACACCTCTATTAAATCTCCCCTTTACCTTCTCTGCTCTAAGGAGAACAATCCCAGCCTCTCCAGCCTCTCCGCATAACTGAAGTCCCTCATCCCCGGTATCATTCTAGTAAACCTCCTCCGCACTCTCTCCAAGGCCTGGACATCCTTCCTAAAATATGGTGCCCAGAATTGGACACAATGGCCTGGATTTTCTCAATGGGGAGCTTTTGGAGGCGGGACTCCCAACTTGTCGGGTTTTAGTCCCGCCTCCATCGACTTGTGGCCAACCCACGCTATTTTCTCTTGATTGACCTTGTTAAGCCCGTCCAGCGGGCTTAGCCGGCCAATTAAGGGGAAGCCGGTTACTGGTGACGTCAGCGAGTGATGTTTCATCTGTCAAGAGTTTTTGACAGATGAATTGTCATCGTTTGACGGCTCTGTGAAGCTCTCAAACACTGACAATCTGTCCTTTAAGTTGAGTCCTTTCACTCAGGCTCAGTTAGAGAGCTCTCCTGAGCAGAAAGCAGAAGGCTGCAGCTTTTGACAGTTCAGCGGCCATTCTGCTTTCTGTGCCGGTGAGCTGAGGGACTCCCGAGACCTGAAGGGAGGAAGCCTGCAGGAAGAAGTAAAGGTAAGTAAAACTTATTAAAACACTTTACACACACCTCACACACTTACCTCTGCACACATGCACCCATCACTCACCTGCACACCGGACATCGCGGCCCCTCCGACCCCCGCAGACCCACGGCCCGCCTCGCTGACCCTGGCGAGGTTCGGAGCCGTCGGGAAGCCCACACATCAGGGCTGAAAATAGGGATTCTCCAAAAAACTGCCTGTTAACTACCTGTTAACAGGCAGTTAATTGGCACTAATCCCCTTCCTGCCTCGAGGAGACGGGACCCGGCGCGGGTCGGGTACCCGCCTTCTGGGAAGATGGCACGGAGGCGGGTTGGGGGCGGGATGGGCACCCGCCCCCAGATTCTGCCATTTTCCCGGCAGTCCCGCCTCCAAACCCGCCTCCCCAGGGCTGGCAAGATCGCCCCCAATGCTCCAGCTGTGGCCGAACCAGTGATTTATAAAGGTTTAGCATAACTCCCTTGCTTTTGTACTCCATGCCTCCATTTATAAAGCCAGGAATCCCGTATGCTTTTGTATCAGCCTGATCACCTTGTCTTGCTACCTTCAAAGATTTGTGTATGTGAATCCCCAGGTCTCTCTGTTCCTGTACCCCCTTTAAAATATGTCCATTTAGTTTATATTGCCTCTCCTCATTCCTCCTTCCAAAACGCATAGCACGCCGATGACTCAAATTGCGACAAATGACAAGGAACTGGAGAATTACTTGTATCGTGCTATTACCTGATTTAAGATCTTTTTTTTGGGACGGTTTCAGGATTTTACAGGGAGAATTTATTTCTTTAATGCGGTCCTCAGGGTTTTAGCATGTGTACTTTAATGTGCTCCTGCAGCTTGGCAACAAGAGATTATTCGTTTTTGTGAAAGCGATGATAAATGAACATAATATATATAAGCACAACGGGAGAAATTATAGTCATCAAAAGAGTATAAATTATAATAGGATTTATTTTCTACCTCCTTTCTTGACTGCAGCCAATTCTAGTCGTCATCTGAGAAGAGGGTGAGTTAAGTAACCCTTGTTCTGTACATTATCCACTCGACCAAGCATTCTGAGAAGTTGAATGTTTGGCTGGTCAGCATTCTTGGGTTAAGACGAGGTTATTCTGATGTAGCTCAATTTTAAACTCATATGAGGTCATAAACTGCTTAAACTTACTGTTTAAGTGCTGCACTGTCGGAGGTGCCGTCTTTCGGATGAGACGTCAAACCGAGGCCCCGTCTGCCCTCTCAGGTGGACGTAAAAGATCCCACGGCACCATTCCGAAGAAGAGCAGGGAAGTTATCCCCCGGTGTCCTGGGGCCAATACTTATCCCTCAATCAAATCAGTAAAACAGATTATCTGGTCATTAGCACATTGCTGTTTGTGGGAGCTTGCTGTGCGCAAATTGGCTGCCACATTTCATACATTATGACAGTGATTACACTTCAAAAAGTACTTAATTGGCTGTAAAGCACTTTGGGATGTTCTGAGGTCGTGAAAGGTATCATATAAATGCAAGTTCTGACTTTCTCTCTTTTTCTTTCTTTCCTGTTGCCTGGTCCGTAATGTTACCCTTTTTGATAATGAACGCCATGTTTGGCTGTTCCCAGCTTCATCTACTCCCTCAAGATGACAGTCAACTCCTCGCAAATCTGATGTCTTTTCTCTTTTAATGCCTTGAATAAATACCACACAAACCCAGGGATCTATTTGATTCAAGCTTTTTTTTTACCCTATCTAGGACTTCCATCCTATTTATGTCAAGGTCATTAATTGTATTTGGATTATCTCTAATTATGGTACCTGTGACGCGTATATCTTCCCTAGTGAATGGGCAAAGTGCACTTAGTAACCAGGTGAAATAGCTCAATCTCTTGGGTCACCCACACCACATTCTACAGTAGCTAACAGAGAAGACTTGCGGAATTTTAAATGTGGGCTCCTACATGTTAAATCTTGCCTCATCTCCCTCTCCATGTGGGGAGCAGAGCTTTGAATCCTGTTAGTGACCTGTTCTGCTATTATGTCAGTACAATGATTGCCTTTGTTGCCTGGTTTGACCTGACCTACATCTAAAAGAGCCCTGGATTCACTCCAGGTAAAAAAAAGCCTCCTGTGCGTAAGGGCTCATGTAACACGCGAGGGAATAATGTGTTGAGTTAATTAGTGAAGTCCAGCCTAGAGCAACAAAAAGAGTGTTGTGTCGTTGGAGTCCTAATGCTCAGACTGGAGCTGAGTCCACTAGCACCAATTTTTTTCCACATCGTCATTCCAATTAACAGCAGCTCATTGAATCTGAACTTACAGCAGAGCCAATACATTGGGGGAGTCTGCAGGTGTCAGGAGTCCTCCGACTGTTTTATTTTGAGCTGGGATTTCATTGGCAGTAAAGCCTGCAGTCGCATTGCATCCGCTCTGCTCTTGGGAATTCCCTCTCTTTCGACCTCTTTCCACCTTAAAACTCTTCTCAAAACCTATGTCTTCGGCTCTGGCATGAGAGGGTTGTCCTATGAGGAGTGATTGAGTAAATTGGGCCTATACTCTCTGGAGTTTAGAAGAATGGGAGGTGATCTTATTGAAACATATAAGATTCTGAGGGGGATTGATAGAGTGGATGCTGAGAGGTTGTTCCCCTGGCTGGTGAGCCTAGAACTAGGGGGGCACAGTCTCAGGATAAGGGGTCGGCCACTTAAGACTGAGATGAGGAGGAATTTCTTCTCTCAGAGGGTTGTGAATCTTTGTAATTCTCTGGCCCCAGAGGGATGTGAATGCTGAGTCTTTGAGTATATTCAAGGCTGAGATAGATAGATTTTTGGATTCTAGGGGAATCGAGGGATATGGAGATCAGGCGGGAAAGTGGAGTTGATGTCGAAGATCAGCCATGATCTTATTGAATGGCGGAGCAGGCTCGAGGGGCCGTATGGCCTCCTCCTGCTCCTAATTCTTATGTTCTTATGTAGTTTTCCACCCCATTCCCTTGCTTGGTGCTCATTTTCCAATCGCCATCTGTAAAGCATCTTAGGGCCGTTTTTCTAGGTGCTATAGAAATTTAAGTTGTTGTTGTTGTCGTCGTCGTCCACCTCAAGTTAAACCAGAAGGAAACGTTTTACACAGTCCACCGGTTTATTAGGGACTAAATACAATCAAAGCCAGAGTTCACTAGACTTTCCACCGCGGTTAAAGCCTCCCGCCATGTATGTAACTCAGACCCGTTGAAATAAGGTTTAAAACCTGCACCGCCACAACATCACTGTTCAGTCGGTAAGAGCCACGAGTGGTGTTTTGCGGAGCCACACAGATCGGGAAGCCCCCAAGTTCATTCACCTGTTCTGTGCCGAGCCAATCTCGGCTGGGCCTACACTAGGCCTGAGTGCCCTCCCTGTGTTAGTGAACAGGAATTTTAAAAATCGGTCAAGGGTGTTGCCCCCTCAGCTGGAAATTATCCGGGAGATCTTCCACACAGGTGCTGCGAGCTTGGACCAGGGTGGAGTGTCTGAGCCTCATTAAACCTTCAAGACAGGTGCAAATGAAGATTGCATCGAGTTACATCGAGTGTACAGCACAGAAACAGGCCGTTCGGCCCAACTGGTCTGTGCTGGTGTTTATGCTCCACACGAGCCTCCTCCCACCCTATCTGCATATCCTTCTATTCCTTCTCCCTCATGTGTTTATCCAGCTTCTCCTCAAATGTATCTATACTATTCGCCTCAACCACTCCCTGTGGTAGCGAGTTCCACATTCTCACCACTCTCTGGGTAAAGAAGTTTCTCCTGAATTCCCTTTTGGATTTATTAGTGACAATTTTATATTTATGACCCCTAGTTTTGATCTCCCCCACAAGTGGAAACATTTTCTCTACGCCCACCCTATCAAACCCTTTCATAATCTTAAAGCCCTCTATCAGGTCACCCCCTCAGTCTTCACTTTTCGAGAGAAAAGAGCCCCAGCCCGTTCAAACTCTCAGTTCCGGTATCATTTTTGTAAATCTTTTTTGCACCTTCTCCAGTGCCTCGATATCCTTTTTATAATATGGAGACCAGAACTGTTCACAGTACTCCAGGGAAAGGCTTCCTTCTCCTTCACTCAGTCAGCATGACATCATCTCCAAGCACCTGTATAAACCAGGCCCACTTTTAAATAGATATCCTGGTTCCCAGCACTGAAGTTGTTAAAGCAATAGTGTCCCTTGCTATTGCATATGATAGGGAAGTAGTGTTTTTTTTTAGGTTTAGGTATTGCTGCTTTTCAGTAACTTCCTTTGGTTTCTAGACTGCTTTTCATTTTACTGCTTAGTTTTAGCTTTTTTTCTGTCTGTAACTCACCTCCTGACTCACCAAAGCTCTCCACCACCACCAATCAGGAGTGTGATGGAATACTTTCCACTTGCCTGGATGAGTGCAGCTCCAGTAACAATCGAGAAGCTCGACACCATCCAGGACAAAGCAGCCCGCTTGATCGGCAGCCCATCCGCCACCTTAAACATTCACTCCCTCCACCACCGGCGTACCGTGGCTGCAGTGTGTACCATCTACAAGATGCACTGCAGCAACTCGCCAAGTCTTCTTCGGCAGCACCTCCCAAACCTGCGGCCTCTACCACCTAGAAGGACAGGGACAAAAAGAAAGACTTGCATTTATATAGCCCCTTTCATGACCACTGGACGTCCCAAAGCGCTTTACAGCCAATTAAGTACTTTTGAAGTGTAGTCACTGTTGTAATGTAGGAAACGTGGCAGCCAATTTGCGCACAGCAAACTCCCACAAACAGCAATGTGATAATGACCAGATAATTTGTTTTTGTTATGTTGATTGAGGGATAAATATTGGCCAGGGCACAACTCCCCAGCTCTTCTTCAAAATAGTGCCATGGGATCTTTTACGTCCACCTGAGAGAGCAGTTTAACGTCTCATCTGAAAGATGGCACCTCTGACAGTGCAGCACTCCCTCAGTGCTGCACTGGAGTGTCAGCCTAGCTTTTTGTGCTCAAGTCTCTGGAGGGGGACTTGAACCCACAACCTTCTGACTCAGAGGTGAGGGTGCTACCAACTGAGCCATGGCTGACAGCAGGTGCAGGGGAACACCACAACCTCCAAGTTCCCCTCCAAGTCACACACCACCCTGACTGGGAAATATATCGGCCATTCCTTCATCGTCGCTGGGCCAAAATCCTGAAGCTCCCTCCCTAACAGCACTGTGGGAGTACTTTCACCACACGGACTGCAGCGGTTCGAGAAGAAGGCCCACCACCACCTTCTCAAGGGCAACTAGGATGGACAATAAATGCCGGCCTTGCCAGTGACGCACGTAGCCCCAGAATTATTATTTTTTTAAATCTACACCTACCTGTCTGGGGAATTGCTCTCTGCAGCATATGATGGGCATTCGTTTGAGAATTCCTCTTGTCCTCAGGAAGCTCAGGGATGAATCAGTGGAAGCAGGTGTACCTGCATCAGAGGACGACTTTGTTGTCCCACTCCTAAGCAAGGAAGCAGGTCTGCAGACATCACCACAGTTACTTGGACATGTCTGAGAAGCTCTGTCCCTCCTTTATTTTTATTTATTTTTATTCGTTTATGGGATGTGGGCGTAGCTGGCAAGGCCAGCATTTATTGCCCATCCCTAATTGCCTTTGAGAAGGTGGTGGTGAGCCACCTTCTTGAACCGCTGCAGTCTGTGTGGTGAAGGTACTCCCACAGTGCTGTCAGGGAGGGAGTTCCAGGATTTTGATCCAGTGACGATGAAGGTTCGGCCGATATACTTCCAAGTCAGGATGGTGTGTAACTTGGAGGGGAACTTGGAGATGGTGGTGTTCCCATGCGTCTGCTGCCCTTGTCCTTCTAGGTGGAAGAGGTTGCGGGTTTGAGAGGTGCTGCCGAAGAAGCCTTGGCGAGTTGCTGCAGTGCTGCTTATGAAAACGTCCTAAGGCGCTTCACAGGAGTGATTATCAAACAGAATTTGACACCGAGCCAATGTAAAGAGATACTAGGACAGGTGATCAGAAATTTGGTCGAAGAGCTAGCTTTTAAGGAGCAAATTTTAGGAGGAGAGAGAGGTAGAGATGCAGGCGAGGTTTAGGAAGGGAATTCCAGAGCTTAGGGCCCAGACAGCTGAAGGCACGGCCGCCAATGGTGGAGCGAAGAAATCGGTCGCAGACTTCGAACTATGCCCTTGTCTGCAATCAGACCTCCAAACCTCATCCATGACTGAGATGCTCTAACCCATGGCGGTGAATGTCATTATTGCCTTCAACTTCTATGCCAGTGGCTCTTTCCAAGCTGCCTCGGGGGGACATCTGCAGTGCACCAGGTCACTAATACATTGTTTGCCAAGGTGAGGGACCTCATCGCTTTTCCTAAGGACAAGGACTATCAGCAAAGAGATGGCTGGCTTCCAAAGAACGCAGGGCTTCGTTGATGGAATACACCTGGCCATAGGAGATCCTTCCATCCACATGCAGCTTGAATGTGGCCATCAGAATTACATCACGCAGATGGATGCCAGCTATCCAAGAAGCTTTTATGACGCCTTTGTTCCCTGGTGGCCAACAGTCCCACCATCATTTCATGGCTTTTCCAGGCTTGAAGAATGGATCGTAGTCAACCAAGAGCACCTTCTCGAGCTGTGGCTGGTGACATCAGTGCACAAACCATGAATGGTGGCGGACAGAACATAGAATGAAGCACAAGGGTATGAATATAGAGCGTACAATGGGCAAGCTGAAGCAGAGAATCCACTCTCTGGAAAGACCCAGGGGTGTCCTGCTGTATGACCCCAACAAAAAGGTCTGCCAGATGATAGCAGGTGCGGTGTATGCCGCACAATTCTGCCATCAGGAGAAGAGTCACCGTGCAACCAGTGCTAAAGGAGGATCAGGAAGACCCAGAAGAACATGGAGACAATGAGGTGAAGCTGAGGAGAAGCTGCCTCCAGTGGAACCACAGCACAAATGGCAAATAGAATCATAGAATCATACGTCGCAGAAAGAGGCCACTCGGCCCATCGTGCCTGTGCTGGCTCTTTGAAAGAGCTCTCCAAGTAGTCCCACTCCCTCCTGCTCTTTCCCCATAGCCCTGAAAATTTTCTCCCCTTCAAGTATTTATCCAATTCCCTTTTGAAAGTTACCATTGAACCTGCTTCCACCGCCCTTTCAGGCAGCGCATTCTAGATCACAACAACTCGCTGCATAAAAAAATTCTCCTCATGTCGCCTCTGGTTCTTTTGCCAATTATCTTAAATCTGTGTCCTCTGGTCACCGACCCTCCTGCCAGTGGAAACTGTTTCTCCTTATTTATTCTATCAAAACCCTTCATGATTTTGAGCACCTCTAATCTCCCCTTAACCTTCTCTGCTCTAGGGAGAACAACCCAGCTTCTCCAGTCTCTCCACGTAACTCAATCAGTGCCTTCAGGAGAATAAAAAGCCCCAAAAAAGAGTCCCACATTGCTTGCAAGGCAAAAGAGAAACAGAAAATATAAACAGAAAATGCTGTAAACACTCAGCAGGTCAGGCAGCATCTGTGGAGGGAGAAACAGAGTTAACGTTTCAGGTCAGTGATCTTTCGTTAGAGCTGGAAAATGTTACAGATGGAACAGGTTTTAAGCAAGTGTAGGGGCAGGGAAATGGGGGAAGGGGAGGAAAGAACATAAGCGAAGGTCTGTGATAGAGTGGAAGGCAGGAGGGATTAAATGACAAAAGATGTGAGCAAAAGGGAGTGGTATTGGGACAAGTAAAGAAACACAAGATGGGTCTAGAGGAACTGTAAATGGCAACAAAAGAATCATTACCAGTACCTGCTGCCTGAGAAAATGGGCAAAAATGAGAAGTCGCACAACACCAGGTTATAGTCCAACAGATTTATTTAAAATTACAAGCTTTCGGAGCTGTTGCCCCTTCGTCAGGTAGACCTGAAGAAGGAGCAGAGCTCCGAAAGCTTGTAATTTTAAATAAATCTGTTGGACTATAACCTGGTGTTGTGCGACTTCTCATTTTTGTCCACCCCAGTCCAACACCGGCATCTCCGCATCATGAGAAAATGGGAGCAGTGGTTATGATTTGAAATTGTTGAACTCAATGTTGAGGCCGGAAGGCTGTAAAACACTGAACTGAATTATGAGAAAGACAGAAACATATTAGTTCTCAGAACTAGGTTACATTCCTAATACAACGCATTGTGGGCAACCATTTTCTCCACCACAAATACTCACAGTGAGAACCCAATGGCTCTGTACCGCAGTGCTGAGAGCTGGAATTTTATAACAGAAATCCCTTCCATCCTGTTAGAATCAGCTCTGCGAACTGCCGCTTTGGGAAAGTTATATGCCAGGAATTTCCACTGAGTCTTTTCCTCCCTCCGCCCCCACGACTCCGCCGGAAACCCTGTTTAGGCGCGTAAAGGGGGCTTCCTTCAATCTCGAGGAAATTCCCGCCGGTAGTTATAGCGGGTAAGGGACGTAGACAGTCCAAACTCACACATTACATTAATACAGGAAAGGGGGGGGTGGTGTTCCAAGCCCACAGGACAGCAAACTCTGCAAGAACCATACCTCAGGTTGCAGTGCTAACTTGCGACTTTCCTTGGACTTAGATTTTCCTGTTCCTGCATCTGGGCATATTGGATCTCCTGCACACAGCGCGTTGAGGAAAATCGGGCGGGGGGGTGGGTGCGGTGGCGGGTGGGGGAGTTGCATGCTCTCTCAGGTGGATGTAAAAGATCCCACGGCACTATTTCAAAGAAGAGCGGGGGAGTTCTCCCCGGTGTCCTGGCCAATATTTATCCCTCAACCAACATCACTAAAACAGATTATCTGGTCATTAAATCGTTGCTGTTTGTGGGATCTTGCTGGGCACAAATTGGCTGCCGCGTTTCCTACATTGCAACAGTGACTCCACTTCAACAAAAAAAAGTACTCCATTGGCTGTAAAGTGCTTTGGGATGTCCTGAGGTCGTGAAAGGCGCTATATAAATGCAAGATCTTTCCTCGTTCTTTTTTATTCAGGTTCCCGCTTGGTTCTAAGGGTTCTAACAGAGCATCCCCAAATTTCGGGTTTTGTGAGCAGGCAAAACCGGAAGCAATGTGCCGCGTTCCGCTCTATCGGGGCCCTTTAGAGGTTGCGTTTGAAAAACTAAAGGAAGACAGCAGGGTTCGGGAAAACGTGCAAAGGGTTTTTGCATCCCTGTAGCCAGTTTGAAAATGGCTGCTGTGTTTTGGAACTGGTTGATGTTTGCAAGGCTGGTTAAGACGCATTTGCACGAGGCATGACTACAATGGCAGCTGCTTGGAGTTGTAAAGTCTGAGACAGGTGTCGCTGGGTGCTGGGCTGAGACAAACTGTTTTCAAAATCTGCGGCGTCTAGACCGTGAGTTGGTTCTCCGCTCTTCTGACTCTTGTCCAACTGCACTGTTATTCTTCAAAACTTCTGTTTAACGCTGATCAAGTATCACAACTTCAGCTTTCTTTCAGAGGAATGTTGTCACAGACTACTTGATTCTCTCCCCTCCCTTTTATCCGCTGTTTCACAGTATCATGGCTGAAGTTTTTTTGGGGGGGCGGGGAGGGCAGGGTGGGGAGTGGTGGGTGGAAGGGCAACTGAAGTGATTGGCGAGAGATTACCTGCAGAGGGCAGCTTCCATGAGATCAGCCTCTATGAAATGTCTGCAGCATGTGGTGTTGATCCCTGTTTCCATTGTCTAACGGCCAGGAGATTACACAGAATTACGTAGCCATTACAACAGAAACAGGTCGTTTGGCCCAAGCAGCCTGTGTTCGTGTTTATCCTCCACACAAGCAAATTGTCATCCTTGTTTTCAAATCCCTCCGTGGCATCGCCTCTCCCCATCTCTGTGACCTCCTCCAGCCCCACAACCCTCCGAGATCTCTGCGCTCCTCCAATTCTGGCCTCTTGAGCATCCCCGATTTTAATCGCTCCACCATTACCGGCCGTACCCTTCAGCTGCCTGGGCCCCAAGCTCTGGAATTCCCTCCCTAAACCTCTCCGCCTCTCTCTCCTCCTTTAAGACATTCCATAAAACCTACCCCTTTGACCAAGCTTTTGGTCACCTGTCCTAATATCTCCTTATGTGGCTCGGTGTCAAATCTTGCTCGGTAATGCTCCTGTGATGTTAAAGGCGCTGTATAAATGCAAGTTGTTGTTGTAGTGTAGTGCTACTCCCACGTGGCCGCCTTGTTCCCATATCTCCACCTATCTAACCTATTCTTAAACACTACGACTGCTTGGGAAGCTACAGTTCGAATCGTAAGAAATGTCATGGTCCTGAATTTCCGCAGGGGTTCTCCAGCTGTGGGAGACCAGTGGGACCCGCAGAGAAACTTCGGAAGCCGAAATGCTCAGCTGTTTCTCGGGGAGTTCTGCCAGTCTCCCGCTGAAGTCGTGGCAGGAGACCAGGAGAACTCCTATGGAATTTATATTTTTAACAGTTGTATGATACCAAACTAGGAGGGCGGGGAGTGGAATGTACAGGGCCTTGGTGAGACCACACCTTGAGTACTGTGTGCAGTTTTGGTCGCCTTATCTGAGGAAGGATGTTCTTGCCATGGAAGGAGTTCAGCGAAGATTCACAAGGCTGATACCTGGGATGGCAGGAATGACATATGAGGAGAGATTGGGTCGATTGGGCTTATACTCGCTGGAGTACAGAAGAATGAGAGGGGATCTCATCGAAACATATAAAATTCTGACAGGTCTGGACAAACTAGATGCAGGAAGAATGTTCCTGATGGTCGGAGAGTCCAGAACCAGGGGTCATAATCTAAGGATAAGGGGTAAGCCATTTAGGACAGAAATGAGGAAGAATTTCTTCACCCAGAGAGTGGTGAACCTGTGGAATTCTCTACCACAGAAGGTAGTTGAGGCCAAGTCATTAAATATATTCAAGAATGAGTTAGATATATTTCTTAAAGCTAAAGATATCAAGGGATATGGGGAGAAGGCAGGTACAGGGTACTGAGTTTGGATGATCAGCCATGATCTCATCGAATGGCGGAGCAGGCTCGAGGGGCCGAATGGCCTACTCCTGCTCCTATCTTCTATGTTTCTATGTTTCTATGAATCAGAAGAGGCAGCACGGTAATTAGAGAATTACTTGGATAAGATATCTCTGTGGGCAGAACAATGGGAGATGGAATTTAATGCAGAGAAGGGTGAAGTGCTAAACATAGGAAGGATGAATAGGTGATGTATGTACTCCACGAATAGTGTTGTAATAGTTAGGGATGAAGCTGAAAGAGACCTGGGAGTCTTAGTAGACTCGATGCCAAGCATGTCCAGCCAACACAGGGCATCAATCAACAAAGCCAATACAATAGAATATAAGTCAAAGGAGGTCATGATCAAACTTTCTTTGCTCTGGTCGGACCATGTCTTGACTACTGCGTGTCAGCTGTGGCTCAGTGGGCAGCACTCTCTTGCCTCTGAGTCAGAAGGTTGTGGGTTCAAAGTCCCACTCCAGAGACTTGAGCACAAAAATCTAGGCAGACACTCCCAGTGCAGTGCTGAGGGAGCGCTGCACTGTTGGAGGTGCCGTCTTTCGGATGAGACGTTAAACTGAGGCCCCTTCTGCTCTTTCAGGTGGACGTAAAAGATCCCATGGCACTATTTTGAAAAAGAGTTATCCCCAGTGTCCTGACCAATATTTATCCCTCAACCAACATCACAAAAACAGATTATCTGGTCATTATCACATTGCTGTTTGTAGGACCTTGCTGTGCGCAAATTGGCTGCTGTGTTTCCTACATTACAACAGTGACTCCACTCCAAAAGTACTTCATTGGCTGTAAAGCGCTTTGAGACATCCGGTGGTCGTGAAAGGTGCTACATAAATGCAAGTCTTTCTTTCTTTCAGTTCCGGTCACCAACTAACAAGGGAGACATTTAAGCACTGGATATTGAGTAGACTAGGCCTATATTCCCTAGAGTTTAGAAGAATGAGAGGTGATCTCATTGAAACACGTAAAATTCTTAAAGGGCTTGATTAGAGTAGATGCAGGGAGGATGTTTCTCCTGGCTGGAGAGTCTAGAACTAGGGATCCACAGTCTCAGAATAAGGGGTCAGCCATTTAGGACTGAGATGAGGAGAAACTTCTTCACTCAGAGGGTGGTGGATCTTTGGAATTCTCTACCCAGAGGGCTGTGGAGGCTCAGTCGTTGAGTATATTCAAGACAGAGATCGATAGATTTTTTGGATATTTAGGAAATCAAGGGATATGGGGATAGTGCGGGAAGGTGGAGTTGAGGTAGAAGATCAGCCATGATCTTATTGAATGGCGGAGCAGGCTCGAGGGGCGAAATGGCCGACTCCTGCTCCTATTTCTTATGTTCTCATGTTCTTACACAGTGCAGAGAAGAAGAATGAGACTGATCCCCAGAATCAGAGATCGGAGTTATGTGGAAAGAGTGGAGAAACTTGGGCTTTTCAGTCCAGGAAGGAGGCATATAAGATGGTCAATGGTATAGAAAAGTTAACCTGGAATATTAAACGGTGGGAGTAGAACTAGGGGACATAGGTTGAAAGCAGTAAAAGGTCATTGTGGGACTCATATCAGGAAATTCTTCTTCACAGAAAGTGTGATCAATGTGTGGAATAAACCTCCAGATAGAATAGTGGAGGCAGAAACCCTGGAATCATTTGAATGCGACAATGGGGAGATGTTAGGATCGCTCTGGATGGTTGAATTAAGATGGGCTGAATGGCCTTCCTTATCCATTAATGAGCTATGAAATGTGACTGTTCACCTTAATTCTGCTTGCTGCTAGCCTGCGTTCCTCAGGCTGCAAAGAATACAGAGTCACTTCAGCCATTATTCCCATGCAAATATGTTCTCACCACGAAGCAAGAGATTTACCACAGATTGATGGCCTTGTGGTGAAATCTCTTAAATTAAGGTAAAGTGCTTGATAACACACGTGATTGAAGGAAGTTCAGGAAACCCTTGTATTAAGTTGATAAACCGGTTTCCATTGTGTGAGGTACCTTTTCTTTTCCTATATCCCAATTTTTAGTTTCAAAAGGGATAAGACATGAGCTTATCTCAAAGGACGTGAGAGAGAGAAAAGAAAGAAAGCGAGGGAGCAAGAAAAAGAAAGAAAAAGAAAGAAAGAAAGAAAGAAAGGACCTCAGAATGTCCAAAAGTGCTTCAGAGCCAATGAAGTACTTTATGAAGTGCTGTAATGTGGGAACTGCAGCTGCCAATTTGTGCACAGCAAGGTCCCTCAAACAGCAATGAGATAAATGACCGGTTAAATCGTTTTATTTAGTGGTGTTGGTTGAGGGATAAATGTTGGACAGGACACTAGGAGAACTCCCCTGGTCTTCTTCAAATAGTTCTCAAATGGGCTCTTTTACATCCATTTGAGAGGGCAGATAGGCCTCATCTGAAAGACGGCACCTCCAACAGTACAGCACTACCTCAGTACTGCACTGGAGTGTCAGCCAAGATTACGTGCACAAGTTTCTGGAGTGGCGCTTGAACCCATGAGCTGCTGACCCAGAGACACGAATGCTACCACAGAGCCAAGGTGACACCTAGTTTAACACTGCCAACTATAGACTTGTGAGCTTGAGATTGGTAGTTCGGGAGTATCCAGTCAGAGAGAATAGTTAAAATTAATGGATAATCATGTGGGAGTGCGGAATCCTATATTTTGTCCCATGGAGCAGCAGGAGAAGCATTGAATGGCTAAAAAGTAGTCAACCTGGATTTAGAGGGGGACATCATACATATGACATATTTAGAGTTCTTTGAGGATAGTGGTGGCGGAAGCAGCTTCAATAGTAACTTTCAAAAGGGAATTGGATAAATACATGAAAAGGAAAAAAATTACAGGGCCATTAGGAGTGAACAGGGGAGTGGGACTAATTGGAGAGCTCTTTCAAAGAGCCGGCACAGGCACGATGGGCCGAATGGCCTCCTTCTGTGCTGTAAGAGTCTATGTTCCGTTTCGAGATGGCAGCGAGGAAACTCGCACTGATGGGCAGGAAAATCAAACAAAAAAAGAAACTTTTAAAACAGGAAACTGCCTCCTCACTACCTACAATCACATCCAGAAGATACAGCTAAGTCTTTTTTTGGCACTAGCTCTTAAAAGGAACCTATCCGATGTTAAGTCAGGGAAGAAAACTTCAGACAAAGGATTTGGGGACAGCCCAAGTTGACGAGGGAAATGCAGTAGATTTAATATACCTAGGGGGAGGAATTTGTGTGTTTAGCGCCACACGTTAGCGCAACGAGACGGCGCTAAAACGCCGCTGAGACTTCTAGCGCCACCTGGTGCCGGTTCCAGCGCCACACGCCATATCCGTCTTGCCGGTAGCGCTGCCGGTAAACTTGATCGCCAGGGATATCGCAATCACACAGATCATGACATCAGTGAGTGTGCAACGCTCACTTAATGCCCGATCTCCCAACTTCGTTTTGGTCATTGAACTTGCCGGCTGGAGAAAGCAATGACAGCTTCAGGTGGCGGCAGCAGGAAGCCGGCTCCAGCGACGCTATTTAAAGGGATCCTCACCAATCACTCGCACCTGACAGGATTTTGCAGTTTGAGTGGCTGTGTGCTAATTCCTGCAACTGCAAGAGTTTCCTTTAGTCATTTCAAGGTTATTTGGTATCAGGGAGTGTTCTGGCAAGTAACCGCAAAGGCTACCACTCACTTAATGTGCAGTTGGTATGTGACCGCACACAGTGAATCCTCAATGTCAATTCCCGCTATCCTGGCAGCAGCCATGATGCCTTCATCCTGCGCCAGACCGGTGTGCCATTACTCTTCCAGCCACCACAGCAAACTTGAGGGTGGCTGCTTGGAGACAAGGGCTATCCGCTCTCCACCTGGCTCATGACTCCCCTCCGCAACCCCAACACTCGTGCCCAGCACTCATATAATGAGAGTCATGCTGCCACCAGGAACATCATTGAGCAGACCATCAGCCTACTGAAGCAACGGTTCCACTGTCTTGACCGCTCGGGAGGAGTCCTCCAGTACGCGGCTGAGTGGGTGTCCCATTTCATGGTGGTCTGCTGTATGCTCCACAACTTGGCCATCATGAGGGCGCAGCCCTTACCACCAGGGATTGCAGGACCACCTCAGGAGGAGGGAGAGGGAGAGGAGGATGAGAAGGTGGACGAGGAGGGAGGGGAACAGGTGGGAGGGAGGAGGCAGCCAGACAATCGGCCTTCCGGATGAGCTGTCTGCGACCAGCTCATCAGACTCCTATTCAAATGAATGAAACCCCAGATCCCCGTTGCTCACCGCATACCCATCAATTCGATATTTAGGAAGGACAGGCAAAAGGGAAAAGGGTGGCATTGTTAGTAAAGGATGAAATCAGATCAATAGTGAGAAAGGATATTGGCTCAGAAAATCAAGATGTAGAATCAGTCTGGGTGGAGCTAAGAAGCACCAAGGGGCAGAAAACATTGGTGGGAGTTGTCTATAGGCCTCCAAACAGTAGTGGTAATGTAGGGGATGGCATAAAACAGGAAATTAGAGATGCATGTAACAAGGGTACTACAGTAATCATGGGTGACTTTAATCTACATAGAGACTGGCCAAACCAAATTAGCAATAATACTGTGGAGGATGAATTCCTGGAGTGTGTACGAGATGGATTTTTGGACCAGTACGTTGAGGAGCCAATTAGGGAACAGGCTATCCTAGATTGGGTATTGTGCAATGAGAAAGAGTTAATTAATAATCTTATTGTGCGGGGTCCTTTAGGGAAGAGTGACCATAACATGATAAAATTCTTCATTAAGATGGAAAGTGAAGTAGTCCAATCTGAAAATAGGGTCCTACATCTAAACAAAGGAAACTACGAAGGTATGAGGAGGGAGTTGGTTCTGATTGATTGGGGAGCTTCATTAAAAGGCATGATGGTGGATAGGCAATGGCTAACATTTAAGGAACGAATGCATGAATTGCAACAGTTATACATTCCTTTCTGGTGCAAATACACAAAAGGAAAAGCGGCCCAACAATGGCAACAAAAGAAATTAAGGATAGTATTAGATCCAAAGAGGAGTCATATAAAGTTGCCAGAAAAAGTAGCAAGCCTGAGGATTGGGAGCAGTTTAGAGTTCAGCAAAAAAGGACCAAGAGATTGATTAAGAGGGGAAAAATAGAGTATGAGAGTAAACTTGCAAGGAACATAAAAGCGGACTGTAAAAGCTTTTACAAGTATATAAAAATAAAAAGATTAGCGAAGACGAATGTAGGTCCCTTACAGTCAAAAACGGGAGAATTTATAATGGGGAACAAGGAAATGGCAGAGCAATTAAACAAATACTTTGGTTCTGTTTTCATGGAAGAGGACACAAATAACTTCCCAGAAATGCTATGGAACAAAGGGTCTAGTGAGAAGGAGGAATTAAAGGAAATTAGTATTAGTAAAAAAATAGTGCTGGTGAGATTAATGGGACTGAAAGCCAATAAATCCCCAGGGCCTGATAATCTACACCCAGAGTACTAAAAGAGGTAGCCATGGAAATAGTGGGTACATTGGTTGTCATCTTCCAAAATTCTATAGATTAAGGAACAGTTCCTGCAGATTGGAGGGTGGCAAATGTAACCCCACTATTTAAAAAAGGAGGGAGAGAGAAAACGGAACTACAGACCGGTTAGCCTAACATCAGTAGTGGGGAAATGCTAGAGTCTATTATAAAGGATGTGATAACAGGACACTTAGAAAACATCAACGGGATTAGACAAAGTCAACATGGATTTATGAAAGGGAAATCGTGTTTGACAAACCTACTGGAGTTTTTTGAGGATGTAACTGGTAGAATAGATAAGGGAGAACCAGTGGATGTGGTGTATTTGGATTTTCAGAAGGCCTTTGATAAAGTCCCACATAAGAGGTTAGTGTGCAAAATTAAAGCACATGGGATTGGGGGTAATATACTGGCATGGATAAAAATTGGTTAACAGACAGGAAAAAGAGAGTAGGAATAAATGGGTCTTTTTCGGGGTGGCAGACGGTAACTAGTGGGGTACCGCAGGGATCAGTGCTTGGGACCCAGCTATTCACAATATATATCAATGATTTGGATGAGGGAACCAAATGTAATATTTCCAAGTTTGCTGACGACATGAAACTAGGTGGGATTGTGAGTTGTGAGGAGGATGGAAAAAATCTTCAAGGCGATTTAGAGAAGTTGAGTGAGTGGGCAAATACATGGCAGATGCATTATAATGTGGATAAATGTGAAGTTACCCACGTCGGTAGGAAAAACAGAAAGGCAGAGTATTATTTAAATGGTGATAGATTGGGAAATGTTGATGTACAAAGGGACCTGGGTGTCCTTGTACACCAGTCACTGAAAGCAAACATGCAGGTGCAGCAAGCAGTTAGGAAGGCAAATGGTATGTTGGCCTTCATTGCAAGAGGATTTGAGTACAGAAGCAAGGATGTCTTACTACAGTTATACAGGGCCTTGGTGAGACCACACCTGGAGTACTGTGTGCAGTTTTGGTCTCCTTACCTAAGAAAGGATATACTTGCCATAGAGGGAGTGCAGCGAAGGTTCACCAGACTGGTTCCTGGGATGGCAGGACTGTCGTATGAGGAGAGATTGGGTCGACTAGGCCTGTATTCACTAGAGTTTAGAAGAATGAGAGGGGATCTCATTGAAACGTATAAAATTCTGACAGGGCTAGACAGACTGGATGCAAGGAGGATGTTTCCCCTGGCTGGGGTCTCTAGAACAAGGGGTCACAGTCTCAGGATACGGTAGGACATTTAGGATGTGGTGAGCAATGGGGATCTGGGGTTTCATTCATTTGAATTGGAGTCTGATGAGCTGGTCGCAGACAGCTCGTCCGGAAGGCCGATTGTCTGGCTGCCTCCTCCCTCCCACCTGTTACCCTCCCTCCTCGTCCACCTTCTCATCCTCCTCTCCCTCTCCCTCCTCCTGAGGTGGTCCCACAATCCCTGCTGGCAAGGGCTGTGCCCTCATGATGGCCAAGTTGTGGAGCATACAGCAGACCACCAGGAAATGGGGCACCCGCTCAGCCGCGTACTGGAGGACTCCACCCGAGTGGTCAAGACAGTGGAACCGTTGCTTCAGTAGGCCGATGGTCTGCTCAATGATGTTCCTGGTGGCAGCATGACTCTCATTATATGAGTGCTGGGCACGAGTGTTGGGGTTGCGGAGGGGAGTCATGAGCCAGGTGGAGAGCGGATAGCCCTTGTCTCCGAGCAGCCACCCTCAAGTTTGCTGTGGTGGCTGGAAGAGTGATGGCATACTGGTCTGGCGCAGGATGAAGGCATCATGGCTGCTGCCAGGATAGCGGGAATTGACATTGAGGATTCACTGTGTGTGGCCACACACCAACTGCACATTAAGTGAGTGGTAGCCTTTGCGGTTACGGAAGACCTCAGGATTATTATGCGGTGCCTGCAAAGCCACATGGGTGCAGTCGATGGTGCCCTGCACCATGGGGAAGCCCACTATCCTGGCAAAGCCACATGCACGTTCGTCCTGCTTCTCTCTGGTGATCGAGAAGCCAATGCAGTCCCTTCTCCTGGTATAGAGAGCCTCAGTGACCTCTCGGATGCAGCGATGGACAGCAAACTGTGAGATGTTAGCTATGTCTCCTGCTGCAGACTGGAAGGATCCACTGGCAAAGAAATTGAGGGCCACGGTGACCTTGACTGCCACTGAGAGAGCCGTGGTTGCCCTGTTCTGAGGCTGGAGGTCTGTTTGCAGGAGGTGGCTGAGTTCTGTGGCCACCTCCTTGGTGAAGCGAAGCCTCCTAATACACTGCTCCTTGCTTCATTGAAGGTAGGAGAAGTGATGTCGGAATACCCTTGAGGGTAAGGCCTCCTGTTGAGAGTCCTGATGGCCCTCCTCCTCCCTCTGCGGACATGTTTCCGTCAATCTCGCTGCCTCCGCTCCCTCCACCGTAAATCCTGGAGGGCGAGGTTGACTGCCATGACTTTTAACAAGTGTTTGAAGCGTTTAAAAAATAATGAGGGAATTTTGTACTTGCCAGAACATTCCCTGATACCAAATAACCTTGAAATGACTGAAGAAAACTCTTGCAGTTGCAGGAATTAGCACACAGCCACTCAAACTGCAAAACCCTGTCAGGTGCGAGTGATTGGTGAGGATCCCTTTAAATAGCATCGCTGGAGCCGGCTTCCTGCTGCCGCCACCTGAAGCTGTCGTTACTTTCTCCAGCCAACAAGTTCAATGACCAAAACAAAGTTTTGATGGAAGGAAAGATTGTATCTCTACAGTATCTGTGTTTATATTCTGTGAACTTTTGTAGATTCACTCATTGTAACTTTACCTGAAGAAGGGGTGATAGCTCCGAAAGCTTGTAATTTTAAATAAATCTGTTGGACTATAACCTGGTGTTGTGCGACTTCTCATTTTTGTCCACCCCAGTCCAACGCCAGCATCTCCGCATCAAAACAAAGTTGGAAGATCGGGCGTTAAGTGAGCGTTGCACACTCACTGACGTCATGATCTCCGTGATTGCGATATCCCTGGCGATCGAGTTTACCAGCAGCGCTACCGGCAAGATGGATATGGCATGTGGCGCTGGAACCAGCAACAGGTGGCGCTAGAGGTCTCAGCGGCGTTTTAGCGCCATCTCGTTCCGCTAACGTGTGGCGCTAAACACACAAATTCCTCCCCCTAGGTATATTAAATCTACTGAGTTCCCCTCATTAACTAACAGTTTGTGGCTGTCCCCAAATCCTTTGTCTGAAGTTTTCTTCCCTGACTTAACATCGGATAGGTTCCTTTTAAGAGCTAGTGCCAAAAGAAGACTTAGCTGTATCTTCTGGATGTGATTGTAGGTAGTGAGGATGCAGTTTCCTGTTTTAAAAGATTCTTTTTTTGTTTGATTTTCCTGCCCATCAGTGCGAGTTTCCTCGCTGCCATCTCGAAACGGAACATAGACTCTTACAGCACAGAAGGAGACCATTCGGCCCATCGTGCCTGTGCCGGCACTTTGAAAGAGCTCTCCCATTAGTCCCACTCCCCTGTTCACTCCTAATGGCCCTGTAATTTTTTTCCTTTTCCAGTATTTATCCAATTCCCTTTTGAAAGTTACTATTGAATCTGCTTCCGCCACCACTATCCTCAAAGAACAACAAGATTATTAATTAACTCCTTCTCATTACACAATACCCAGTCTAGGATAGCCTATTGGGTATAGCCAAACGCAGATTGGGTGACCGCTTTGCGGAACACCTCCGTTCAGTCCGTAAGGGGGACCCCGAGCTCCCGGTGGCCTGTCCCTTTAATTCTCCACTCTGACCTCACCGTCCTCGGCCTATTACACTGTTCCACGGAAGCTCAGCGTAAGCTCAAGGAACAGCACCTCATCTTTCGTTTAGGCACGCTACAGCCCTCTGGACTCAATATCGAGTTCAACAATTTTAGATCATAACCTCAACCCCTATCACATTTATATTTTATTTTTTCATCCACCCTTTTGTTTGGCCCCCCCTTTTTTTTTCCCTCCCAGAAGCTGGCAGCTGTCCTTCATTCTGCCAGTGCATTTCACACTTCTTTTAGCCTCAACCTGTCACATTAACACCTCCTCTTGCCTTGATCATCTCTTAATGTCTCTCAATGTCTCTTAATCTCTCCTTTTGTTCTTTCATCCCCTCCCCCTTTTCCCAGCTTTATCCTTGCTTTAAATCTATTTCATTTCCTGCTTTATCCAGTTCTGATGAAAGGTCTTCGACCTGAAACGTTAACTCTGTTTCTCTCTCCACGGATGCTGCCTGGCCTGCTGAGTTTTTCCAGCGTTTTCTGTTGTTATTTAGGATAGCCTATTCTCTAGTTGGCTCCTCAACGAACTGGTCTAAAAAACCATCTCGTACACACTCCAGGAATTCATCCTCCACAGTATTATTGCTAATTTGGTTTGGCCAGTCTATATGTAGATTAAAGTCACCCATGATTACTGTAGTACCCTTGTTACATGCTTAACCATTTTTAGTCTAAACACTGCCCATTCCTTGGCTATAATGAATTTCTAGCCCTAGCTAGACCGTATCGAAGAATTACATTAAAAAATTACTTAACAAAGCAGAAAGGCATAGAAAGGCATAGAATAAGAGAGAAACTTTTAAAGTGGATAACTAACTGTTTGAACCAGGAGTTGCAATGGTTAAAGGTCCAGTATTAACATGGAAAGAGGCAGCTCGCAGATTTCACAGGGTTTGGTTCTGAGGCCATTGATGATTTCAATATATACTCATGATTTGGAGGACGAAACAGGAACAAAAGTCTCCCAAGTTTGCCAATGGTACCAAATTCACAGGGTTGTAAATTGTAAGGAACAGGCAGAACAATCGCAAAGTGATCCTGGGCCAAAAAGTGGGAGTTTGTGTGGTTTAATGTAAAGCAATGCAAAGTCATGAAGCTGGGAAAAGGAAATAAACAGCGAGAATGCGAAAACAAGCAGTCTGCAGGAAATGGCACAGGAGAGGAATTTGGTGGTTTTAGTGGATAACACCCTTAAACAGTCAGCAAAATGAGCAGCAGTGGTGAAAAGGGGAAGACCAAGGAAGTGATAGTTCGTTTGTACAAATCACTGACCAGTCCCCACCTTGCGTACTATGTACAGGCCTGGGCTTCATACCATGGGGACAACCTGGCCTTGGAAAGAGTACAAAGAAGAGCAACTGTTGATAAATGGGAGTGTGCCACTTTTTTTCTTAGGATGTGGGTGAAGCTGGCGAAGCTGTATTTATTGCCCAACATCTCGTTGCCCTGAAAAGGTGCTGGTGGACCTTCTCCTGGAACCGTTGCAGTCCTTATGGTGATGGCGCTGCCAGATGATGTTAAATTGGTCATTCCAGGATTTTGACCCAGCGACGATGAAGGAAAGGCGATGTATGTCCAAGTCAGGATGGTGTGTGATTTGGAGGTGATGGTGGTCCATTGATCTTGCTGTTCTTGCCCTTCTTGGTGGTAGAGATCACGGGGCTGTGAGGTGCTGTCAACGTAAGCTTGGTGAGCTACTGCATTGCATCCTGTGGATATTACAGGCTATAACCTCAGAGCACCAATGGTGGAGGGGATGGATATTGAGTCCAAGGGCAAGGGCACTGCTCAAGTGGGTTGCTGTATCCTGGACGGCAATTCTTTAGTGTTGCTGCAGCTGCACTTGTCCTAGCAACTGGTGAGTATTCTGTAGCCTTGTAGATGGTGGAGAGGCTGTGAGGGTTCAGGAAGAAAGCCACTCATTGCAGAGTACCCAGTTTCTGTCCTGTTTCTGCAGCCATGCTGTTGATATGGCTGGTCCAGGTTAGCTTCTAGTCAATCTGACCCCAGGATGTTGATGATGGGGGACTCTGCGATGGTGATGCCATTGAAGGTCAGGGATAGGCGGTTGGACCTTTTCTTGTTGGGGATGGTCACTTAAGTCACCTGCCGCTTGCGAGCCCAAGCCTGGACATCCAGCTGTAGGATTGGATGGACTGCTTTGTTACTGGAGGAGCTGTGAATGGAGTTGAACACTGTAGAATCATCAGAAAACAGCCTCATTGCTGACCTTAAAATGGAGGGAAGGTCATTGATAGAGAATCTGAAGACGATTGGGTTGAAGACACTGCAGCAGTGCCTTGATTGGCCTTCCAACAACCATGACCTTTGTTTCAGGTATAACTGCAGCCACTGGAGGATTTTTCCCTTGACTTCCGTTAGGCTCAGTTTTGCTAGAGAACTAGGAATATTCACATTGTAAAAGGTGGCTTAGTGCGATACTATTGAGATATTTAAGATCTTCAGGGGAATAAATTGGATCCCAGAAATGACGTTCAATATTAACACAGGCTGTAGGACAATAGGACATGGATTCAAACTTAAATGAGAAAAGACGAATACACAGTTAAGATATATCTTTGTCGCAGTCAGTGTAGTCTACCAGTGGATAATGTTGTAAGTAATAAGAGGGTGATGTATAAATGTTTGCCAGACAGGCTATCGAGAGGTATTAGAAGTAATGTGTGGTAAGCAGTCTTTGGGGTTAGTCTGATAGATGGAGATGGTTGCTTTCTTGCCTGGTATAATCCTATGTTCCTAAAAACATTGGGATATATTAGGATGGGGGGAGGTGTCAGCTGGGTATATTTAGTGCTGTGTCATGGGTAACCAGGGTCTCCCAGAGCTTACTTGATTGCCTTAGGGAGTAAAGGGTTTTTCTGAAGTTATCTACAGGGTTTTTCCCTCTATGTTTGCCTCACTTCCCCCCCACCTCCCAGGGGTCAGTATTGCCAGAAATTGGGGAATGAGGTGTACGAGGTTGCTCCCATTTAATGGAAAGGGTGAGCATGGATGGACTTCAGTATCTTTCCTCACCTTTGCTTTTTGTACGTTTGTACGTTCACAGATGGTGGGGAGGGATAACTCTTGAAACAAGAGCTGGCAGTGGACCACTTCTTCATAGCTGACTTAGACTGACGACGGAACAGGACTGGGAGAGAGTTAACCACCAGAGACAAGTTGATTTATGGCCCATAGAGAACAACAACAGCAACAAAATTTGACACCAAGCCACATAAGGAGATATTAGGACAGGTGACCTTGGCCAAAGAGGCAGGCTTCAAGGAACGTCTTCAAGGAGGAGAAAAAGGCAGAGAGGCAGAGAGATTTAGGGAGGGAATTCCAAAGCTTAGGGCCAAGGCAGCTGAAGACACGGCCGCCAATGGCGGAGCGATGAAAATCGGGGATGCGCAAGAGGCCAGATTTGGAGGAATGCAGAGATCTCGGAGGGTTGTAGGGCTGGAGGAAGTTACAGAGATACAGGAATGAAAAGTGGTGCGGGGGGTGGGGGGGGGAGGGGGAGAGAAAATAAGTTGAATTAATTTGCTCATCAAAAAAAATTATTGTCGCCTCTAAAGCTGCAAGTTGAGAATGAGCCAGTTTGTCACAGAGTATAGAATGCTGTCCATAGAGGTTGGGGAGCTAGGCCTAGACTGTTTTGAGAGTACAGACAGAGTTTGTTAGTGCTGCATATTTTGTGAGAATGAATTGAAAACACAGCCAGCAGCTGTTAAACAGCTGCAGACTGCCCAGCCCTCGCACAGAGCACATCTCAGCTTGTCAACGCTCTACAGTATTTCCATAGAAATCACTTGGCTGGTAAGCAACTGCACACCTGTCAACATCATTTACAGTTTGTGGCTGTCCCCAAACCCTTTGTCTGAAGTTTTCTTCCCTGACTTAACATCGGACAGGTTCCCTTTAAGAGTTAATGCCTCAAAAAAAGACTTATCTGTGTTTCCTGGATCTGATTGTAGGTGGTGAGGAGGCAGTTTCCTGTTTTAAAAGATTTTTTTTTTTATCTTTGATTTTCCTGCCCATCAGTGTGAATTTCCTCACTCCCAACTCCAAATGGAAGATAGAATATTACAGCAAAGAAGGAGGCCATTCGGCCCATCGTGCCTGTGCCGGCTCTTTGAAAGAGCTCTCCAATTAGTCCCCCTCCCCCCCCTGCTCTTTCCCCATAGCCCTGCGAATTTTTCCTTTTCAGGTATATAACCAATTCCCTTCCATATTTCGCATTTGGTCCCAAGTGTTGTGATCTGTGTCTCTCCGGGGTTTAGAGGTTAATTTTCTGGCAGGGTGCTGTCAGCAGGGAGCCTCACCCTATGGGAGCTCACATTGGAAATTGAGAAAGTCACGCACAGCGTGTGCCCGAATTTCCGACGTGTGCTTCTGTGAGTGAGCTCAGCCGTGCAAAGTGGGAAAATTACCCCCCTTTGTGTCTGGAAATTTCTAGAATGTAAACTGGACGACAAAAAGGTGAAAAAAAAAACTATTTTGTATCTAGTGTCAGCAGAAATTCCTTCTAGGCCAGGTGCAGTGCGGGATAAATACAAGACACAACTAACACCACCCAACAATGTTCCTCAACTTGTGGGGAAGAGCAAAACTAGGGGCCATCAATATAAGATAGTCACCAAGAAATCCAATAGGAAATTCAGAAGAAACTTCTTTACCCAGAGAGTGGGGAGAATGTGGAACTCGCTATCACAGGGAGTGGTTGAAGCGAATTGTATGGAAGCATATGAGGGAGAAGGGAATAGAGGGTTCTGCTGACAGAGATAGATGAGGAAAGACGGGAGGAGGCTCGAGTAGAGCATAAACGCCGGCATGGACTGGTTGGGCCGAATGGTCTGTTTCTGTGATATATATTCTATGTAAGTCTATGTAACTCTAACCTCAGACATGCATCCCCTACTGTATCAGTATGACATTTTTCATTTCCCACCCTTGTGGCTTTTCTGAGGAATGTGAGAAGTCGCACAACACCAGGTTATAGTCCAACAGCTTTATTTGAAATCACAAGCTTTCGGAGCGCTGCTCCTTCGTCAGTTTTTTGTTTTCCACACAGACCCCAGCGTCTGCCACATTGTCTTTGATGTAATGTTTTCCTGACTGACCTGTTTGGACACCATCCACACCTTTGATTGCCGTGATTATCTCTCTGCCGAGGTGTGATAAAGGGCAGTTGGAAAGATTAACTGTAATCATCTGGCAGTGTTCTCTGACTATATATGCTGTGACTATATGCATCTCTTCACTTCACCTGATGAAGGAGCAGCGCTCCGAAAGCTTGTGATTTCAAATAAAGCTGTTGGACTATAACCTGGTGTTGTGCGACTTCTCACATTTGTCCACCCCAGTCCAACACCGGCATCTCCACATCATTTTCTGAGGAAGATTGCCAATTTAGTTGGTGATAAATTACGGATGCTTTTGACCTGAGCCAAATAAGAACTGGGTTAAGAATCCACAAAAACCTCTTTCTTGTAGGATCGCTATAGTCATAAGAAAGAGAAAGGTCTCATCCCATCCCATCCCATCCCATCTCATCGCATCCCATCAGCCTGGGCTGGATTCAAAACAATTTGCATGTAACGTAGTAAAACGTCCCAAGGCGCTTCACAGGAGTGTTATCAAAAAAATTTGACACCGAGCCACAGAAGGAGCAATTAGGGCAGGTGACCAAAAGCTTGGTCAAAGAGGTAGGTTTTAAGGAGCGTCTTAAAGGAGGATAGAGAGGTAGAGAGGCGGCGAGGTTTAGGGAGGGAATTCAGGAGATTAGGGCCTCGGCAGCTGAAGGCACAGCCACCAATGGTGGAGCGAAAGAAATTGGGGACGTGCAAGAGGCCAGAATTGGAGGCGTGCAGAGATCTCGGGGGGTTGTGGGACTGGAGGAGGTGACAGAGATGGGGAGGGGCGAGGCCATGGAGGGATTTGGAAACAAGGCTGAGAATTTTAAAATCGAGGTGCCCAGTAAAACAAAAGCGTGCGCTAACCCACTGTGCCACCCACTCCCTCTGTTTGCAATTTTAAATGGGTTTTTCAGAACGCTGGCAGTGCAGCAGCAGTATGCAACATGGAGGAAAGGTGGAGGCCAAGCATCTACTCACAGGGCAGTGAAAATGAAAGGAACAGTTGTTCCAGAACTGCTCCTGTACATCTTCTGGTTGCCGTTTCAGTCCGTGAGGCCCAGAAGTGGGTCTGCTTCTATCGCGGTGGCACCTCAGCAGTTGTTCGCCAGCACAGCTGTTTTTTTTTTGTTGCAAATTATCACCAGTTGTTGGTTGAAGACTTTGGCCAGCAACAGAAGTGACTTTTCGAACACTGGGGCCTTCAGAAGTAATGAAGCACAAATGAATTATTTCAGATTTTGGCATTGGAAAGGAATTTCTTCTGAATATTTCACGTAAAGCATGGATTTCCAAATCTAGGATCGGGGACCCAAGGGATCTGCGAAGGAATCCCAAGAAGTCTGCAAGGGTCATCCGATTTTGGTGCACCTGTCATCAGATATCTGAATTTTCTATATTTGTCGATTAACTAGCATGTTATTTTTGTCGGTGCATATCTGGTTATGAAGATATTTTCTGCAATGAAGGAGGTAATGCTAAACCTCTGCAAATCATTGACGAGACCGCAGTTAGATGATTGTGTCCAGTTTTGGAGAACCTTACTTTTAGGGAAGGATGCCAAAGCCATGGAGAGGATGCTGAAGTGACTCATTGAGAAGATACCAGGAAGGAGGCGCTTTAGTCTTAAGTAGAGACTAGAAAACCGGAGCAGAGAAGATTAAGATGAGAAATGATAAGAGATGTTAAAAGTTATGAGGAGTTTTGATCAGGTAAATAGGAAAAGGTTGTTTTACTGTACACCGCAACTAAGAGCAGGAACTTGCCATCCATGTCCACGGAGGTTGAGTTTATTTCATAGATTTTAATTTCTAGGACAGTCTGACATAAGAACTTAAGAAATAGGAGCAGGAGTAGGCCATACAGCCCCTCAAGCCTGCTCCACCATTCAATAAGATCATGGCTGATCTTTTACCTCATCTCCACTTTCCTGCACTATCTCCATATCCCTTGATTCCCTTAATATTCAAAAATCTAGCGATCTCTGTCTTGAATATACTCAACGACTGAGCCTCCACAGCCCTCTGGGGTAGAGAATTCCAAAGATTCATCACCCTCTGAGTGAAGAAATTTCACCTCATCTCAGTCCTAAATGGCCAACCCCTTATTCTGAGATTGTGACCCCTGGTTCTAGACTCCCCAGCCAGGGGAAACATCCTCCCTGCATCTACCCTGTCAAGTCCTGTAAGAATGTTGTATGTTTCAATGAGATTACCTCTCATTCTTCTAAACTCTAGAGAATATAGGCCTAGTCTACTCAATCTCTCCTCATAGGACAATCCCCCCATCCCAGGAACCAGTCTGGTGAACCTTCATTGCACTCACTCTATGGCAAGTATATCCTTCCTCAGGTAAGGAGACCAAAACTGTACACAATACTCCAGTATTGTCTGAGTGACAACACGAGGAGACCATGAGTAAGCAAGGAGACCAGCGTTTGGATCCCAGCTGGGCTGTCCTGACTCCTCCAGATGAGGCTGGAGAAGTGATCTGGAGGCAAAGGTTTCTGGAGGGAGGGTTGAGGAGGGGTTGGCGCCTTCCAGCACTGATCAAATGCATCTCCTGGTGGGTCAATCAGGGAACAGCATTTAAAGTTTCACAATATATATCAATGATTTGGATGAGGGAACCAAATGTAATATTTCCAAGTTTGCTGACGACACGAAACTAGGTGGGATTGTGAGTTGTAAGGAGGATGCAAAGAGGTTTCAAGGCGATTTAGAGAAGTTGAGTGAGTGGGCAAATACATGGCAGATGCAATATAACATGGATAAATGTGAAGTTATCCACTTCAGTAGGAAAAACAGAAAGGTATAGTATTATTTAAATGGTGATAGATTGGGAAATGTTGATGTACAAAGGGACCTGGGTGTCCTTGTACACAAGTCACTGAAAGCAAACATGCAGGTGCAGCAAGCAGTTAGGAAGGCAAATTGCAAGAGGATTTGAGTACAGGAGCAAGGATGTCTTACTACAGTTATACAGGGCCTTGGTGAGACCACACCTGGAGTACTGTGTGCTGTTTTGGTCTCCTTACCTAAGAAAGGATATACTTGCCACAGAAGGAGTGCAGCGAAGGTTCACCAGACTGATTCCTGGGATGGCAGGACTGGCGTATGAGGAGAGATTGGGTTACTAGGCCTGTATTCACTAGAGTTTAGTGAATGAGAGGGGATCTCATTGAAACGTATAAAATTCTGACAGGGCTAGACAGACTGGATGCAGGGAGGATGTTTCCCCTGGCTGGGGGGTCTAGAACGAGGGGTCACAGTCTCAGGATATGGGGTAGGACATTTAGGACTGAGATGAGGAGAAATTTCTTCACTCAGAGGGTGGTGAATCTGTGGAATTCTCTACCACAGAAGGCTGTGGAGGCCAAGTCACTTGATATATTTAAGAAGGAGATAGATAGATTTCTAGACACAAAAGGCATCAAGGGGTATGGGGAGAGAACGGGAATATGGTATTGAGATAGAGGATCAGCCATGATCATATTGAATGGAGGAGCAGGCTCGAAGGGCCGAATGGCCTACTCCTGCTCCTATTTTTCTATGTTCTATGTTTCTATGTTTTATTTTAATTAATCAATGGGATGTGGGCGTCGCTGGCTATGCTGGCATTTATTGCCCATCCTAGTTGCTCTTGAGAAGGTGGTGGTGGGCCTTCTTCTTGAACTGCTGCAGCCCGTGTGGTGACGGTGCTGCCACAGTTAGGTAGAGAGTTCCAGCATTTTGACCCGGTGATGTTGCAGAAACGGCCGATATATGTCCAAGCTGGGATGGTGCGTGACTTGGAGGGGAACCTGGCCGTGATGGTGTTCCCACGCACCTGCTGCCTTTGTCCTTCTAGGTGGTGGAGGTCACGGGTTTGTCTGCAGAGTTCCACAAACCAGACTGTCCCACCATTGCAAGAAAGATTATTAAGGATGCAGAGATCCAAGTTGGGAGGATAAAAATAGAGGAAAAAAAACAATTAAAATTTACTTCCCCCAAATGCTTTCCCCATTTCTTCTTTCCTAAAGACAATGACGTACGCTGTGGTAAGGTTCCATCAGATCTTCAGTACCTGACCTGACTGAGCACGTGTGCGTCTAAATGGTAGGTGTCAGCAGTCGATTTGATCACGGAAGGGATCAGAGCTGAACCTGATCCTATCCTCATCTAATATTCACACATGCACTCGCACACATACTGTCCATCAACAACAATAACTTGTATTTATATAACTCCTTTAATGTAGGGACACATCTCAAGACACTTCACAGTGGAGGAAAAAAAATCACCAAGCTTTTATGAGCGAGTTAGGAGAGCAACTGGAAAGCTTGGTCGAAGAGATGGATGTGGAGGAGGCTTTTAAAGGCCGGGAGGGAGATGGAAGAGGTTTGAGTGGCTGAGGAAGGGAGTCAGGGCCAAGATGATTGAATTCCCAGCAAGAGACACTGGATAGTGATAAGGAACACAAACCTTGTCTATTTTTCTCCCCCTTGCTCACTTGAAGACACTGTAGTAACCCAGCAACCAACTGCTGCCCCAGTTGATGCCAACTGACTCACACCAGGCCATGAACCAAACCAGGGGAATTTCCTGGTCCGTAGGATAACGAGCAGCAACAGTGACTGACTGCACAATGCGTCCCATCTGTGGAGCCGCTAATATTATAATATATTTGCTCCCTGAGGACAGCTGCACACCGCTGGACTTTGCAACAACCATCCGATTCCTCTGTGGAGCCCCTGAATTGATGAGGTTTTCAAGAATATGTGCAATATAAGACGTAATAAAAAGCCTGGTCTCAAATCATTGCCTCCATCTCCCTCAATCCTCCAGCTCCAATGTCTTTGGAATCATGAGTCAGCATCAGGTATACACAAAGGAAAAAAAATGCCAACATTTCCATGTCTTTCACAAAGAAAAATAGAGGCCTGTTGGGTATATCGAGCTGTAGCTATCAACCTGATCGGAGACAAGGATGTTTTGTCTTAGTTTAGTGATGTAAATTAGCCCGGGGATTAGATAACTGCTCAAGGTGCAGGCGCATGTGGCCCGGCGTGTCAGCCAGTGACTCAACCTCTGAGTCAGAAGGTTGTGGGTTCAAGTCCCACTCCAGAGACTTGAGCACAAAAATCTAGGCTGACACTCCCAGTGCAGTGCTGAGGGAGCGCTGCACTGTCGGAGGTACCGTCTTTCAGATGAGACGGTAAACCGAGGACCCGTCTGCTCTCTCTCAGGTGGACATAAAAGATCCCATGGCCACTATTTTGAAGAAGAGCAGGGGAGTTCTCCCCGGTGTTCTGGCCAATATTTATCCCTCAACCAACATAACAAAAAAACAGATTATCTGGTCATTATCACATTGCTGTTTGTGGGAGCTTGCTGTGCGCAAATTGGCTGCCGTGTTTCCCACATTACAACGGTGACTACACTTAAAAAAAAAAGTACCTCATTGGCTGTAAAGCGCTTTGACATGTCCGGTGATCGTGAAAGGCGCGATAAAGTGCAAGTCTGTCTGTCTGTCTTGCTTTCTTTCTTAGAGCAAGCAGCTACCCAACACCTCTTGGACCATGATGACATGGGAACTGGTGTGACTCCACATCCATATTGTCATGTGTTCAATTCCCTCCATTGCCTCACCCCTCCCTATCTCTGTAACCTCCTCCAGATCTACAACCCTCCGAGGTCTTTGCGCTCCTCCAATTCTTGTGCATCCCCGATTTTAATCGCTCCCCCCATCGGTGGCCGTGCCGTCAGCTGCCTGGGCCCTAAGCTCTGGAATTCCCTCCCTAAACCTCTCCGCCTCTCGAGCTCGCTCTCCTCCTTTTAGACGTCCCTGAAAACCTCCCTCTTTCACCTGTCCTGATATTTCCTTCTGTGGCTCGGTGTCAAATTTTGTTTGATAATCGCTCCTGTGAAGCGCCTTGGGATGTTTTATTATGTTAATGGTGCTCTATAAATGCAAGTTGTTGTTGAATGTAAAGTCTTAAAAAATCAATTAAAAGTTTAATTAAAAAATGCTTGTGCCAGTACAAGCCCAAAAGCTATAATCTAATTATTTGTTTGATAAAAACTCTTAATCCCTCCAGGGGGCTGATGATTTTGCGGTCCCGCTCCAGCCTGTAATACTGTCAGAGGGCCTCGTTTAAAGGATATGTGATGTCGCTTCGGATAGTTTGGAGCCAGAAATCTCTTTGTACATTTTTATTTAATCCCCAGTCAAATCATGATCAGCACATTCCTCTCATGCTCACTCATTGTCCGTACAAGAAACGACTTGAGTCGGAACGGCAAGCGGGTGCGGTGTGTCAATCCCGACCATGTAGATATCTTTTATTCAGATTCAACCCACAACGAACAGAGTCCTGAGTTAGTAACCTAGGCCATACACAAAGACAGAAATGTTTTGAGCTGATCAGGATGAAGGATGCCTGTGCTAGGTGTCAGCTGGGGCTGAGTTGGTCGCACCCTCAGCTCTGAGTTACTGAAGGTTGTGGGTTCCAAGTCCCACCTCATGGAACGTGAGCACAAAAATCCAGGCTGACACTCCAGTGTAGTACTGAGGGAGCGCTGCACTGGCAGATGAGGCGTTAAACCGAGGCCCCATCTGCCCTCCCAGGTGGGTGTAATGTAATGATCCCACGGCACTATTTTGAAGAAGAGCAGGGGAGTTATCTCCGGTGTACTGGGGCCAATTTTTATCCCTCAATCAACGTCACTAAAAAAACAGATTATCTGGTCATTATCACATTGCTGTTTGTGGGAACTTGCTGTGTGCAAATTGGCTGCACTTCAAAAAGTACTTCATTGGCCGTAAAGCGCTTTGGGATGTCCAGGTGGTCGTGAAAGGTGCTATATAAGTGCAAAGTCTTTCAAGCCTTTCTTTAGGAATGGAAGACATTTTTCACTATCTTCATCCAGCACCAAGTCAGGTATAACACAAACCAGTTCAGGGCAAAGCTGCCTCTATTCTAACTCCCCAGTAGCCCAGGGCTATTTGCCAAGGCCCTGGCAGGCTATTGTAATATGGTCTAGGATGGCCAAAACGTTGGACCTATTAAACCTCAGAAGAAACCTGAATGTCCATCCTCAGACTAGAGGTTATAATAGAGGATAGATTCAGAACAGATCTAGCAGCTCAAAACTGGGCATCCATGAGGCAGTGTGGGCCATCAGCAGCAGCAGAATTGTATTCCACCACAATCTGTAACCTCATGGCCCGGCATATCCCTCACTCTACCATTACCATCAAGCCAGGGGACCAACCCTGGTTCAATAAGGAGTGTAGAAGAGTATGCCAGGAGCAGCACCAGGCGTACCTAAAAATGAGGTGGGAAGCTGCAACTCAGGACTACATGCATGCTAAAAAGCAGAAGCAGCATGCTATACACAGGGCTAAGTGATCCCACAATCAACGGATCAGATCAAAGCTCTGCAGTCCTGTCACATCCAGTCGTGAATGGTGGTGGACCATTAAACAACTAACGGGAGGAGGAGGCTCCATGAATATCCCCATCCTCAATGATGGTGGAGCCCAGCACGTGAGTGCAAAAGACAAGGCTGAAGCGTTTGCAACCATCTTCAGCCAGAAGTGCCGAGTGGATGATCCATATCGGCCTACTCCTGAGGTCCCCACCATCACAGAAGCCAGTCTTCAGCCAATTCTATTCACGTGATATCAAGAAACGGCTGAGCGCACTGGATACAGCAAAGGCTATGGGCCCCGACAACATCCCGGCTGTCGTGCTGAAGACTTGTGCTCCAGAACTAGCCGTGCCTCTAGCCAAGCTGTTCCAGTACAGCTACAACACTGGCATCTATCCGACAATGTGGAAAACTGCCCAGGTATGTCCTGTCCACAAAAAGCAGGACAAATCCAATCCGGCCAATTACCGCCCCATCAGTCTACTCTCAATCATCAGCAAAGTGATGGAAGGTGTCAGCGACAGTGTTATCAAGCGGCACTTACTCACCAATAACCTGCTCACTGATGCCCAGTTTGGGTTCCGCCAAGACCACTCGGCTCCCGACCTCATTACAGCCTTGGTCCAAACATGGACAACGGAGCTGAATTCCAGAGGTGAGGTGAGAGTGACTGCCCTTGACATCAAGGCAGCATTTGACCGAGTGTGGCATCAAGGAACCCTAGTAAAACTGAAGTCAATGGGAATCAGGGGAAAACTCGCCACTGACTGGAGTCATACCTAGCACAAAGGAGATGGTTGTGGTGGTTGGAGGTCAATCATCACAGCCCCAGGACATCGCTGCAGGAGTTCCTCAGGGCAGTGTCCTCAGCCCAACCATCTTCAGCTGCTTCATCAATGACCTTCCCTCCAACATAAGGACAGAAAAGGAGATGTTCGCTGATGACTGCACAGTGTTCAGCGCCATTCACAACTCCTCAGATAATGAAGCAATCCATGCCTGCATGCAACAAGACCTGGACGACATTCAGGCTTGGGCTGATAAGTGGCAAGTAACATTTGCACCACACAAGTGCCAGGCAATGACCATCTCCAACAAACGAGAGTCTAACCACCACCCCTTGACATTCAACGGCATTACCATCGCCGAATCCCTCATCATCAACATCCTGGGGGTCACCATTGACCAGAAACTTAACTGGACTAGCCACATAAATACTGTGGCAACAAGAGCAAGTCAGAGGCTAGGTATTCTGTGGCGAGTGTCTCACCTTCTGACTCCCCAAAGCCTTTCTACCAGCTACAAGGCACAAGTCAGGAGTGTGATGGAATACTCTCCACTGGCCTGGATGAGTGCAGCTCCAACAACACTCAAGAAGCTCAACACCATCCAGGACAAAGCAGCCCGCTTGATTGGCACATCATCCACCACCTTAAACATTCACTCCCCCTACCACTGGCGTACCGTGGCTGCAGTGTGTACCATCTACAAGATGCACTGCAGCAACTCACCAAGGCTTCTTCGGCAGCACCTCCAAAACCCGCGACCTCTTCCACCTAGAAGGACATGGGGCAGCAGGCACATGGGAACACCACCACCTCCAAGTTCCCCTCCAAGTCACACGCCATCCTGACTTAGAAGTATATCGCCGATCCTTCGTCATCGCTGGGTCAAAATCCTGGAACTCCCTCCCTAACAGCACTGTGGGAGAACCTTCACAACACGGACTGCAGCGGTTCAAGATGGCGGCTCACCACCACCTTCTCCAGGGCAATTAGGGATGGACAATAAATGCTGGCCTTGCCAGTGACGCCCACATTCCATAAACTAATATAAAAAAAAATACTGGCACTACACGTTCTTTAGAGGCTAGTGTAGTAGCGGGATCCGCACAGGGTGCGGCACCGGGCACGAGTGGGCTGCAGCAATGCTAGGGGGAAAGGGTAGCTCGAGGGCCAACTCCCCGGAGGGCGAGTTCACGCGCGAGTTCTGATCCACAGGACTCAGATGAGGACCTCGATGGGTCACTAATCAATCCAATAGGGAACGCAGGAGAAACTTCTTCAACCAGAGAGTGGTGAGAATGTGGAACTCAAGGCGTAGTTGAAGCGATTATGCATTTAAGGGGAAGCTAAGTAAGTACATGAGGGAGAAAGAAATAGAAGGTGATGCTGATAGGGTGAGATGAAGAGGCAATGTTCCCCCCTATTTATTTTGGGTGCCTGCCCCTTTAATGTTAATGCCCCGTTCATGTTATCCATTGATGTTTTTTATGGCTGGGGTAACGTTTGAGGCGGTAGAGCAATGTGTTGGACTCCTGGGGGTAGACTTTCATCTTCACCGCATGGGCCCGTCTGTTATAGAATCCGCCCAATTTTCATGCCTTGGATTTCAACAGAACAAAAACCCAGCGGGTTCTTTAATAGGTGGACAATCTGCTCTGCCAGATTACCGCCCATGCGGTGAAGACAAAGGTAGAACCCCCTGGGCTGGATTACACCCTGGTCCCAGGGGTATAAAGATAAGGGTAAATATTCTGCTTCTGTGCTTCTAGTGAGGAGCCTCACCCGCTAAAAGTGCAAAGTGGAAAATCGCATCGGCACAGTCCTTAATTTACCGTCTGGTACTCAGTTCACAGTGTGTGAACCCTACCCCCCCCTCCGCTAATCTTGGGGCATTGCTGCATTAAATTCGAACCCAGAGTGAAGTTCAATCCCACGACTCTACAGCTTTGCATTGTAAGTTGCTTTGCAACCTTGACCTAGGGTGTTGTATATTTAAATTCTAACTCAATGGGTCACCTTGTTCTCAGCTACGGTAGCTTTAGGGTGCCCGTAAATACCAAATGAGCTTTATCAGTTTTAAATGTGTGTGTGTGTGTGTGATCTGAGCTCATTTGGCAGTGCTCTTGCCTCTGATTCAGAAGGTTGTGAATTCATAGAAACATAGAATCTAGGAGCAGGAGTAGGCCATTCGGCCCGTCGAGCCTGCTCCACCATTCAATACGATCATGGCTGATCATCCAAGTCCAGTACCCTGTCCCTGCTTTAATCCCCACAGTACACATATCCCACCCTACCCCCGTAACTCCACGTATTTAATTCCCCTAACATATCCCATCCTATCCCCATAACCCCACATATTTAATCCCCCCCTAACACTAAGGGTCAATTTATCATAGCCAAATCAACCTAACCTGCACATTTTTGGACTGTGGGAGGAAACCGGAGCACCCGGAGGAAACCCACGCAGACACGGGGAGAATGTGCAAACTCCACACAGACAGTCACCCGAGGTCAGATTCGAACCCGGGTCCCTGGCGCTGTGAGGTACCAGTGCTAACCACTATGCCACCGTGTTGCCCTCACTATGGACTAGAGCTCATAATCAGATACAGGTGTTCAGTACAAAGGGAGTGTCCGCCTGCCTGTTTGGGTGGATGTGAACGATTCCCATGGTACTATTTGAAGAGGCAGAGGGAGTGTTCCTGGTGTCCTGGCCAACATTTCGCCCTCGACAAACACCACCAAAGAAAACAGATTAACCGGTTAGACATCTTATTCACTGTTTGTGGAACCTTGCTGCCCGCAAAATTAAATGTCAGATTTTCCCAGGTAACGACAGTGACGACACTTCTGAAACAATTCATTGACTTTGAAGAGATTTGGGATGTCCTGATGATGACTACATATCATTACAGTTCCTACATTACAACAGTGACTACACGTCAAATGAACTTCATTGGTTGTAAAGCGCTTTGGAACATCCTGAGGTCGTGAAAGGCGTTATATAAATACAAATTCTTTCTGTCTTGCTTTACGCATTCCAGCCAAACAAAATTACTTGAACAGACTTGACTCCGATTTTCTAGAATACTATCCATTTAAAAAAAATTAAAGGTCATCCAGTCAGAATTGTGAAAAGAGAAAATTTGGAATCGATATTTCAGTCCACCTGGGGTGCTCAACTCTTATCAAAGTAGAATAAGTCGCCCCTCTCCCCCATCACGAGCCAATAAATTATATATTAACTATTGAGACTTTGGAATCAAAAACACAATTTCTAAGTTTGCGGATGACACCAAATTGGGGGGGGATAGTCAATACTGAGGAGGACTGCAACAAATTACAGGAGGACATTAATAAACTTGCAGAATGGGCATAAAATTGGCAAATGAAGTTCAACACAGATAAATGTGAGGTGTTACATTTTGGTAGGAAGAATAGGGAGGTCACTTATCACTTGGAAGGTGCGAGTCTAGGTGGGGTAGAGGAACAAAGGGATCTCGGAGTACAAATACACAAATCACTAAAAGTTGCGACACGGGTTAGCAAGGCCATAAAAGAAGACTTCACCTGACGAAGGGGCAGCAGCTCCGAAAGCTTGTGATTTCAAATAAAACTGTTGGACTATAACCTGGTGTTGTGTGACTTCTCACTTTTGTCCACCCCAGTCCAACACCGGCATCTCCGCATCATAAAAGAAGCAAACCAAGCACTAGGGTTTATTTCTAGAGGGATAGAATTGAAAAGTAGGGAAGTTATGCTAAACCTGTATCGAACCTTGGTTAGACCACACTTAGAGTACTGCGTACAGTTCTGGTCGCCATATTATAAAAAGGATATAGAGGCACTGGAAAGGGTGCAGAGAAGATTTACAAGGATGATACTGGAAATGCGAGGGTATACATATCAGGAAAGGATGAACAGGCTGGGTCTCTTTGCTCTTGAAAAAAGAAGGCTGAGGGGTGACCTAATAGAGGTCTTTAAAATTATGAAAAATTTTGATAGAGTGGCCACAGAGAGAATGATTCCACTTGTGGGGAAGAGCATAACTAGAGGCCATCAATATAAGATAGTCACCAAGAAATCCAATAGGGAATTCAGAAGAAACTTCTTTACCCAAAGAGTGGTGAGAATGTGGAACTCGCTACCACAGGGAGTGGTTGAGGTGAATAGTATAGATACATTTAAGGGGAGGCTGGACAAGCATATGAGGGAGAAGGGAATAGAGGGATACGCTGATAGAGTTAGATGAGGAAAGACGGGAGGAGGCTCGAGTGGAGCATGGACTGGTTGGGCCGAATGGCCTGTTTCTGTGCTGTACTGTGTGTAATCCTACGTAATAAAAGAAACACACAACCTGTTATGCGTTGCTAGTTACTGTGTATTGGGTGTAGGTGCTATCTTTCCTTTGTTTGGATTACTCAGGGCAGACAATTGCCAAGATGATGTTTCCTTTCTCATTTCTAATTGTTGCTGTGTTTTGGAACTTGTGAAAAGTGAGCCTCTGCAAGGCGCTAATGCCAGAGAGTTTCTGAGGAGGAAGCATGGGGGTGAATTGTAACCCGACCTCAACCCGCCTCCAACCCGCCCACTTCCGGGTTTAATGGAGGCGGGGCAAGTGGCGGACAGCCAACCCGCTCCCAGGAGGCAGGTTGGCCATTTAAATATTATAATGAAGCTGGGAGCTTCACATTGAACTTCCCTTACAGCTTTATCCCTGGCCGGTCGGGTTTCCCAGGCCTCGGGAAATCCGGCAGCTCAAGGGAGGCGAGGACAGCCTCGGTGAAAAGGTAAGAGCCTTTACAGCACTGCTTGTGGGCCAGGAGGAGCAGGAGTGCCCCCACACCCGGCCCCCCAAGCTTACCTGCTTCCCTGGGATCGGACTCCGACCCCATCAGATCCCCCCCATCCAAAGAGCCGGCCCAATCGGGGATCAGACCACCGCCCCCCGCCCCGGGATCGGACCACCTCTCACGCTCCCACTAGCAGCTGCAGGCTCCTTACCTGGGGCTGCGGCCTGCTCGGGAGGGCTCCCCGCCAGACTGGAAGCCATGCCTTGTCAAGCAGGCTAACTTCCGGGTGGCAATCCTGTCAAAAAACAATACGTACTCTCTGGAGTCAAAACATCACAGCCAACCAAAACTCGGTCCTCCCGCCCGCTCGAAAAACCCGCCCCTCTCAATATCGGGGCCACGGCTTCCGTCCACTGCCAGGCCCAGCCGCTTAATGACATCACAGGAGGGCTGCAACAAGGCAAAGCAGCCCGCTTGATTGGCACTTCATCCCCCACTTTAAACATTCACTCCCTCCACCACCGGCGTACCGTGGCTGCAGTGTGTACCATCTACAAGATGCACTGCAGCAACTCGCCAAGGCTTCTTCGACAGCACCTCCCAAACCCGCGACCTCTTCCACCTAGAAGGACAAGGGCAGCAGGCGCATGGGAACACCACCACCTCCAAGTTCCCCTCCAAGTCACACATCATCCTGACTTAGAAGTATATCGCCGATCCTTCATCATCGCTGGGTCAAAATCCTGGAACTCCCTCCCTAACAGCACTGTGGGAGTACCTTCACCACACGGACTGCAGCGGCTCAACGAGAAGGCGCTCACCACCACCACCTCAAGGGCAATTAGGGGTGGGCAATAAATGCCAGCCTTGCCAGCGACGCCCATATTCCAAGAATTAATTAAAAAAAGCTCTTTCGACGTAAACAAAATAGTGAGCACATGTTTTGCATGCTAAAGGTCATCTACGTTACACCTTAAAAGAGATAAACCAGATAATTCAGGCTAAGCATTGCAGTGAGGAAATCTCAGCTGATCCTGACAGTAACTTCAGACAATCTTTAAGCTGGATGTGTGTCGATGCGATGGAGTACTGTGTGCAGTTTTGGTCGCCTTATCTGAGGAAGGATGTTCTTGCCATGGAAGGAGTTCAGCGAAGATTCACAAGGCTGATACCTGGGATGGCAGGAATGACATATGAGGAGAGATTGAGTCGATTGGGCTTATACTCACTGGAGTATAGAAGAATGAGAGGGGATCGCATCGAAACATATAAAATTCTGACAGGTCTGGACAAACTAGATGCAGGAAGAATGTTCCCGATGGTCGGAGAGTCCAGAACCAGGGGTCATAATCTAAGGATAAGGGGTAAGCCATTTAGGACAGAAATGAGGAAGAATTTCTTCACCCAGAGAGTGGTGAACCTGTGGAATTCTCTACCAAGTTGAGGCCAAGTCATTAAATATATTCAAGAATGAGTTAGATATATTTCTTAAAGCTAAAGGTATCAAGGGATATGGGGAGAAGGCAGGTACAGGGTACTGAGTTTGGATGATCAGCCATGATCTCATCGAATGGCGGAGCAGGCTCGAGGGACTGAATGACCTACTCCTGCTCCTATCTTCTATGCTTCTATGCTTTTCTGGTGACGTTTCTATGCATTTTCAAGGCCTATCGTAGCCTGGTAAAAACTCTCTAAATACGATAGCAGGATGCAGACAGAAAGACTTGAACTGACGCCGCAGATGGGCTCTCGGTTTAACATCTCAGATTAAAGACAGCACCTCTCTCACAAGGCATTACTCCCTCAGTGCGGCAGTAGAGTTGTAGCCTATATCATGAGCTTTAAGTCCTGGTGTGGGATCGGAGTGTGGTGGGTGGGTGGAGATCGCAAAGGCCGGGGGATGGTGGGGTGGGGGTGATCGTAGACTGTCGCAACCTTGGTGTCATATCTGATCCTGAAATGAGCTTCCGACCACATAGCCGCGCCATAACTAAGACCGCCCATTTCCACCTCTAACATCGCCCACCTCAGCTCATCTGCTGCTGAAACCCTCATCCATGCCTTTGCTACCTCTAGACTTGACTATTCCAACGCACTCCTGGCTGGCCTCCCAGATTCTACTCTACGTAAACTTGAGGTCATCCAAAGCTCTGCTGTCCGTGTCCTAACTCGTACCAAGTCCCATTGGCTCCCGGGTAAGCAACGCATCGATTTTAAAATTCTCATCCTTGTCTTCAAATCCCTCCATGGCCTCGCCCCCTCCCTATCTCTGTAACCTCCTCCAGCCCCACATCCACCCACCCCCGAGATATCTGCGCTCCTCGAATTCTGGCCTCTTGAGCATCCCTGATTATAATCGCTCCACCATTGGTGGCCGTGCCTTCAGCTGCCAAGGCCCTAAGCTCTGAAATTCCCTCCCTAAACCTCTCCGCCTCTCTCTCCTCCTTTAAGATGCTCCTTAAAACCTACCTCTTTGAATAAGCTTTTGGTCACCTGCCCTAATATCTCCTTATGTGGCTTGGCATCAAATTTTGCTTTGTGACACTCCTGTGAAGCGCCCTGGGACATTTTACTACTTTAAAGGCGCTATATAAATACAAGTTGTTGTTGTAAAGGTGCTATAAAAAATACAAGTTGTTGTGAACTCAACTCTGGTTTTTGGGCCTGCATGGCTATTTTCTCCTCAGGACTTTAAACTGGTCCTTCCCACTATTCAAACTCATTCAACCTAAATCTGCTGTTTACAATTGCTCCCTTGAGGTTTCATTCATATTCATTGATCCCATCACAGCGGCATTGCTAATGTAGGTGATTAACTGGTATCTCCATGGTTACAGTAAATACTTACGGCTACCTATATGTAAAATTTATGGACATATTAATCAGTTATCCTTTAACTGCACATTGGTTTTAATCAATGACTAACCGTCTCTTGTTTAAAGAGTTAGTTTCACCATTACCTTTATTTCTTTCTGCCAGTTTTCTCCCCTCTCTCCTCAATGCATTAATTCCTTGTTGGGGTATGGGTCCACAGTGCCCTCCAACCTGGTCATCAGGTGCGAGGCGCTGTCGGTGTTGCTGTACGTGGCGCAGGTGTGGCCCATACCCCGACCCTGCGCCGCCGCAGTCACCCGAGCCGTCTTCCACTTTATCTGGAGATCCAAAATTGGACCGTGTCAGGAGGGATGCAATGTACACATCTCCAGAGCAAGGGGGAAAGAACGTACCCAACGTCGCCCTCATCCTGATGGCCACCTTTGCGTGCGGCTGCATCAAGCTGTGCACAGACCCTCGGTACGCAAACACCGAGTGTCACTACGTGCTGAGGTTCTACCTGTCCCCGGTGTTGCGAAGGATGGGTCTGGCCACGCTGCCGCGGAATGCTCCATTCAGTTGGACCGTGCCGGACCACCTGTCCTTCGTGGAAAAGTTTGTACAGGGAAACACCTTCGACCACAAGGCCGTAAAGCAGTGGTCAGCACGTAACGTCCTCAAGACCCTATGGGAAAAGGAGATGGTGGATCCTGTCGGATGGTTCCCCGAGCGGACTGTTGAAGTCATTTGGCAGAATGCCTCATCGGCAGAGCTCACAAACAAGCACCAAGACGTAGCTTGGCTGGTGGTGAGAAGGCCCCTCCCCGTCAGATCCTTCATGCACTCCCGGCGTCTCAGCTCCACCGCACGCTGTCCTCGAGGTGGCTGCGGGGGTGACGAGACCTTCATCCATCTCCTTCTGGAATGTGCCTTTGCAAAGAAGGTCTGGAAAGAGATGCAGTGGTCTTTGTCGAGGTTCATCCCGAGCAGCTCCGTAACACTCTGTGCTCTACGGACTGTTCCCAGGGATGCACACCGAGACAAACATCAACTGCTGCTGGAAGATCATCAACTCGGTGAAAGACGCCCTTTGGTCTGCCCGAAACTTGCTGGCCTTCCAGAATAAGGAGTTGTCCACGACCGAGTGTTATAGACACAAAAGGCATCAAGGGGTATGGGGAGAGAGGGGGAATATGGTATTGAGATAGAGGATCAGCCATGATCATATTGAATGGCGGAGCAGGCTCGAAGGGCCGAATGGCCTACTCCTGCTCCTATTTTTCTATGTTTCTGTGTTGCAGACTGGCACATTCCAAGGTCCAGGAGGACGTGCTGAGGGACGCACTAAAGGTTGGTGCCACTGCCGCAAAGGCACGATGGGGAGGGGCCACAGTTTAAGGCCCTCCCGCCAGTGTACACCGAGGGGCTGGAACCAGTGTAAAAAATACCCTCGGACTGTATGTATCAGAAAATGTTCAAATGAAAATGCACATGTAATCTTTTCTGTAAATTGAGTACCATATACTGCATTTAATTTGTACAGTGTTATTTGTAATGTGATTTGTGGATTGTATTGTAATGTACTTTGACAAGTATTGAAATGTATTTTGACAAATATTATGAATAAAGTATATTTTTGGAAAAAAGTAATGGGTCCACAGAGGCCAGCTGCCCTTTGGCACCTCACCCCAAGTGGTCATTATTCATATGCGAAGCTTGACAGTGGGTGCCAGCAGGCTATTTGCACATGGGGGGCAGCACCACAGCCAAGCCTATCACTCAGCATCATTATTTAGCAATTGACTGCTGGGGCACTCGCCTATTCCCCCTCCTCCCCCTCCCCCCACCCCACTGCCCCAATCTGAAGGCCAACCCAGGTCCGTCCCCTCCCCCCGCTTCCCCTGACTCTGCACTTGCTTAAAATCTGTTACATCTCTAACTTTTTCCAGTTCTGACGAAGGGTCACAGACCTGAAACGTTAACTCTGTTTCTCTCTCTCCACAGATGCTGCCTGACCTGCTGAGTGTTTCCAACATTTTCTGTTGTTATTTCAGATTTCCAGCATCCGCAGTATTTTGCTATTATATTAGTGTTTGGTTCACTGCCACTTCTCTTCTAAGAATGCCCACCTTGAAGAAGTTCTGCTCTTCTCTCCGACGGGATTTCCGTTTGTCTCTTTTACCTTGTTCATCTCCATGACGAGGCATTGGACAACGTGGACCACTTTCCATACCTCGGGAGCCTACTGTCAACAAGGGCAGATGTCGATGACGAAGTCCAACACCGCCTTCAGTGTGCCAGTGCAGCCTTCGGTCGCCTGAGGAAGAGAGTGTTTGAAGACCAGGACCTCAAACCCAGCACCAAGCTCATGGTCGACAGAGCAGCAGTGATACCCGCCCTCCTGTATGCTTCAAAGGCATGGACCATGTACAGCAGGCAGCTCAAAGCACTGGAGAGGTACCACCAATGCTGCCTCTGCAAGATCCTGCAAATCCATTGGCAGGATAGGCGCACCAACATCAGTGTTCTCGCTCAGGCCAACATCCCCAGCATCGAAGCTTTGACCACGCTCGATCAGCTCCGATGGACAGGCCACATCGTCCGCATGCCCGATACGAGACTCCCAAAACAAGCGCTCTACTCGGAGCTCCGACACGGCAAGAGAGCCCCAGGTGGGCAGAGGAAACGCTTCAAGGACACCCTCAAAGCCTACTGAAAAAGTGCAACATCCCCACCGACACCTGGGAATCCCTGGCCCAAGACCGCACAAAGTGGAGGAGAAGCATCCGGGAAGGCGATGAACACCTCGCGTCTCTTCGCTGGGAGCAAGTGGAAGCCAAGCGCAAACAGCGGAAAGAGCGCACGTCAACCCAAGCACCCCACCCACCCGCCCCTTCAACTACCGTCTGCCCCACCTGTGACAGAGACTGTAGGTCCCGCATTGGACTCATCAGTCACCTAAGAACTCATTTTTAGTATGGAAGCAAGTCATCCTTGGTTCCGAGGGACTACCTAAGAAGAAAAAGTTCATCTACATTGCTTTCTGTTTCCCTACTCGTGTTTGATCAGGTATTTACCAAAACTTGGTTTTCCCATTAACACCTTTTCTAGACCCATCTTTTGTTTCTTTAATTGTCCCATTACCATCTCTTTTTGCTTTGTACTATTATATCTTTTGGGGGAAAAATTCAGTTGGTTGTGCTTCCCGTTAGCACCTTAAGAGGGCGCTAATGGGCGCAAAGCAACTAGCGCCCAGGCGCGGCGATGTTTGTGCCGCTCGTGAAATTAACTAGACATTTTGCGGCGGCGCTAAACACTACCGCCACGATCTTCTGTGCCGGCAGATCGTGACGTCAGTCGAGTGCGCAACACCCCGGTATCGCCCCGGAGTGGATATTGAGTGGCGCCCCCTGCCTTACCGCCTGCCGCTAGCAACAACAGGTTGAGGGGAGCATTTTGCAGTCAGGAAGGGACTGGGGGAGCGCTATTTAAAGGCGACCGCTTCCTGCCTTTTATTGTTGGTGACATTTTTGAACCATGCATTCTGAGAGAGAGAGAGAGACTTCTGGAGAGATTCAACGCTGTGTGAAGGAGTTTTGGGTACTGAGCAGCACTTTGCAGGTTCATTTTGATTTGCCCTTCCTTGTATCGATTTAGAAGATACTGTGGGGGCTGCACTCTGAGCTCTTTCCCTGGTACTCTCCATTGTTCTTTCCAGCAGATTTGATGTACAGGTCTCTCCAGGCCGAGATTCAAGGCTGCAATGAGCAGGATGTGGATGGAAAGCAAGATCAATCCTTCCCTTTAAGAACTGGCCGGGGCCATTGTGTCTGTGTTCCATTGCTGACTGACATCACATGAGCTTCGCCAGCGCTCTGAGTTAGCGCCTCGCTCCTCGGCCTTTGCGCCTTCAGGCAGATGTGTAGCGCCTGATTTAGCGCTGCAATCACCTCCAGGGGCGATAAAAGTCAAGTTTGCAGTCGGAGGCGATATTTAGCGCCAGGCGCTAATCTTTGCGCCCGGCCGATAATTGCGCCCCAAACGGGGCGATACTGAATTTTTCCCCCAATGTCTCTTAATCTCTCCTGCCTTCCACCCTATCACAGACCTTCCCTTTTGTTCTTTCCTCCCCTCCCCTTTTCCCCGCCTCTGCACTTGCTTAAAATCTGTTACATCTCTAACATTTTCCAGTTCTGACGAAGGGTCGTCGATCTGAAACGTTAACTCTGTTTCTCTCTCTCCACAGATACTGCCTGACCTGCTGAGTGTTTCCAGCACTTTCTGTTTTTATTTCCGTCGATCACTTCTCGGGCTGAGGTCAACTAACTCATCACAGAACCGAGGCCCTTCCTGATCGATAGGACTCAGCTACTCACTGGACAAACTCACCGAGCCGCGGGAAGAGTAATCAGTCTTCGCTTTTAAAACTTGGGCTAGAATGGCTCTGTCCGTGATCATGCGCTTTCGTTATTGAGCACTCGTTGCGAAATGGTCCTTTTTGGCTTTCAAACCGCCTCGCTGTCACTTTGCGTTGTTAATCACAGGGCCATAAATGCAAGCAGGCAGCAAATCAACTAATTATTAATGGGAAGACCTGACTCAGCTAAGCTCACCATTGACATTGACCCCCCCGCCGTGTACTGGTATTATGCATATACACGCTGAAGCGGGGTTAAATACTACGCGTACACATCACATTCGTTGGCCACGCTACAGGAGTGCAGCAATCCCTCACATCGCTGAAATCTTTGCTTTGGCACCGGCTCCTTCACAGCGGTACACAGATAACAGAAGGACGAGAGTATGGAGAACGATTACTCACGTCAAGGAATACACCAGACAAAAAACCGATTTGATTTCGACTTGACAGCAGCATATGCATCGGTTTAAGTCTCTCAAGAACTTGAGCAAAGTCAAGGGCTTTCCTGCAGAGAGATGCTTTCACCAGCTGATGCTGTCAGATGACGCAGACCCTGGAACTACCCTCTGCGATTGCACCTGCTTTACCTGTGGCCCTGAAGGTCACTCTTGCCAGGAACTTCGGTGCTCCAGTGTCTGGACTTTGCTCCAGATATATTTACTTATATTTCTTAATAAACCCATCGACCGAGGCTTTCCATCCCGCTTCCCCAGCACCACCACCTGTTTGGGGTGTGTCTCGGTGGGGCGGGACTTCTGTCCACCTGCAAGATGCTCCCCTGATCATGGCTCTACCTCCAACCCCAGGGTCCAACCCCGAGAGCGCGACCACTGAGCCAGGGCTGCCACCTCGATTATGTGCTCGTCCCTGGGGTGAGGCTACTGAGGCCAATTGCCATACTCCCAGCTACCGTCCCTGCTGAAACCAACTAACGCGGCACAAACCAATGATAGAAACGGATACCTTCTGGTCTATACAGTTTAGGCGTCAGCCTTGGCTTACTCTCACCTCTGGGTCAGAAGGTTGTGGGTTCAAGTCCCACACCAGAGACTTGAGCACAAAAATCTAGGCTGTCACTCCAGGGCAGCACTGAGGGAGTGCTGCACTGCCGGAGGTGCTAGCTTTCGAATGAGACGTTAAACCTAGGTTAGATTCAAAAGATCCCATGGCACTGTTTCGAAGAAGAACTGGGGTCCTGGCCAATATATATATCTCAACCAGCATCATGATAAACGTTTATCTGATCATTATCTCATTGTTGCTTGCTGTGCGTAAATTGGCTGCTGTGTTTCCTACATCACGACAGTGACTACACTTCAAAAGTGCTTCATTGGCTGCAAAGCGCTTTGGGACGTCCTGAGGTTGTGAAAGGCACTATATAAATGCAAGTTCCTCCGTTAGCAATACACTGGACAGTGCCTTCATCCACCAAATCAGCACGCCAGAAAACCAAAAATCACTTATTAGATATTGGCCTAGAAATGACTGCTGCTGATCTGACCCAGTGCGTTTGTATGATATTTCTCGTCCTGCTTTTTTTTAACACAGCCATTAACCATCTTGTACGATATATCGGACTGAGAATGAATTGAGCATTTTGCCATTTGTTTTAAATTGGTCAGCGCCTTTGCAATGATGGGGAAGCAATACAATACCAACATGTTAGCCGCTCACCCGCCAACACCGCCTTCAGTGAGCCAGTGCAGCCTTCGGTCGCCTGAGGAAGAGAAGGACACCCTCAGAGCCTCCTTGAAAAAGTGTAACATCCCCACCGACACCCGGGAATCCCTGGCCCAAGACCGCACAAAGTGGAGGAGAAGCATCCGAGGAGGCGCCGAACACCTCGAGTCTCTTGGCCGGGAGCAAGCGGAAGCCAAGCACAAACAGCGGAAAGAGCGCACGTCAACCCAAGCACCCCACCCACCTGCCCCTTCAACCACCGTCTGCCCCACCTGTGACAGAGACTGTAGGTCCCGCATCGGACTCATCAGTCACCTGAGAACTCATTTTTAGTGTGGAAGCAAGTCATCCTCGGTTCCGAGGGACTGCCTAAGAAGAGAAGACCACCAACAACGCTCATTTCTAGGCCACATACACACTAAAAGAGAGACTATTTGCCGATGCAAGGATATTGATGTAAATGGGAAGTCGTCCTTCCAGTAACAGCAGCTTTGGTGACGTCACGCTCCACGAGAGGCAGGAGCCAGGGGAAATGATTCAGGGGCAGGCAGACAAAGAAAGTTAAGACTTTTCCATGCTTGAAACCGTTTTGTTTGACAAATAACTATTTGAACGTGTAGATTTCTGGTGCTGGCTGGCCCATTATTTATTTAGTGTGGAGGCTTTCTGCACTGAAGTGTGTACACTGTGCAGTTTGTTTTCATTGATGTGGGGGCCCCGTAAGGTAAAACACAGCAAGCGTTGTGAGTTAATAACTCACTATTCGCAATCGTGGGTTAATAACACACTATTCACAGTTGTGGGTTAATAACACATGATTCACAGTTGTGGGTTAATAACACGATTCACAGTTGTGGGTTAATAACTCACTATTCACAGTTCTGGGTTAATAACACACGATTCACAGTTGTGGGTTAATAACACACCATTCACAGTTGTGGGTTAATAACACAAGATTCACAGACGTGAGTTAATAACACACAATTCACAGATCTGAGTTAATAACTCACTATTAACAGTTGTGAGTTAATAACACATGATTCACAGTTGTGAGTTAATAACACACGATTCACAGTTGTGAGTTAATAACTCACTATTCACAGTTGTGAGTTAATAACTCATTATTCACAGCTGTGAGTTAATAACACACGATTCACAATTCTGAGTTAATAACACACGATTCACAGTTGTGGGTTAATAACACACGATTCACAGTTGTGGGTTAATCACACATGATTCACAATTGTGGGTTAATAACACACAATTCACAGTTGTGAGTTAATAACACACGATTAACAGTTGTGGGTGAATAACTCACGATTCATAGTTGTGAGTCAATAACACACCATTCACAGTTGTGGATTAATAACTCATTATTCACAGTTGTGGATTAATAACACACCATTCGCACTTGGGAGTTAATAACTCACCATTCACAGTTGTGGGTTAATAACACACGATTCACAGTAGTGAGTTAATAACACACGATTCACAGTTGTGAGTTAATAACACACGATTCACAGTTGTGAGTTAATAACGCACGATTCGCAGTTGTGGGTTCATAACACACGATTCACAGTTGTGAGTTAATAACACACGATTCACAGTTGTGGGTTAATAACACACGATTCACAGTTGTGAGTTAATAACACACGATTCACAGTTGTGGGTTAATAACACACGATTCACAATTGTGAGTTAATAACACACGATTCACAGTTGTGGGTTAATAACACACGATTCACAGTTGTGGGTTAATAACACACGATTCACAGTTGTGGGTTAATCACACACGATTCACAATCGTGGGTTAATAACACACAATTCACAGTTGTGAGTTAATAACTCACGATTCACAGTTGTGGGTGAATAACACACGATTCACAGTTGTGGGTGAATAACTCACTATTCGCAGTTGTGAGTTAATAACTCACTATTTGCGTTGTGGGTTAATAATTCACTATTCACAGTTGTGAGTGAATAACTCACTATTCACAGTTGTGAGTTAATAACACACGATTCACAGATCTGAGTTAATAACTCACTATTAACAGTTGTGAGTTAATAACACATGATTCACAGTTGAGAGTTAATAACACACAATTCACAGTTGTGAGTTAATAACTCATTATTCACAGTTGTGAGTTAATAACACACGATTCACAGTTGTGAGTTAATAACACAGCATTCACACTTGTGAGTTAATAACACACAATTCACAGTTGTGAGTTAATAACACAGCATTCACACTTGTGGGTTAATAACACACGATTCACAGTTGTGGGTTAATAACACATCATTCACAGTTATGGCTTAATAACACACCATTCACAGTTGTGGATTAATAACTCACTATTCACAGTTGTGGATTAATAACACACCATTCGCAGTTGGGAGTTAATAACTCACCATTCACAGTTGTGGGTTAATAACACACGATTCACAGTAGTGAGTTAATAACACACGATTCACAGTTGTGAGTTAATAACGCACGATTCGCAGTTGTGGGTTCATAACACACGATTCACAGTTGTGAGTTAATAACACACGATTCACAGTTGTGGGTTAATAACACACGATTCACAGTTGTGAGTTAATAACACACGATTCACAGTTGTGGGTTAATAACACACGATTCACAATTGTGAGTTAATAACACACGATTCACAGTTGTGGGTTAATAACACACGATTCACAGTTGTGGGTTAATAATACACGATTCACAGTTGTGGGTTAATCACACACGATTCACAATCTTGGGTTAATAACACACAATTCACAGTTGTGAGTTAATAACTCACGATTCACAGTTGTGGGTTAATAACACACGATTCACAGTTGTGGGTTAATAACACTATTCACAGTTGTGGGTTAATAACTCACTATTCACAGTTCTGGGTTAATAACACACGATTCACAGTTGTGGGTTAATAACACACCATTCACAGTTGTGGGTTAATAACACAAGATTCACAGACGTGAGTTAATAACTCACTATTCACACTTGTGAGTTAATAACACACGATTCACAGTTGTGGGTTAATAACACACGATTCACAGTTGTGGGTTAATAACACACAATTCACAGTTGTGGGTTAATAACACACGATTCACAGTTGTGGGTTAATAACACACGATTCACAGTTGTGAGTTAATAACACACAATTCACAGTTGTGGGTTAATAACACACGATTCAGAGTTGTGGGTTAATAACACACGATTCACAGTTGTGGGTTAATAACACACGATTCACAGTTGTGGGTTAATCACACACGATTCACAATCGTGGGTTAATAACACACAATTCACAGTTGTGAGTTAATAACTCACGATTCACAGTTGTGGGTGAATAACACACGATTCACAGTTGTGGGTGAATAACTCACTATTCGCAGTTGTGAGTTAATAACTCACTATTTGCAGTTGTGGGTTAATAATTCACTATTCACAGTTGTGAGTGAATAACTCACTATTCACAGTTGTGAGTTAATAACACACGATTCACAGATCTGAGTTAATAACTCACTATTAACAGTTGTGAGTTAATAACACATGATTCACAGTTGTGAGTTAATAACACACGATTCACAGTTGTGAGTTAATAACTCACTGTTCACAGTTGTGAGTTAATAACTCATTATTCACAGTTGTGAGTTACTAACACACGATTCACAATTCTGAGTTAATAACACACGATTCACAGTTGTGGGTTAATAACACACGATTCACAGTTGTGGGTTAATAACACATCATTCACAGTTGTGGCTTCATAACACACCATTCACAGTTGTGGATTAATAACTCACTATTCACAGTTGTGGATTAATAACACACCATTCACAGTTGTGGGTTAATAACACATGATTCACAGTAGTGAGTTAATAACACACGATTCACAGTTGTGGGTTAATAACACACGATTCACAGTTGTGGGTTAATAACACACGATTCGCAGTTGTGGGTTCATAACACACGATTCACAGTTGTGAGTTAATAACACACGATTCACAGTTGTTGGTTAATAACACACTATTCACAGTTGTGAGTTAATAACACACGATTCACAGTTGTGGGTTAATAACACACGATTCACAATTCTGAGTTAATAACACACGATTCACAGTTGTGGGTTAATAACACACGATTCACAGTTGTGGGTTAATCACACATGATTCACAATTGTGGGTTAATAACACACAATTCACAGTTGTGAGTTAATAACTCACGATTCACAGTTGTGGGTGAATAACACACGATTCACAGTTGTGGGTGAATAACTCACTATTCGCAGTTGTGAGTTAATAACTCACTATTTGCGTTGTGGGTTAATAATTCACTATTCACAGTTGTGAGTGAATAACTCACTATTCACAGTTGTGAGTTAATAACACACGATTCACAGATCTGAGTTAATAACTCACTATTAACAGTTGTGAGTTAATAACACATGATTCACAGTTGAGAGTTAATAACACACAATTCACAGTTGTGAGTTAATAACTCATTATTCACAGTTGTGAGTTAATAACACACGATTCACAGTTGTGAGTTAATAACACAGCATTCACACTTGTGAGTTAATAGCACACAATTCACAGTTGTGAGTTAATAACACAGCATTCACACTTGTGGGTTAATAACACACGATTCACAGTTGTGGGTTAATAACACATCATTCACAGTTGTGGCTTAATAACACACCATTCACAGTTGTGGATTAATAACTCACTATTCACAGTTGTGGATTAATAACACACCATTCGCAGTTGGGAGTTAATAACTCACCATTCACAGTTGTGGGTTAATAACACACGATTCACAGTAGTGAGTTAATAACACACGATTCACAGTTGTGGGTTAATAACACATGATTCACAGTTGTGAGTTAATAACGCACGATTCGCAGTTGTGGGTTCATAACACACGATTCACAGTTGTGAGTTAATAACACACGATTCACAGTTGTGGGTTAATAACACACGATTCACAGTTGTGAGTTAATAACACACGATTCACAGTTGTGGGTTAATAACACACGATTCACAATTGTGAGTTAATAACACACGATTCACAGTTGTGGGTTAATAACACACGATTCACAGTTGTGGGTTAATAACACACGATTCACAGTTGTGGGTTAATCACACACGATTCACAATCTTGGGTTAATAACACACAATTCACAGTTGTGAGTTAATAACTCACGATTCACAGTTGTGGGTTAATAACACACGATTCACAGTTGTGGGTTAATAACACGATTCACAGTTGTGGGTTAATAACCCACTATTCACAGTTCTGGGTTAATAACACACGATTCACAGTTGTGGGTTAATAACACACCATTCACAGTTGTGGGTTAATAACACAAGATTCACAGACGTGAGTTAATAACTCACTATTCACAGTTGTGAGTTAATAACACACGATTCACAGTTGTGGGTTAATAACACACGATTCACAGTTGTGGGTTAATAACACACAATTCACAGTTGTGGGTTAATAACACACGATTCACAGTTGTGAGTTAATAACACATCATTCACAGTTGTGAGTTAATAACACACGATTCACAGTTGTGAGTTAATAACACAGCATTCACACTTGTGGGTTAATAACACACGATTCACAGTTGTGGGTTAATAACACATCATTCACAGTTGTGGCTTAATAACACACCATTCACAGTTGTGGATTAATAACTCACTATTCACAGTTGTGGATTAATAACACACCATTCGCAGTTGTGAGTTAATAACTCACCATTCACAGTTGTGGGTTAATAACACACGATTCACAGTAGTGAGTTAATAACACACGATTCACAGTTGTGGGTTAATAACACACGATTCACAGTTGTGAGTTAATAACGCACGATTCGCAGTTGTGGGTTCATAACACACGATTCACAGTTGTGAGTTAATAACACACGATTCACAGTTGTGGGTTAATAACACACTATTCACAGTTGTGAGTTAATAACACACGATTCACAGTTGTGGGTTAATAACACACGATTCACAATTCTGAGTTAATAACACACGATTCACAGTTGTGGGTTAATAACACACGATTCACAGTTGTGGGTTAATCACACATGATTCACAATTGTGGGTTAATAACACACAATTCACAGTTGTGAGTTAATAACTCATGATTCACAGTTGTGGGTTAATAACACACGATTCACAGTTGTGGGTGAATAACTCACGATTCACAGTTGTGAGTCAATAACTCACCATTCACAGTTGTGAGTTAATAACACACGATTCACAGTTGTGAGTTAATAACACAGCATTCACACTTGTGAGTTAATAACACACGATTCACAGTTGTGAGTTAATAACACACGATTCACAGTTGTGAGTTAATAACACACGATTCACAGTTGTGAGTTAATAACACAGCATTCACACTTGTGGGTTAATAACACACGATTCACAATTCTGAGTTAATAACACACGATTCACAGTTGTGGGTTAATAACACACGATTCACAGTTGTGGGTTAATCACACATGATTCACAATTGTGGGTTAATAACACACAATTCACAGTTGTGAGTTAATAACTCATGATTCACAGTTGTGGGTGAATAACACACGATTCACAGTTGTGGGTGAATAACTCACGATTCTTAGTTGTGAGTCAATAACTCACCATTCACAGTTGTGAGTTAATAACACACGATTCACAGTTGTGAGTTAATAACACAGCATTCACACTTGTGAGTTAATAACACACGATTCACAGTTGTGAGTTAATAACACAGCATTCACACTTGTGGGTTAATAACACACGATTCACAGTTGTGGGTTAATAACACATCATTCACAGTTGTGGCTTAATAACACACCATTCACAGTTGTGGATTAATAACTCACTATTCACAGTTGTGGATTAATAACACACCATTCGCAGTTGTGAGTTAATAACTCACCATTCACAGTTGTGGGTTAATAACACACGATTCACAGTAGTGAGTTAATAACACACGATTCACAGTTGTGGGTTAATAACACACGATTCACAGTTGTGAGTTAATAACGCACGATTCGCAGTTGTGGGTTCATAACACACGATTCACAGTTGTGAGTTAATAACACACGATTCACAGTTGTGGGTTAATAACACACGATTCACAGTTGTGAGTTAATAACACACGATTCACAGTTGTGGGTTAATAACACACGATTCACAATTGTGAGTTAATAACACACGATTCACAGTTGTGGGTTAATAACACACGATTCACAGTTGTGGGTTAATAACACACGATTCACAGTTGTGGGTTAATCACACACGATTCACAATCGTGGGTTAATAACACACAATTCACAGTTGTGAGTTAATAACTCACGATTCACAGTTGTGGGTGAATAACACACGATTCACAGTTGTGGGTGAATAACTCACTATTCGCAGTTGTGAGTTAATAACTCACTATTTGCGTTGTGGGTTAATAATTCACTATTCACAGTTGTGAGTGAATAACTCACTATTCACAGTTGTGAGTTAATAACACACGATTCACAGATCTGAGTTAATAACTCACTATTAACAGTTGTGAGTTAATAACACATGATTCACAGTTGTGAGTTAATAACACAGCATTCACACTTGTGGGTTAATAACACACGATTCACAGTTGTGGGTTAATAACACATCATTCACAGTTATGGCTTAATAACACACCATTCACAGTTGTGGATTAATAACTCACTATTCACAGTTGTGGATTAATAACACACCATTCGCAGTTGGGAGTTAATAACTCACCATTCACAGTTGTGGGTTAATAACACACGATTCACAGTTGTGGGTTAATAACACACGATTCACAGTTGTGAGTTAATAACGCACGATTCGCAGTTGTGGGTTCATAACACACGATTCACAGTTGTGAGTTAATAACACACGATTCACAGTTGTGGGTTAATAACACACGATTCACAGTTGTGAGTTAATAACACACGATTCACAGTTGTGGGTTAATAACACACGATTCACAATTGTGAGTTAATAACACACGATTCACAGTTGTGGGTTAATAACACACGATTCACAGTTGTGGGTTAATAACACACGATTCACAGTTGTGGGTTAATCACACACGATTCACAATCTTGGGTTAATAACACACAATTCACAGTTGTGAGTTAATAACTCACGATTCACAGTTGTGGGTTAATAACACACGATTCACAGTTGTGGGTTAATAACACGATTCACAGTTGTGGGTTAATAACTCACTATTCACAGTTCTGGGTTAATAACACACGATTCACAGTTGTGGGTTAATAACACACCATTCACAGTTGTGGGTTAATAACACACGATTCACAGTTGTGAGTTAATAACACACTATTCACACTTGTGAGTTAATAACACACGATTCACAGTTGTGGGTTAATAACACACGATTCACAGTTGTGGGTTAATAACACACGATTCACAGTTGTGGGTTAATAACACACGATTCACAGTTGTGGGTTAATAACACACGATTCACAGTTGTGGGTTAATAACACACGATTCACAGTTGTGAGTTAATAACACACGATTCACAGTTGTGGGTTAATAACACACGATTCACAGTTGTGAGTTAATAACACACGATTCACAGTTGTGGGTTAATAACACACGATTCACAATTCTGAGTTAATAACACACGATTCACAGTTGTGGGTTAATAACACACGATTCACAGTTGTGGGTTAATCACACATGATTCACAATTGTGGGTTAATAACACACAATTCACAGTTGTGAGTTAATAACTCATGATTCACAGTTGTGGGTGAATAACACACGATTCACAGTTGTGGGTGAATAACTCACGATTCATAGTTGTGAGTCAATAACTCACCATTCACAGTTGTGAGTTAATAACACACGATTCACAGTTGTGAGTTAATAACACAGCATTCACACTTGTGAGTTAATAACACACGATTCACAGTTGTGAGTTAATAACACAGCATTCACACTTGTGGGTTAATAACACACGATTCACAGTTGTGGGTTAATAACACATCATTCACAGTTGTGGCTTAATAACACACCATTCACAGTTGTGGATTAATAACTCACTATTCACAGTTGTGGATTAATAACACACCATTCGCACTTGGGAGTTAATAACTCACCATTCACAGTTGTGGGTTAATAACACACGATTCACAGTAGTGAGTTAATAACACACGATTCACAGTTGTGGGTTAATAACACACGATTCACAGTTGTGAGTTAATAACGCACGATTCGCAGTTGTGGGTTCATAACACACGATTCACAGTTGTGAGTTAATAACACACGATTCACAGTTGTGGGTTAATAACACACGATTCACAGTTGTGAGTTAATAACACACGATTCACAGTTGTGGGTTAATAACACACGATTCACAATTGTGAGTTAATAACACACGATTCACAGTTGTGGGTTAATAACACACGATTCACAGTTGTGGGTTAATAACACACGATTCACAGTTGTGGGTTAATCACACACGATTCACAATCGTGGGTTAATAACACACAATTCACAGTTGTGAGTTAATAACTCACGATTCACAGTTGTGGGTGAATAACACACGATTCACAGTTGTGGGTGAATAACTCACTATTCGCAGTTGTGAGTTAATAACTCACTATTTGCAGTTGTGGGTTAATAATTCACTATTCACAGTTGTGAGTGAATAACTCACTATTCACAGTTGTGAGTTAATAACACACGATTCACAGATCTGAGTTAATAACTCACTATTAACAGTTGTGAGTTAATAACACATGATTCACAGTTGTGAGTTAATAACACACGATTCACAGTTGTGAGTTAATAACTCACTATTCACAGTTGTGAGTTAATAACACACGATTCACAGTTGTGAGTTAATAACACAGCATTCACACTTGTGAGTTAATAACACACAATTCACAGTTGTGAGTTAATAACACAGCATTCACAGTTGTGGGTTAATAACACACGATTCACAGTTGTGGGTTAATAACACATCATTCACAGTTGTGGCTTAATAACACACCATTCACAGTTGTGGATTAATAACTCACTATTCACAGTTGTGGATTAATAACACACCATTCGCAGTTGGGAGTTAATAACTCACCATTCACAGTTGTGGGTTAATAACACACGATTCACAGTAGTGAGTTAATAACACACGATTCACAGTTGTGAGTTAATAACGCACGATTCGCAGTTGTGGGTTCATAACACACGATTCACAGTTGTGAGTTAATAACACACGATTCACAGTTGTGGGTTAATAACACACGATTCACAGTTGTGAGTTAATAACACACGATTCACAGTTGTGGGTTAATAACACACGATTCACAGTTGTGAGTTAATAACACACGATTCACAGTTGTGGGTTAATAACACACGATTCACAGTTGTGGGTTAATAACACACGATTCACAGTTGTGGGTTAATCACACACGATTCACAATCTTGGGTTAATAACACACAATTCACAGTTGTGAGTTAATAACTCACGATTCACAGTTGTGGGTTAATAACACACGATTCACAGTTGTGGGTTAATAACACGATTCACAGTTGTGGGTTAATAACTCACTATTCACAGTTCTGGGTTAATAACACACGATTCACAGTTGTGGGTTAATAACACACCATTCACAGTTGTGGGTTAATAACACAAGATTCACAGACGTGAGTTAATAACACACTATTCACACTTGTGAGTTAATAACACACGATTCACAGTTGTGGGTTAATAACACACGATTCACAGTTGTGGGTTAATAACACACGATTCACAGTTGTGAGTTAATAACACACTATTCACAGTTGTGGGTTAATAACACACGATTCACAGTTGTGGGTTAATAACACACGATTCACAGTTGTGGGTTAATAACACACGATTCACAGTTGTGGGTTAATCACACACGATTCACAATCGTGGGTTAATAACACACAATTCACAGTTGTGAGTTAATAACTCACGATTCACAGTTGTGGGTGAATAACACACGATTCACAGTTGTGGGTGAATAACTCACTATTCGCAGTTGTGAGTTAATAACTCACTTTTTGCAGTTGTGGGTTAATAATTCACTATTCACAGTTGTGAGTGAATAACTCACTATTCACAGTTGTGAGTTAATAACACACGATTCACAGATCTGAGTTAATAACTCACTATTAACAGTTGTGAGTTAATAACACATGATTCACAGTTGTGAGTTAATAACACACGATTCACAGTTGTGAGTTAATAACTCACTGTTCACAGTTGTGAGTTAATAACTCATTATTCACAGTTGTGAGTTAATAACACACGATTCACAGTTGTGAGTTAATAACACACGATTCACAGTTGTGGGTTAATAACACACTATTCACAGTTGTGGTTAATAACACACATTCACAGTTGTGGTTAATAACACACTATTCACAGTTGTGAGTTAATAACTCACGATTCACAGTTGTGAGTTAATAACACACGATTCACAGTTGTGGGTTAATAACACATGATTCACAGTTGTGAGTTAATAACACACGATTCACAGTTGTGGGTTAATAACACACGATTCACAGTTGTGAGTTAATAACACACGATTCACAGTTGTGGGTTAATAACACACGATTCACAGTTGTGAGTTAATAACACACGATTCACAGTTGTGGGTTAATAACACACGATTCACAGTTGTGAGTTAATAACACACGATTCACAGTTGTGGGTTAATAACACACGATTCACAGTTGTGAGTTAATAACACACGATTCACAGTTGTGGGTTAATAACACACGATTCACAGTTGTGGGTTAATCACACATGATTCACAATTGTGGGTTAATAACACACAATTCACAGTTGTGAGTTAATAACTCACGATTCACAGTTGTGGGTGAATAACACACGATTCACAGTTGTGGGTGAATAACTCACTATTCGCAGTTGTGAGTTAATAACTCACTATTGCGTTGTGGGTTAATAATTCACTATTCACAGTTGTGAGTGAATAACTCACTATTCACAGTTGTGAGTTAATAACACACGATTCACAGATCTGAGTTAATAACTCACTATTAACAGTTGTGAGTTAATAACACATGATTCACAGTTGAGAGTTAATAACACACAATTCACAGTTGTGAGTTAATAACTCATTATTCACAGTTGTGAGTTAATAACACACGATTCACAGTTGTGAGTTAATAACACAGCATTCACACTTGTGAGTTAATAGCACACGATTCACAGTTGTGAGTTAATAACACAGCATTCACACTTGTGGGTTAATAACACACGATTCACAGTTGTGGGTTAATAACACATCATTCACAGTTGTGGCTTAATAACACACCATTCACAGTTGTGGATTAATAACTCACTATTCACAGTTGTGGATTAATAACACACCATTCGCAGTTGGGAGTTAATAACTCACCATTCACAGTTGTGGGTTAATAACACACGATTCACAGTAGTGAGTTAATAACACACGATTCACAGTTGTGGGTTAATAACACACGATTCACAGTTGTGAGTTAATAACGCACGATTCGCAGTTGTGGGTTCATAACACACGATTCACAGTTGTGAGTTAATAACACACGATTCACAGTTGTGGGTTAATAACACACGATTCACAGTTGTGAGTTAATAACACACGATTCACAGTTGTGGGTTAATAACACACGATTCACAATTGTGAGTTAATAACACACGATTCACAGTTGTGGGTTAATAACACACGATTCACAGTTGTGGGTTAATAACACACGATTCACAGTTGTGGGTTAATCACACACGATTCACAATCTTGGGTTAATAACACACAATTCACAGTTGTGAGTTAATAACTCACGATTCACAGTTGTGGGTTAATAACACACGATTCACAGTTGTGGGTTAATAACACGATTCACAGTTGTGGGTTAATAACTCACTATTCACAGTTCTGGGTTAATAACACACGATTCACAGTTGTGGGTTAATAACACACCATTCACAGTTGTGGGTTAATAACACAAGATTCACAGACGTGAGTTAATAACACACTATTCACACTTGTGAGTTAATAACACACGATTCACAGTTGTGGGTTAATAACACACGATTCACAGTTGTGGGTTAATAACACACAATTCACAGTTGTGGGTTAATAACACACGATTCACAGTTGTGGGTTAATAACACACGATTCACAGTTGTGGGTTAATAACACACAATTCACAGTTGTGGGTTAATAACACACGATTCACAGTTGTGGGTTAATAACACACGATTCACAGTTGTGGGTTAATAACACACGATTCACAGTTGTGGGTTAATCACACACGATTCACAATCGTGGGTTAATAACACACAATTCACAGTTGTGAGTTAATAACTCACGATTCACAGTTGTGGGTGAATAACACACGATTCACAGTTGTGGGTGAATAACTCACTATTCGCAGTTGTGAGTTAATAACTCACTATTTGCAGTTGTGGGTTAATAATTCACTATTCACAGTTGTGAGTGAATAACTCACTATTCACAGTTGTGAGTTAATAACACACGATTCACAGATCTGAGTTAATAACTCACTATTAACAGTTGTGAGTTAATAACACATGATTCACAGTTGTGAGTTAATAACACACGATTCACAGTTGTGAGTTAATAACTCACTGTTCACAGTTGTGAGTTAATAACTCATTATTCACAGTTGTGAGTTAATAACACACGATTCACAATTCTGAGTTAATAACACACGATTCACAGTTGTGGGTTAATAACACACGATTCACAGTTGTGGGTTAATAACACATCATTCACAGTTGTGG